>JBBBDQ010000190.1:9757500-10095000 GCA_037127315.1 Ascarosepion bandense
CTGAACAGATATAAACAGTGTGGAAACAGAAATCAACACTGCATGGTGACTGGAAGTTGTATGCCTAAGTGGCCATAAATACAAAGAGCAAATCTCAATTTAATGTTGATTCCGAGTTCGAATTCCAGTTGAATTTATTGCATTCACTTACACGCAAATACCCTTGGGAAAGGTATTAATCTGTCTCTTCCTACCAGCTATGGGTTAAATAACAGAACAGATTGGGTTCTATAGCCTTGGCTGGCAACCAGTCTACCGCAGAAAGCAATGGCAACCTACTGCAGGATAATCTTCTGCCCAGTCAGTCACATCGCCCAAGCGTGTTTCATGTATGGCACTTAACTGACTGACTATGCTTATATGTCTATGGCTATATCATGTTGAATACACCAGTTCTCGTCCGATCGCAGAAGTTAAGCAACATCAAGCCTGGTCAGTACTTAGATGGGTGACCATTTGGGAATACCAGGTGCTGTAAACGTAAGGACCAAGAATGATCCACCGGTCCTCCAGGTTTGGGGGTTGGGCGCAGAGCTAACAACTCTACCCCAGAAAAAACAGTTTGTTACAGAAACAGTAACAGAAAGTTACTGCCCTACACACCATTGGGTGTAAAAGGGTGAGATGATAATGATGACTATGCTTGTATGTGTGTGTGTGTGTGTGTGTGAAATAAAAAATACCCTGTCTATACACAAGCAAACTTGTACTCTAACTTAATTGATTTCTGATCTCTAAACTTACACCCACATCACATTGAAACACGAGTTTCTGTACAATCACCAAAGCTAAGCAGCATCAGGCCTAATCAAAATATAAGATGGCTAACTGCTTGGGAATATCAGGTGCTATAAGCTTGGATATTCATGTGGTGTGATGGTTAATGGCTCAGAATTTTAAATCAGAGAGCAGAGTTACAATTCTTATTGGGCTCATTATATTCACTTAAGCACAAATACCCTGAAGAAAGGTATGAATCTACTTCGCTCCTCAGTTATAAGTTAATTCGTAAAATATCACTAAACCATTATCTAAAAAAGAAAAAAAAAATCTTCTCGCTTTAAATAAGCTGCAAAGAGTTGATAAGCCATAGAAAATGAATCAGCTGACTAAATTGTCCAAGCAAATCCAATTCTCAAGCAACACGTCAACTGTATTCAACAAATATTTACAAGATTTTAAAATGTTACATTTTCAAAACCCATTTTAAAGACACTTAAAAAAAATAATTTCAATCTTTTCTCAATTTATTTTTGACAATTAAAAAATAATTAATTTCAAAACTGACGTGTTTTCACAAAATAAATTAAAACCAATCAGCCAGTTGATCAAAGGTATTTTGACCATTTCTCTGATGAGCATTTTTCTCCTGGTGCCCAGACCATATCAATTTACACATGCTACTAGATTGGCATTTAGGTCTTACCCTTTTACTGTTGAAATAGTTAAATATAACCACCTCTTCTACTCTGACAGTTTCTTTTCTTACACTTCACATCCTAACTTTTTACTTGCTTCCATGATACCTACAATCTCCAAAAGTTTAAATGAAATGTTAATTGCCATCTTCTATTTACTTGAATCCCATTCATCTTTTATCCTGTCCTAAATCCCATCTATACCCAGTCACTCACTTTCACTCTTTCTTCATCACCTCCTTTCTTTATTCTGTGTATCTCTGTAAGCCTCTGGGGTCCTGCCTTGTTTAGGGTAATATGATAAAAAAAAAAAGAAATTTCTTTAGTCATTGCCAGCAAAATACATTTCCTAATAAAAGAAGTTAGTAAACAATGCATTGCAAAGAAATCATCTACAAGCGAAACGCTCTTGAAAATAAAAGAAGCTTACCAGTTATCCATTCAGAGAGGGTATGATCTTCCCAGATCTGGCCAGCAGCCGTACGTACATATCTCCTTTTCTTTTCTTTCTTCTCTTTTTTCTGCTGTCCTGAACTATCAGGGTCATTTGAAGCATCCACCCCCATTATCTCTTCTTCCACACCGCCCTCACTTGTCACAGTGTGCGTCTGTTCATTGGACTGATACTGATTAACGTTGGAAGGGACTGAAGTTGCTGGGGGGGTTGATGTGACTGCTGCTGAAGAAGATTGCCCAGCAATGGTGACAACATGGGAGTCGGACATCCTTGTCGGTTCCATTTTCTGGTTCTTACAAGTTGGGGGCGCCGAATAGATAACCTTTGGCTTTTCAATATTGATGCTTGGCGTCATCATTGATTCTTGCTGAGACTGTTGACCAGGGTTGTACATAGCTCCAGCTGGTCCAGCCATGAATGGCCTCTGTGGAGGCATCATCATAGGGCCAGGCATGTGGTGAGGTGGTGGGGCTCCAGGTCCACTACCTCCCATCATGGGTGGTGGAGGAGGAGGAGGAGGCTGAAAGTGAGACATAGCTGCAGCATTAGAATTTGGGCGAGGACCCATATGCATTGGGTGCCGGAGTGGCATAGGAGGCCGGTGCCGAAGCTGATGAGGCAGGAAGGCTGGAGCTGGTCGAGCCATTGGCGGTGGCTGTGGTGGAGGTGGTGGTGGAGGCAATCGGGTGAATTGATTGTCAAGTGGTCGTTGACCTGATGGTGGTGGAGGAGGTGGAGGAGGAGCAGAGAGCACTGAAAATAAAATAATAAATTATTACTGAAATAAGCATCTATATGTAATACTTAAATCCATTTATTACAGCATGAATCAACAATGAAACAATTTCTGTCTAACTTTCAAATATGAAGAGTTTTTTTTTTTTAACCTTATTTACATTTGGACTAATGTCCTTATCTTTGTTGTTATTATCACCATGTTGTGCCTCCAACCTTTTCAGCTGTCTGACAATTTGGGTTATCTTCAAGGAATTTTAAATTGAACTCTTTATTTAATCTATTTGGAGATATTGTTATCATTCTACTGTCCATATCTTGGGATATCTCATCTTGCTCTTAGTGAGTCTAAGTCAGTACTACACGGCTTAAGGATTGAACTCACAATTACTATACCACTAAAACTAGATACCTATACTTTAATAATCCACTAAGCTATGAAATTATTCCAATAAATTCAAATCAAAATAAGATCTACATATAAGCTAGAAAACTGCATGGGTGAGATTTTATAAACAAAGTTCTAGTAACCGTTTATATTTAAGCTAACTGAATAGAAGTAGTGTAGAAGTTTAGATTGCTTGAGGTAGGGCCTTCCTATTCCAGTAATCTGATAATGTACAATCATGAATGGGTTGTACTAGCATCAACAGTCAAATATAGTGCGTGGCAGAAATACCTCCCAATATAATAGTAAGACATTAGTAGAAAATGGTGTCTTCATCTAGCTGATGTCTTACCATTAAATGGGAGATATTTCTACCTCATCCTATACTATAAAAAAAATCTAAAGAAAAAGAAAAGTTCCCAAATCAAGGACTGTAGATGGATGCAAATTGAACTGTGGACTGAGTTATGATTTAACACTACCCCAAAAATAAATAAAGTCAAAGAAAATATGATGTAATTAAGAAATTATAATTCTTTGGAAACAAAAAAATATTAATGGATCTAAATTTTCCGCCCAGAAACCTTATGAGCAGAAGAAAAATGCAAAAAAGACATTTTCTCAAAATTAACTTTATGACCTGCAACATTACTGTCTCAAATCTAAGGGAAAGAAAAACAAAAAGAATAAAGAATATATGTGTGATTTTGAATATTGAAAATGTTTAGGAAAAAATATGAATTAATAAAAGACCTACAAAGAGTTAATGTGCAAGTAAACATTGTTAAAATAAATGAAAATTATTTGACAACATTTTTTTTTCTTTTAACATGTTTATATGAGGTGTTGTAACTATTTACTGTTCAGACTGTTGTCCTCAACTTTACTGTCACATTCACAACGTTTAGGTCATTATATGCTCCAGCCTACTTCCAGTGATATACATTAGAATTTTGAACCCAGTCCTTTATTCAGGCCATGATGGTAGATTGTTCTAATTCCACATACCATGCCTTTGGATATCACAGTTTTAGTTAATTCACATTGATTACGCTCCAAATTTTTGTTCTCTATGCTGAGGCCAATGATTGAAAGCATTAGGTTAATACACTTTTTAGATCAATCTACCAACACATATCAGAGTGAATTTTGAGGACTTATAAACCTAACATCTCAAACAATTTTTACCAGGGCTTAGATAACAATATTTCACCTCATTTGTTATTTTTGTTTTTCTCTAGTCCTCTGTAAAAAAAAAAAAAAAAAAAAAAAAAAAAAAAAAAAAAAAAAAAAAAAAAAGCAAAGACAACAATAACAACTGAGGTGAAAAAAAGCAAATTTCAACAATTTGTTTTTAATCATTTCACCCTAAATAAAGTAGTTTTATTGCCACTCGTGTGCAGGGGCATACATAGGAAAAAAGTAATGAAAAAGAGAAACAGGTTATAGGGGGTGTCAGGATAACAGTAAGAGAAGGATGAGAATACTGGTGTGATGAAATTGGAGTGGATGGAGAAAATAGCAAGAGAGAAAGGATGCAAGTTAGTGAGATAGGAGATGACTATTGACCTTACATTTAAATTCTTGGAGATTGTAGCTGTCAGGGAAGCAAATATATGGAAAGAAATTTCACAGGTGGGAAGTGAAAGAAAAGAAGCTGCTGGAGAAGCTGCAGTTAAATTTTACTGGTTTCACTGTAAAAGGGTGGGATCTAGTTGCTAGTCTAGTAGCTCAAGTAAATTCATACACTGGGGGGCACCAGTGAGCTAAGTTCACTGGAGCAGAAGCCATGAAAGTATTTACAGCTAGTGAGAGAGAGACTGCAGCTGAGTTGCCAGGTCAGGGTTGATCACATCACAGATTCTCCGCTGAATTTTGTCAAGAAACCTGGGGTGAATAGCAGGGGCACCCAACGAGATGTTGCAGCAGTATTCAATACACAGGCAGATATATATTATTATTATATAAGTGCAGGATGGATTCAGATGGAAAAAAACATCCTGGCCCTACACAGTGAACCGGCCATCTTAGCAGCAGATTTAGCTGTGGATTTGATATAGTCATTCCACTTGAAGTCTGCTGAGAGTTAGGTCGAGGCAGCACAGTATTTTGCTTTCAGGGAAGCTAGCCTGATCCATACTAATGTGGGGTAGGAGTGATTGTCTGTGATGGTTAACAGATAGCTGCTTCATTTTAGAAGCATTAAAATTTATGAGCCATTTCTTACCCCAGTCCACCACAGATTGGAGGTCCTTTTCAAGCTCAGCAGCGATGTTTGCTTTGTCAGCCTCAGCAGATTTTTGATCAAGGTGAGAGTAAACAATGGTGTTAGCGTATATGCCTACTTGGGATCTGATTACATCGGGGAGATTGTTAATGAAGATCAGGAAACATGTAGGACCTAGAATAGAGCCTTGAGGGACACCCGCATTCGTATAATAGTATCGGGAGGTATATCCGTTCAATACTACCTTCATTGTGCGATTTGAAAGGAATGACTGGATTAGGTCAAACAACTGTCCAGTTATACCATAACCCTGCAGCTTGCGTAGAAGGCCAGCATCCCAGACTCTGTCAAATATATCCAGGGCAACAGTTCGAGTTTATCCGTTCTTGTCGAGAGACTGGTATATATACTCAGTGATGGTCGTTAGCATGTCAGCAGTAGAACTGGTGAAGTGGAAACCATATTGTTTGTCAGAGAAGAGACTGTGGGCTGTGAGATGTTGCATCACCTTGGCGTTGATAATGGCTATGAACATTTTGCCAAAAATTAGTAGAAGGCTGATAGGGTGACAATTAGCAGGGTCTGAGTGTTCTTCAGTATTCTTAAAGATAGGAACCACTTTACTGGAGGACTTCCAGCAGGCAGGAAAGTAAGAAGCAGATAGACATTTCTCAGAACTATGATTGGGATTCCATCACCTCTATTTGCTTTATGGGAATCAAGCAACACCTGAAGAAGACCAGAGCATACAATGCCCAAAATATTGTGAATGTGACAGGAAAAATCAAGACAATAGTGTAAATGTTTTCTTTTTATGAAACAAGCATAAATTAGAAAATGTAAAGTTTAATTTAGCGAAAATGGCCTATGATGTAATCACCAAGGTTCTTTTAAGGGTTTCCCTACCTGCATAAACTCATTGAAAAAAAAAAAATTACGATTTGCTGATGTTCTGAAAGATTTCCTTTGGTCTGCCCAACCACAACAGTGCAGCTCCATTTTTCCAAATTTTAGGGCTGGGATCAAAACAAAATTCTATAGTGTTAGCTTCCTCTCTGTACTAAAGAGAGAGGGTTGATGAACACTGACAACATGCAGTGGTCACAGATCCTTATGACCACTGCATAACAGTGGTCACAAGGAATGGACAATTTCTTTTATCAAACACATATAGGCACCCCATGACCTTGTATTATATCTTGCCACTCTGGTATTGGGGCTGGGTTATATACTGAAGGAATAAATATGCAATTAGCAGAGTTCAAAGATTTTGGTACTTTAACACGTTTGATAATTTTTAAAACTTATCACAATCATTTAAAAAAAAAATTTTTTTTAATTTTCATTTTTAATTACAGAGAAACAGCTTATTGATTTACTCAGACTTGTGTCTTCATAATCACACAGTTTCAGCTATTGAACTCTCTAGAATTCTTTGAATGTTTTTTTTCACTAGTCCAAGTAAATAAGTGGATAATAATTTCTCAAAGTTCAATCAAAATCAACAAAGTTAGTCAGAAAAATAAAATATTGTAAAATGGTTCTGCATTTAGATGTTTTTAGGTTGTGTTTGATTATGTCATCCAAAATAACTTCTATTATGCTACAATGAACAACAATCAACTTAAATTTATAAGCACCTCAGGAGACAGTTGAAATATGGATGAGCAAAATGATAAAAAACCTGTTTTCTTTGCTCATACAAGCTCTACTAAAGTGTTCCAAGAATAGCCAAGGGAGACAATTTTAATATTTCTTAATGTCTCATATATATTAATTACATAATTTCTGCAGGTTATGAGAAAAATTATTAATTTTATATAAAAGAAACCTCCACTTTACAACAATTTGTTAAACATTATAGTTCTCAATGATTAAAACAGTTATTATTTAATGTTTCAGCAGCAAAAAGAATAATAAAAAACATTAAAAATGTTAAAGCTGTTTCTTGTTTTCTTTCAAACTTTTTTTTTTTTCAGAACTACAGTTTAAATTTTTAATAGAATAAATTTTAATTGATTTAATTTCTCTTTTTGGGTTTATTATTAGTGTTCAAAATACAGTGTTCCTAAAAATGGACATCATTTAAAATGTGAATATTTGAGTAACGACAAATTAAATAGGCTTCATGTTGAACAATAAAAGATCTATTTATCAAAGTTCAAACAAGATATTCAAAAAGCTGTAGATTTTATAACCAATTTCACAAAGCTTCAGAAATGTTCAACACCTGCGATACAACACATGCAATGTCAGTAGTCTAGCTCCTGCCAAACACACTGTAGCATTCTTACATAACATTCGGGCTTACGGCCTATCACATTGAATACACCGGTTCTCGCTCGATCACCGAAGTTAAGCAACGTTGAGCCTGATCAGTACTTAGATGGGTGACCACTTGGGAATACCAGGTGCTGTTAGCGTATAGTGATGGATGTGCGTTGTGGTGCAGTGGATATCGGCTCGGAAAGAGAAATCGATGAGCCGATTTCGAATTCCAGTTGAATACCCTACATTCACTTAAGCACCTTTAATCCGTCCCTTCCCTCCAGTTATAAGTTAAATAACAGGGTAGGACTTGGGGACCCTGCCCTTAAAAACAAATCCCAATGAATCTTGATACTCGAAAAGAAAAATGTATTACTAGACACAAAAACTTATATAAACAACAGTAAATTGTTGAAAGAAAAAGGTATTACCAGCAATAAATAAATAAAGTTTAGTTGGCAATAAATGACTCGCTGAGGTTGATTTGTCATAAAAACAAAACAACCAACATAACATTCTCTAGTGCCTCAGTGATTCTCTGCTGAAATTCTTCTAGGCTTGTAGGAAGAGAGGAATATAGACCAGTCCATTCACATATTACCATAGAAAAAAAAAATCACAAGGTGCCAAGTTGGGTGAATGTGGTTGTTATTTCAACAGTACATTATCATTATCACTGACACACCTGATCCATCTTCCTGGTAAATTCTAACTGAGAAGTCCACAGAGTCAACTTATGTTATTAGACTACAAAATTTTCTTCAACCACCGGCAGAACAATATGGAATCATCTCTTAAAATATTGTTAATATTGTTAAAATGTAAACCATTTTTTCTTTTAAATTTTGCTTAAATTTAAAAGTGTTAATGCTTAATTGAAGGATTGATTTTGTTTTTCTAGCCAAAATTTCACTGCCTGGACTTTAACTAAGTTAAAACTTAGCAAGTCACCATCATTTCCTTTCTATTGGAGTGGATGGACTGGGCTATCGCACGGTTCAGACTCCACCCACGTCTATTGAACAGGTGAAGAGGCTCATCCCTTGTTTGCTGTTTAGGATGTGGTTTCCGGTTTTTCTCTTTTCCAGTCTTTTCACTTTTACGTAGCCCCCTGCGCATCAGTGGCATTTTCGCCTTGCTTGGGGTGATAAGATTAAAAAAAAAATATCAATTTTAGGGGTTTCATAAAATTGAACCTTTGGGTTTATAATTATCTGGTTAATGGCTCATATAAAACAAGGCAGTAGTTTGTTATTGGTTGGAAAGGTGGTGTATTTCATGTCAGAAAAGCAGTTACTATGGGTATGTTTTATGCAATAAGTCATTGCATGGCCCAGTTACTGGAGTTGAACCCTTTTACTGTTAAATATACTACAGCCACTAGATTAAGACTTGAAATCAAGAAGGCCCTGCACAAGAGGAATGCCTAATTCATTCATGAAAAGACGAAAGAATATTCGAAACTGGTAAAACAAAGGTAACAGACTATGTTTTGATTTTAAACAAAATACCCCATTTCCTCCTGTTGTATAATTTGAGATCTCACAAGTGAAGATTTACAATATAGATATACTAATCATAACAAGCTGTATTCTGTTCTCGATAATAAAAGACAACCCACCAGTTGGCAAATGGAGATACATTCTGCTCAGGACCATTCTGGTTGATTGTTTTTGGCATTCCTTCTGCAAAGTTTGGAAAAGTTAAAAATGTACACATGTACAGAGAAACAAGCTAAGCATGGTATTAATCTGTCCTCCTTTATGGCAGCAAATGTTAGACAATCTCCTCAAGAATGAAGGAGAGACTCAAAGCAATAGAAATGTGGTTCTACAGAAGGATACTGAGAATACCATGGACTGAACATGTAAGCAATGACAAGGTTTTGAAGAGGATGCAAACAAAAATTAACTTATAATTGGCATCAGGAAAAGACACATAAAGAGGAAGGATGGCCTGGAGGATCTAATACTCATAGGATGGATAGAGAAAAAGAGAGACAGGGGAAAGCAGTGCAAGACATACTTGATAGGCTTGAGCAAGTGGATGGCGGAGCAGGACTTGGGAGAGATATCAAGAGGTGAAATGTTAAGAATGACAAGGGGTAGGGGCAACTGGAAGTCCATAATCACCTACATCATGAAGGGACTCGGCATATAAGAAGGGTCATATATCAGTGAGAAAACTGTTTTAACAGATGGCTGTAGGAAGCAAACTACGACTATACAATAATGCAATCTTTCTAGTCATATGTCCTCAGTACTCATTTTGACCAGGTGGTTCAAAGACTCCTAGTGAATGAGACACAGCTATTGGTCATGTAATAATGTATCTAGTCAGATAGAAAGAGATCAAAGGAGAAGAGAAATTGTTGAAATGTACATTGCCTGGGACAAGATGATAGCTGACAGGTTTGAGGTGACATCTGGGAAGGATAGGTGAGATTTTAAGGATTATTTAAAAAATAAAATTTTTCTTTAAAAAAGTCCATGATCAAAATGGAGAAATTTGTAGTGCCAAAATTCAAAATGTGTTTTTTTTTTTTAGAAGTATGAGCCCAAATTGCAAATCAGAAATATCAAAATCAAACAAGCTTGTAAATTTAAATATCTGGGAATTGTTTTAACAGAAAGAGGGACACTGAGATCCAAGGGCATATTGGGATAACCAAGGAACCATTACAAAAGCTAAGCAGAGTACTAAGAAATAGAAAAATCTTGCTAGAAACAAGGAAAGGAGTACTAATCTGCCATGTGATATCTGTCCTTCTGTATGACAGGGAGTGCTGGACAATCTCCTCAAAGATAGAGAGGAGACTTGAAGCAACAGAAATGTCATTCTACAGTGAGATGCTGAGAATACTGGGGCCCGAACATGTGAGTAATGAGAAAATTTTGGAGAAAATGGAAACAAAAAGGAAACATCAGGAAGAGACAGTTTAGGTTTCTGGGTCATATAATGAGGAAGAAGGGCTTGGAAAATCTAACACTCATAGAGCAGATTGAGGAACATAGGAAAACAACACATAACATATTTAATGAACTTGAGTAAATGAATGGTGGAACAGGGCTTCGAAGAAATAACAAAAAACAAAATTTAGAAAGAACTATAAAGGACTGGAAATTGTGGAGAGCCATGATTGCCTACATTTTGAGGGGGTCATGACACAAAGAAGAAGATGACATGGTTGTGTAAGTAACTATAACAATTACTGTCACTAGTAAGATTTGTTGGTTAAAAGTCAGGTCATATAGTGGAATTACCCAATCGGCAATGCAACCAAAAATTCTTTTTTTCTCTTCATATGGTTAACCACTCCAGCTCACAAATATCAAAATAAAATTTATTTTTTTAAATTTTATAAAATAATGGAGTCCAGTTTGCTTTGTGAATTCATTGTAAATTGATTCTGCTGTTTTTTAACCCTACCTTTCACCTGATACAAAGCCCAAGAGCTAGTCAAGCTAGAGGATTACTAAATTAGGTGGCTGTCAAAGCAGTAAAACATTTTCAGAAGAAAGTATCATACCTGAGCAAATAGCTCAGACACTGAGACAAACTTGTTTGTTTGGCAAGAGACTAAGGGACCAATTTGGAGAAGCAGAGGTGGGTAAAAAGGGCTGCTCAGGGATGAGCTAACGTTATTTACCCCCACCCCTCCATGTTCATACAACAGGATTCTTTTTTCAATTTAAAAAATAAAAATGTTGAAATTCATAATATAGAGTTCTTATTTAAGATTATCAATTAAGCACTCCAGATTATGAACTTAGAAAAAAAAGTTAATTGTGTATGAGCATATTTTTGTTTTGGCTTCTGTAGAACAATAAATTTACTTAGTAAACTGGACTCCCTACGAATATAAAATTAAAAAAAAAAAAAAAAAAATGGTGTGTGTGAAGATTCTTGATCCATTCAGTCAGTCAAGTGCCATACGTGATACATGCTTACGGGATCATGTTTTGAAAGAGACATGACTGACTGGGCAGAAAATTTTCCCACAGTAGGTTGCCATTACTTTCTGTGGTAGACTGGTTGCAAATCAAAACTATAGAACCCAATCATTCCTGTTATTTAACCCATAGTTGGAGGGTAAGCGACAGATTCATACCTTTCCCAAGGGTATTTGTGTTTATGTGAATGCAATGAATTGAACTGGAATTCAAACTCAGCTCTTCAATTTCTCGATCTAAGCCAAAGATCCATTACTCAATTTATAGTAAGATAAAAAAAAATTGTTTTGAAAAGAAACGTTTATTTTTGGTTGTAGTGCCAACTGTGCACCTTCACTGATAAGTCACTTTACCAAGGCTTATTTCTAATAAAGGCAGCCAAGTAAATGTTATGCAAAATTTGGTGAAGTATCTCACCTGATCTCCAGATAACCAACAAGGAGATAAATTGTCAACTCTTTGTGACCAGTAAATGAGTTTACCAGACTTTATAGTCTTGCAACATGTTGAGATTCAAACTCTGTTATTGTATGAATTGTTCTTACTGACGTTCAATAAAAGGACATTTTTTTTCTTTATTCAAAATATACAGTTTTCTAACTTTTTCTATCTTTATCAAGTCCTTTAAATATGAAAGCTTTCAACTCTGATGTCTCTCTGACATGGCTGCCTTGAAACAAGAAAGGTAATTGTCACATCATTTTCGTCAGGAATTTGTCTATAGCAATCTTGTTAAAAAAATATTTAAAAGTAGAATTACAAGTTTTATCTGTTTTGAAAAATAAATCATCTTTTTTAATTTTGAAAAACAATAATACTGCTTAGAGCTGTAACATTTGGAAACTAAAATCATAAAAAGTGGAGAGGTTTTAATTTTCATAAACTTTTCTCACAAAATACTTTTTTTATTAATGAATTAATTTCTTAATGAATGTGCACCAAAATATTTGAAATCTGATAATTAGCATATTTTGGGTAATTTTTTTAAAGATCTGGCTGTTTTTATCTTTGCCAAAAAATTTTATCACCCAAATTATTACATGACACTATTTTATATATATATATATATTTTTTTTTGTTTGTTAGTTTGAGTTTTGTTTAATAGCATATCAACCTCTGTGGGTTAATGCCAAAAAAGCTAGGGTTTTAAAGATATTTTTTTAATATTCGGTTATAGTGAGAATGTTGATTTAGTCAGATTTTGATTAAATTTTTTTTATTTTAGAAGACTGAAAATGTCTTCTAGTTTTGTATTCAAAAATGTATTTTATTGCTGGTAATAATTCTTCCTTCAAAAATGTATTATGGCAATTTTTTTTGCTTTCAAAAATGTATATCTTTCTATAAAAGTGTATTTTTATACTTTCATAGTGTTTTGACCCCTAATTTGGTGGGGGGGGGTAACTATTTGCCCATAGCTGGGACCCTAACAAGTATTACCATTCTGGGTCAGGGCTGACCTGGGAACAACAGCAATTAAGAGGTGGTTCCATGCCTTTCACAACCTCTCAGAGGCCTTCCTGCTGGATGCAGTTTACTGACATACTCAGGATCTTACCATATATGTTGGTGTAGAAAGCGACCTTTTACCCTTAAAAGGTACCCCCATCCAAAAAAATATGGATCCATCTCACACTCCAGGTATAAAATGTGAATCTTAAATACTGTGGTTTATGGTAAGTTGTTAGCACGGGAGATTGTGTTATCATTATCATGTAACAGTAAGTGTACCAGGTAGATCATGGCAAAGGTAAAAGTAAGTTTAGATTGGGGTACTTAATAATATTTTGCCTCTTTTTTTTTTTACAATGATGGTGAACAAAAACACAACTGAATGTGTGTCTCAACAAGCCATTTAAAGATCACAGTCGAGAACAGTCAAACGAGTGTATGATTAGTGAAGGATGTCATTCAAGCTACCATAATAGCCTACTGAAAGCATAGCACCTAGTCATGAGGTATTGCAGATTGTTGTAGTTAATTAACAGTATCTCCTCACTTTTTCTTTTTCATTAGAAAGAGTGAAAAGTAAGTATATTTTTGCTAAATTTATTTAATAAAATCAATAAAATGCATTTTATAATACGACTGGAGAGGGATCATATTTTTTTTTTACAGTGACTATAGCTTGAAACCTACATTTTAACTTGACAATTTGGGGGTTGTCTTATTCATCAGTATATATGGTACAATTTTTCAAACACATCATTTGTTCTATACAGGGGACGTAACTTTTGTATCAGATTTTTCTCTAATCATTCTTCTTATAATAAAAATAACTTTTATAAAGGTTTTCTTTTTCCTCTTCACTTATATTTAATTTAAAATGTCAACAAGAAACCGGTGAAGATGCCAGGAATATCAAAAACATATCTACATTTAATTCTTTTAGAATAATAGTGAAATATTATTTATATTAAATGATTTTTGATTATGACATCAGCAAGCAATATTTGATAAACCTACTTAGAAAAATTTGGTAAATAATCTCCAAAAACGAAAAAAAAAATTGACATGAAGAGAACAGGGGTGGGAGTTGGGGTGAGAACTGAATATGACCTACCTGAAAGTGGAATTTCCATATTTGAAACAGAAGTTTGCATCTGTGCTTCATTAGCCACACCAGGAGGAGCAGAATTGGCAGGGTAATCTTCTGGATGAGATGCCATTTTTAACTGGGCCTGGACTTTGGTGTAAGTGTTTGCACCAATAATCATCCTTGGTTCATTATCAGAAGGAGCAAGAATTTCTTGCTCAAACCTTAAAAACAAATAAACAATAAGTTATAGGAAATCCAAAGGAAATTGGTAATAAGAAAAAGATTGTAGCAACTGCTACAAATGCAGAACTTTTTCCTCCTTTCTTTTTTTTTTTTTTTTTAAAAAAGAAAAAAAAGTACAAGGCAGGACCACCATTGCTGCACAGGGTGGGGGGGTCACAGTGAGAGAAAAACCAAGGTATGTCAGATGTTCAAGAAAGAGATAGAAGATGGCAATTGATGTTGCACCTAAATTTTTGGAGATTGTAGCTATCAGGGAAGCAAGCAAACAGAATGAAGTTCCAAAAATGAGAAGTGCGAGAAAAGAAACTGTTAGAGTAGAAGAGATGGCTGCATTTAACTATTTCAATGGTAAAAGGGCAGGAACTTGATGCTGATCTAGTGAGTCAGTTAAGTGCCATACGTGATACACGCTTGGGCGATCATGTCTCAAAACAGACATGATTGACTGGGCAAAAGATTATCCTGCAGTAGGTTGCCATTACTTTCTGCAGTAGACTGGTTGCCAGCCAAGGCTCTAGAACCCAAAACATTAATTCCTTTCCCAAGGGTATTTTGCATGTAAGTGAATGCAAGGAATTCAACTAGATTTTGAACTTGGCTCCCCAATTTCTAGCAACATGCATAAATTCATGGAGTTAGGGAACCAGAGAAAAAAGCCTGTCAAAGCAGTTGCCATAAAAAATGGCTTGTAGAAAAGACAGAGTAACACCACATAATGTAGGTGAGAAAGTGATTGAAGACAGGCTTAACTGATTCGTCTTCTATGGCTTATCAACCCATTGCCAGTCATTCAAAGCCAATATTTTTTTTTTTTTTGAGTTATTAATGATTTAGTGACACAAGTCTTATTAATTAACCTATAGCTGGGGAGAGAAGAAGCAGATTCATACCTTTCCCAAAAGTGTTTGCATGTAAGTGAATATAACTACCTCAACTAAATTTGCAATTCAACACTGATTAACAATTTTGAGCAATTATCTATTACACTACCAGCACATCCAAGCTTGCAATACCTGGTATTTCCAAGCAGTCACCAATCTAGGTACTGACCATGCTCAACATTTCTTAACTTCAGTGATCATAAAGGAACCAGTTTCAACATGACATGTTCATATATCACTTGCATCTCTAGCTACACACCAACAATCTTTGTATATTTTCTTTCTCAATAAGAGTAAATAAGTCCATACTCCTTCCTTATCTTTTAAACAGAAGTAAAGTTTTATCGCTTGTTTTTTGTGTAGGATGAGGTTTACTGTTCCTTCTTGAGACCTTAATAAAGGTGGCTGTCATGACCTTTTGGTGACATGACTTGCTGGAGAGTACTGGGTTGGCAGTTTTCTGGCTGCTGCATCCTAACAGGTAATAAAGAACCTGAACTATTAGGTTGGACCCATGTCATGCTCTGCAGCTCTGTCCTCTTTACAACTCTGATCACATGGTAGTGTCTGTAAATATTTCTTTCTGCTCATCTCAGTTAAGTGCCATACGTGATACACGCTTGGGCGATCATGTCTCGAAAGAGACATGAGTGACTGGGCAGAAGATTATCTCGCAGTAGGTTGCCATAGCTTTCTGTGGTAGACTGGTTGCCGACCAAGGCTATAGAACCCAATCTGTCCTATTATTTAACCCATAACTGGAGGGAAGAGACAGATTAATACCTTTCCCAAGGATATTTGCGTGTAAGTGAATGCAAGGAATTCAACTGGAATTTGAACTTGGTTCCCCGATTTCTTGTTCCGAGCCGATATCCACTGTGCCACAACGCACATCTGCTCATCTATTCAGCAAAAATGCCCTATTAACAAGACAAACTTTGTTTACTAATGAACTGATTGGGATTCAATTCATGATCTTTTTCATGATGCCCCTTAGAATGATATTTTTAATGTTCCTTTTAAGAACATTGGGGTCTCTTCTTGGGTGAAAGCTGGTGTTCGTGCTTTTATTCCAGCATAAAAATATGGAGCAAAACCACAATGTTCTTGCTGCACTCCTGCCAGTTCAACCACTATTGGCGACAAGAACCACTTCTGGCCATACCAACAGATGACTCTTTGTATCAGATCATAATGAGTAAGAATGTCCTCAACAAGCTGTAATTGCTATTCGCTGACAGAATGAGACAATGTATAGCCTCTCTCAAGATTTGGCTCTAGAGATTACTGACCTCTTGAAGAGTGTGCTGAACAAATCTCTCTTCTCTTTAATCAGTTTAAAGTATTATCATTTATTGCAGATAAAACAGGATGTTTTGCTCAGGCATTCTCTTCCAACTCCACTCTTAACTCATCAAGAGTATCTTTGCATGATCTCTCCCCCAGAACAGAAAATCTACTGAGTCATATGCATATAACATTGTCCATGGTTTCTGCTACTATCTCTAAACTAGATCCCCACAAGGCTTGCAATTTCAACAGTATCCCTGCAATTCTGCTTCTGAACTGGCTCCTGTTTTCTCTAAACTCTACAATATATGCCTTGCTGCTTCTTGCTTTTCAGCTTGTTGGAAAACCTCCTCTGTAATTCCTGTTTTTAAGAACTCTCGTAAACCTCCTAACCTGGCATCTTGATTCCGTCACTTTCTCACTGCCATGATGTGGTTTCTTTGTCTTTTCTATAAATATTGTTATGGCAATTGTCCTAATGAGCATACCTCCTTAGTGCCTCAACTGCATGAAGTTAAGAATATCACTGGTTCAGAAACTAGGTCTCACCTTTTTACAGTTGAACATGCTAGATGTAACTATATATTATAGGCTAATAGTTTCTTTTCATGCACCTCTTGTCTGTAGAAATCTTCTGCTTACTTGCTTCCCTGCCACCTACAATTTTGAAAATTTTTCATGCAATCTCAATCAAAATGTTCTGTCATTCTGAACACTTTTCTTTTATTGTTCTTTCTCCTCACTAAAGTCTTTTCATCCTGTTTCACTTGCATTAACTCCTTGCATCTTAGTGGCATTATCACCTTAAAATGAAATGGGCAAAAAAGAATAAATGTTTTGTTACGAAGGGTCCGTAACTCTTATCAACTTTTTCTGTGGTTACCACCTCTTGTGGTTTGTTCATTACTGTTTGATTCATGTTGGTATTATTCCTAATTCCACCATTCATAGCACTGTACCCGGGTTTCTTGCAATTGAAAAATATAATTTGGTTATTTTCCCATCCGAATAATAGTTGGTTAATTTGGGATGGTAGTGTTTTCTTGGGCCTGTATACGCCATTATACTTCACATTACTAGGGTAGGTTGATTTGTAGTTGAGTTGGGCAGATTTTATAGGTTTGACGCCTTTACCCTTCTTGTGGGTTATGGTGTATTCATCTGCTAAGACAGCCATGTCATCGCTGGATTCTACCTTTCTTTCACTTAGATTTTCATGTCTTCAGGGACATAGCCCTGAAATCATTCCATTAACTCTAGTTGTTTCAATTTTTCATAGCATCCACTTTGACTCGCACCATCTATCAAAGCGTCCCTCCTTCTGTTTGCTAAATTCTACGTATGTCTGATTTTCATGCCTTTTGTGCCTCCTAATTTTTTTTTTTTAATAATCATATCGCCCCAAACAAGGCAGTTTACTGCCACTGGTGCACAGGGGTTTACACAGGAGGAAAATTATGAAAAAGAGTGACAGGTTACAGGGGATGTCAGGAAGTGAGTAAAAGAAGGATGAGAATACTGATGAGAGTGGCACAGAGGGCTAGGATGTCAGGTGAATTTACTTGGAGGAAGGATTCGACACTGTAAAAGTTGGTATGTCTACCCTGTATGTTAGCAAAGGAGATGTTGATGGTTTGGGTTTTTTTTTTTGATGAGCTGGTTTAGTTTTGCTATTATGATATTCATGGTTAGTGAGTTTCATTAGGAGAGAGGCCTAGAGTAGAATCAGTTGGTTGCTGAATGCAGCATGTGTGGGAGGAAAACTGGTGCAGACTGCAGCATAATGTGGCCTCAGGGTTGCCCACCAGAGGTTCATGCAGGGACACCTATCCATGCACGACATGGCACTACATAAAATGCCAATATTATTCAAGTGTTGATCAAAGCAGCCTCTCATGACGCTACACATGAGTTCGGGCTCCTAACTACCAATTGGAAGCAGCAACCAGGAAACTGCCAACCCAGTACCCTCAGAATGAAGAGACATTGCCACCAGCTACAAATACTGCAAAGAAGCTTGCAACTGCACTAGAACCAGATGAGAGGAAAGAAACCAGGAACTCCTTCCTAAACAGGAAACAAGGCATGCACCTCTACTACTGTTCAAAAGAGGGAGGAGTGTGAACGAGGCAATAGAAGGGTCTCTGTCAGTAGGCTTCTGACACTAATTCATAGCCCTTAAGTATTGTTACCGTGGCCTTTTCATAATCAGCTCAATCTTCAGTAGCTAGAGCTGCATAAGTTTTCCGTGCTTTGCCACATAATACAATTTGTAGAATCATAGACCAATATTGTTTGGGCCATTTCATATTGATGACTGTCTGTTCAAAGTGGTCAAAATACTCTTCCACTTCCTTTTCTACAAACTCTGGGACTAGGCGTATTTATTTGGTTATATCAAACCGTTGTCTATCCTCATCAGTTTGCTGCCTTAAACTAATTTCTCTCAGCCTTATCTCTTGCTCTATTCTTGCTTTCTCTATCTCAACCCTCACTAACATCTTTAGTTTTTTTAATTTGACCTGGGCAGCTGACATATTCTTCATCTCTACCTGTAGTTCATCTAATGCTTCCTCCTCGAATATATTGTTATCTATCATGTACTCTTTGATTAGTCTTACTATTTCTGCTTTTCTCATGGCTCCCTTAATTTCCAATCCTAATCTTTTTCCTATTTCTAGGAGTTCATCTTTCTTTAATCCATCCAGTTTCTCTGTAGATGGTTCCACTATGAAATCTTCTATGTTTGCCATATTGATTTATCTGTTCAATCCGTTGCTCTGTTAATCTTCAGTGCTAAGTAAAGAGAATGGAAATTTACAGCATGGAGCCTATATTAAATTTTCAACTCAAAAAGTATCTCTGGACAAGCCTCCGTTTATGTTATGGATTTAGATGAAGATAGTCAGAGTTGGTTCTCTTAGACTAAATAAATCTTTGACAGTTCGTAACACATGAATAAAAAAGAATTTATAGCACATGGAGAAAATATGTATTGAATAGAGTGGCTATATGAACATGGCAATTTTATTTAATTAATGATTTTATTAATAACAAAAGAAATCAATGAAACAACTGTGTAACCAAAGCTGGGTAGGTAATTAAAAGAAAGTCTAGTGACAGTATCTAACTGTGCTGAATGAACAAATCTCTGATAACAGTTTGTGGTGCCTTTAATATTTTTATGCAATGATGCATACATTAAATACTTTGGGATTATTTGCATGTATGCTGAAACAATACAGTGGTTATACTTATCTGCATGATTTCTTTTCCTTTCATTTTATTTTTGTTAATTCTTTGAGAATTTTATCTTGAGTATAAATCTGGGAGCTTTCCTTCCTTTTTTCATTTGGTTCTGCTCAAGTCTCTTTTGAACTTTTCTTTATATGAAGCATGTTTTAGTTCATTGCCTCCAGAGTTGCAGTTGGTAAACAGTGTTTTGAAGATAAACTTATTTCATTCATCATGGGCAGGGAACATTTCTTCCTCTGTCTTGCCATGCTATGCTTCGACCCTTTTTCGCAAATGGAATACCTCGTACCTCTAACTTCTCATTGTGCTGGGTATCTCGCAGAGATTGTGATGACATCTGCACGGTCCCAATTCATTCTGCAACTGCCTCGTGGTTACTCTTCTTTTGCATCACTGTTCTGCCTTCTGATTGATTATTGTCGTTCAATCAGTGTTAGTGACAGATTTTGAACTTTCATGTTCTGACCCATTGGTCTGCTGCTGATTGTCTCACTGCCAGATATGATTAGTTTGTCTGTCCACTGTTGCTATGGGAAGGAAAAGGTTAGTGAGTTTAACTGTGAATTGCAGGTATAACTGAATAATGGGTGGCTGTTGCCATACCTTGAAGATTAATTTGGTCCTTGAGTTTTATCATACTTATAGCCATGGTGCCAGAAAACTAACAGAAAGTACCACCTATAGACTATTTCTCCCCTCCAAAATTTTTCAATGTGAATTTTTCCCTTAACATGTGTGTCTGCAACTTCTAAGATTAGGAAGCTTCTCTTACTCACTTCTCCCTCTCTATTACTGACAAGTAGTTAGCAAAATTCCATACTAGGGACAATAAAAGTAGCCAATATTTTTTTTTTAAGCACTTCACCCCCAAGTAAGGCAGTTTTACTGCCACTGGTGCACAGGGGATTACATTGGAGGAAAGTGATGAGAAAGTGGGACAGAGTATAGGGGAGGTTTCAGGAAGTGGGTAAGAGAAAGATGAAAATACTGGTGAGATGAGAGTGGAGTGGACAGAGAAAAGAGCATGAAAGAAAGGATGATGACTATTGACCTTATATTTAAATTCTTGGAGATTGTAGCTGATGGAGAAGCAAGTATATGGAAGGGAATTCCACAGGTGGGAAGTGCGAGAAAAGAAGCTGATGGAGTAGAAGTTGCAGTTACATTTTATTGGTTTCAGTATAAAAGAGTGGGACCTAGTTGCTAATCTAATAGCTCGAGTAAATTTATACATGGGGGGCACAGGTGACCTAAGTTCAGCAGAGCACAAGCTGTGAAAGTATTTGTAGAAGAGACACAGGGAAGCCACATTACACCGGTGAGAAATTGACTCCACTATATGTGTTCTATTAGATACTGCAAAAATAATTTCTCCTAGTGAAAAGACGACTGACTTAATTTTCAATAAGAGAAAGTGCAACTTTGGTATACTGACCTAAAGATAGCTACAGAGACTAATGTAGAAACACAAATGACTTGGCCCACTATGAAATAATAATGATGGTTGTTAAACACCACTTTGTGTCATATACTTAATACTTAAACACATATGTCATGACTATAGCACAACTAAATAATGTCTCACACTTTGGTACTTAAAGAGTACTTTTTGTTCACAGATGTAATACTAGTCAAGTCTAGCCAAAACCAAACTGACACTCTGAACAGGGCATTGGCTGAATACTATAAAGAAAGAACTTGAATTAATGCAGCTAGTGTATGTTTTTTCTATAGATGAGCTAGTTTCTAATCAAATAATGACTATTCATTGACAAAGTTGGCATCACAATGCAAAATCTCACACAAAGTCTCTCAGTGTGAGACTTTGCACTGTGCATAGCAAATCAACCATTCAGTATCAAACTGGCTATTGAGCCAGTGATCAACCATTCAGTATCAAACTGGCTATTGAGCCAGTGATCAACCATTCAGTATCAAAATGGCTATTGAGCCAGTGATCAACCATTCAGTATCAAAATGGCTATTGAGCCAGTGATCAACCATTCAGTATCAAAATGGCTATTGAGCCAGTGATCAACCATTCAGTATCAAACTGGCTATTGAGCCAGTGATCAACCATTCAGTATCAAAATGGCTATTGAGCCAGTGATCAACCATTCAGTATCAAAATGGCTATTGAGCCAGTGATCAACCATTCAGTATCAAACTGGCTATTGAGCCAGTGATCAACCATTCAGTATCAAAATGGCTATTGAGCCAGTGATCAACCATTCAGTATCAAACTGGCTATTGAGCCAGTGATCAACCATTCAGTATCAAACTGGCTATTGAGCCAGTGATCAACCATTCAGTATCAAAATGGGTATTGAGCCAGTGATCAACCATTCAGTATCAAACTGGCTATTGAGTCAGTGATCAACCATTCAGTATCAAAATGGGTATTGAGCCAGTGATCAACCATTCAGTATCAAACTGGCTATTGAGCCAGTGATCAACCATTCAGTATCAAACTGGCTATTGAGCCAGTGATCAACCATTCAGTATCAAACTGGCTATTGAGCCAGTGATCAATGGACATAAAGTAAGCCAGTATACAGGCTTGGTACCAGTGTGATGGAAGAAATGAAGACTAAATTTAAATGACACTTAGAAGAAGGTTTGGAATGGATATCATTCATTATAGTAGTAAAGATTACCTGACATTCATAGACTGTGGTAACACCCACTTTTCAATCGGGTGACTATTATTTTAGCAAGCCTCAGCAAGTGTTATTCAACATCTAAGTCAATTTTTTATGAATGATATCCACCAGCTGAACTACTTACCAATGATGATACATTACTTTTCAGTTGAATTTGTGGGTTATATCCACAAAACTTTACCAGTCTCAGCCAACACTTTGTTAGAAGGTGCAGTTAAGTGCCTATAAAAATGGGTCATATACTTTCTTCATTCCTTTCTCTTTGTTCTAGCACACTTTAGTGACAACATCACCAGGATCCCTTATGGACTGAACTTATACACACATCCATATCCCCAACACAGTTCCTACCTTCTTTCCTTTGCATGCATACTAGTGCATTTTCTCTCTATTCAGTTATATTAAGACAAAAACATAAAATTGCACTTTGTTGAAATTGTATTCCATTTTCTTACATGTATAAAATAGTGTTGCCACTGATTTTAGTCTAACTAGTAAAGCGTGTAGCTTCTAACTAGTAGGATATGCATTATCAGGCAATGGATATTGGCTCAGAATTAAAAATCAGAGAGCAGAGTTTGAATTTCCAATTGAATTTGCTGCATTCACTTACATGCAAATACTCTTGGGAAAGGTGTTAACCTATCTCTTCTTTCTCCAGCTATGGGTTGAATAGTAGGACAGATTGGGTTCTTTAGCCTTGGTTGGCAACCAGTCTACCACAGAAAGAAATGGGAGGAAAATCTTGTGCCCTTTCAATCATGGATCAAAAACGACATGATCGGCCAAGTGTGTATCATGTATGGTACTTAAATGACTGAGTAATGCTTGCAAAGAATTTCTAAGTTTGTGGATGAATGGGATGTGTGATTTGATTTGTTGTGCACATTTACTGTCAAGGAATAACATAGTGGAAAAATGCCATAAGAAGCATCAAAAGGAATGCTACTTGAAAAAAATGTCTAATTATCCCTTGATGCAATGTATAATATAAAACCAGGGGATAATGTTTTGACCTCAGATTAGAGGGAGTGAAAATGGTGGGCATTTACTGGTCAGTGTCAAAAGACGTGGTGTGAGGCTTAGGTGTTAAAATGAACAATTGATTTACCCATCCCAAGAAAATTGATGACAGATGATAATGACAAAAAAAAAAAACAAAAAAAAAAAAACAACACATAATTACCAAAAGAAGAAAATAAATTTATTCATGATTTTACACACCTGAAGTAGTGACAGTAGTTAGCTTCAAGAAAATAAATCAGAATTCTAAAGGTCCATAGTTTTAACATATTGTCATGAAAAGGAAATGTTCATCCAACAGATTAAACAAACTGATACAAAATAATATTAAAAATGTTTAAGACAAGGTACAAATTTCGGCCTATTTACTTCCTTTACTGAAATTTCCGCCTATTTACTTCATGTAATGAAAGTAATATGCGATTTTTTTCTACGCGTATTACTTTCATTACAGGTAGTAAATAGGCGGAAATTTCAGTAAAGGAAGTAAACAGGCCAAAATTTGTTGCCTACGCCGAAAGTCATTCTGCAGTTAATTATATGACTTCGTGAGAGTTACGGGAGACAAAAAGTGCGAGAAGTTCGATTTTTTCTGGTCGTTAAGATCAATAAAGGTAGGTTTCTTCAATCAATAATTAATTGTTGATTTGAGTTCAGCATATACATTTGCACAAAAATAATCCTATTTTAAATTTGAAGGGAGAAAAGCCTTCGGGACCTAAAACGAAAATGTACTGTTCAATATGTTTTTGTTTTAAAAATGTGTACTCAGTTTTATTTTACAAAAATGCTACATTTTTTGGCAGCATATTCAACTTTTTCAGCAATTACATTGCTTATCTTTTTTAGCACTTTTTAAAAAGCAATGTAAGGAAAAATTGTTTAATTTGGAATGCAAAAATTGTCCGAAGTGGAAAACATACATCAAAATTAAATTTTCACCAGTTGTTTTGTAAAAATGCATTATTATTATTTGTAATGTTACTAAAAAATCATTAAAGTAAAACACTTATGATAAGTGACTTATCAATCACAAATTCAAATTGATCGGAAAAACAAAGTTAAAAAAATCATTCAACTTTTAGTCAAAAACGTAGGTAGTTTTTTTAAACAACTTTTAATTGTCAAAGGTATTCCAAGCAAAGTAAAGATATGAGTAGTGAAAAAACAAAACACAACATCATAATGTTAAACATGTAAGACTAAACAGCATTTTTTAAAAATTTAAATTAAAATCCTAAAAAACTTTTTTTATTCTGAAAAAAAATTTTTTTCTCGTTTCAATACTTTATTAATACTAATATTGTATAAAATTAAGCTCATGAAACAAATTTTAAATTACATATAAATCTAAGAAATTCTTAAAGGGAAGAATTATAAAAATATATATAAAATTCTCTCAAAAAGAAACAAGGATTCAAAATCAAAAATCACGTTTGATTTCTTTTTAACATGTGATGACATACTTTTGAAAATGAAAATAAAGTCTGCTAAAACTTACCGATCCATCTCCTCCTCCATCTCCTTAAGTTTTTCTTGAGTAAGCATTGCCATGATTTGTTTTGGAATTTAATTTTTTACAGCAAATTATCAAAATAATTTAAAATAAAATAGCACCAACATGAGAATGCAACATCACAATTTACACCCCGCCATAACAATATAATATTTCAGCCTCACGTGAAATAAGAGTTACACAAATAACAAGGGGGAATCACTCTGTTTATCCAACTATTGTTTGTCACCGTAAAATAATTTACGATTTTAAGAATAAAGGGACATAACTCTTTGCTTTACTTGACTTTTACACGGATTTGGATTTTTAAAAAAGAAACACTTACGAAATTTTCGAACATTTACCATATATTTCGTATTCTAAACGATTACATTCAACGCCTATCGCACTGTAAATTGTACAAACACATAGAGACACATTCAAAGGAGGTTTATGATAATTTTAAACTTTTATTTGGTAAATTGCATGTTTTTATTTGAAAGATGAGCCACTTAAAATTCTCAGTATCAATGAAGTGACGACAGTATTTTAGAATGCGCTATTTGCGATTTCTTATTTTTTACCACGTATGTAATTTTAGTCGTATTTACATACCCACAATTATTTTACAAACTTTTCCATCCAAAGTCTTTTCTGCATGTGTTCCATGAATCTGACCAGCCTTTGAGATTAAAAACTTAATTGAGCAATTAAAGTTTATTGCTTTACTTGCCATTCAAATAAAAATCTTGCAATAAAACGTGTCCCTTCAAATATAGAAAAAGGAAATCTGATTCCTTTTACAACCCAAAAGTATGCCATTGAAGATTCACAAGTTATTTAGGGTGACCTACAATGACATTATTGAACTGTTTGGTCTTACTCTTATGCATGGTACCTGATTTACTACAGAACGTGTGGTTAAAAAAAAGACAGTAGCATCCCGCAACCATCAAAGCAACATCTGACAAATGGAATTTAGATCGACAAGCTCCAGGTTTTGCTTTTATTGTCCCGGTCAGGGTAAACATTTGTTTAATTAATGCTTCCAGAGTGGAACCAAAATGTCTCTGTTGCCCAGATTAAAGATGCTCACAGATTTTTAGAAACTCATTTGGAAAAATATTATCCTTGACTCAACATCTATATTTCATCCCTGCTTACGAAAAGTAAAAACAAACATCTGAAAGAAAGAAAAAAAATACACATACTTCTTTCAACCACACATTGAAAAACAAATTATACAAGTAAGTAATTTTTTATAGAAAATCATTGAGAAAATCAGATTTGTTATTTTTTATCATCTATAAGATGGAAGTTGTAGTCAAACAGAAGAAAGAAACTATGAATTTAGGTACCACCACTAAATTGCCAAAAAAAAACAAAACAAAAAAACCCAGCATATCATCATGTTAAAAGGGCTCAAACTTAATAAAAACAAAGTTTTATCATCAAAATGTTTATGCTAATATTAAGAGAAAAAATTAAATTTTGTTATTATTTTTAAAAGATTTTAAAATCCTTTCTAACATGTTTGAAATTTTAATTTTAATTTTTTGTTTTCCATCAGCAATTCACGCTAAGTTTATGTAGGGCAACTGTTAAGAAAATGTTGGTCGAGTAAAATGATTTCGGGGCAAGTGGATTTTCCCTCACTCTTGACCCCCAGTTGAGTGATTTCTTTTTCAAATCTCAAAGGCTGAATCTGACCATGATAATATTTAAGTTTGATAAACTTTGTCATTTATGTACAGATCAGAAAAACAAAATAACTTCATGTTTATACAAACCAAAAGTTGAATTTATTTAAAAATACATCAAAACTTTTTGCTCGTTTTAACAATTATATATCTGAAGTGGGATAGTCACTAATTGGAAAACTGTGGTGGAGTTCAAGATCGTTGAATAAATTTTAATATATCAGAAGAAACTTTGTTGAGGTCGCGTGAAACAACTCTGTAAACATTTGAATTCTATAGAAGGCACAAGGTCAATATTCAAGTATTCAAACGACTCTGCTCAACCAATAACAAATTTTTATATACAGAAATACAAATATTAATAAAAAATATTTCAAACGAGATTATTTGTGTGATGTAATTACAGTTTTTGGTTCAATGCTTATTTAAAGTATATGCAGCGAATGAGTTCAAGTTAAACAGTTCAATTCAAAGATTTTCTTGTTGCATAAAATGCTTGTAAATGGTTTGTTCATTATTATAGTCCAAAATATATATGACTGTATTCAACAAATCAGAATAATGAAAGAAAGAATATTTAAAGTTATAACTTTAAATATTGAATACCTTTAGTTGAATTCATAAACTAGAAGTAGAATGTTTTGAATATATTTTTTATGTTCATAGAAACATTCTTGATTGTTTTTTCAATGAAGCTGAGTTTGATTCAAATAAGGTTGATGTTCAGATATTTTTTATGAAAGATTTTTTTAGTGCAGGTCTTTGTTGATTTTTATATGTTAAGATTTCTTCACAGAGAAAAGTTTGTTCATGTTGACTGTTAATTAGCTTTAAAACTTTTTCATCGAGGTTTGTGAAAATAGTTAAGTGAGAAAAAGGGCTCATTATGATGAGTGATACTTTTTGGTTTCAATTTATCAGAAAAAAGGTTTGTGATACCTGCTTCTTCCGAGTTGCAGCTCTCACTAGGGATTCTGCTTCGCACTACAGAATATATACTCCCATTGGTCACATGAAAGGCTAAAAAAACATTTTAATTTTAGGTGCAATTTTTAACCTAAAAATATTTGCACAGGCATATTTTAAATATTAGAAAAAATTAGCCAATCAGAGGTGATTATTTCAGGTTTGAATTTGGATCTTCTTTTAAACTTAACTGATCATATTTCTTCAAAACTATTACCTGTGATGTATAAATTGTCACTTAACTGCAATGTAAAAATTGTCATTTTATTTCTCATGTATCTAATGATTCTACCAAAATTTAATAGTAATTTTTTGGTGTTCATCTTAGAGTAGGGCTTTCTAAAATGATAGGTTGAAGTGTGGATTGAATTAGGCTGCATGTTAAAACTAACTATCCCCTTCATCTAAATTTTGTTCTTCAACAAAATGCAAAACAATAAGCATAAATGAGAAATAATACAAAATAAATCAGTTTTGAATAACTAACAATATTTTGATTTATATAGCATAAAAGATAAAATGCATTATGCTGAAATGCTTAGTGATGTTTGTCAATTTAATTATGTGTGTAAACTCCTATTTTTGGTGTTTGAAGATCTGGTGTATAAGTTTTCAGTTTTCACTTGACTAAATTCCACCTCTAAGTCAGACCACATCTGTATCTGAGCCTTTATGAAGGGACGGTCCTTTCAAAGAAAATTAATTAACATAAACTAAGATAAAAATAAATGACAATTTATACATTATGATTGGAGCAACAATTTACACATCACGAATGTTGATTATTAAGAAATGTGACAAATTCAATGTGGATCATGGCAATATATTTTCTATTTCTGCTAAACCCATTAAAAAAAACATTTTTAAAAAACATTTCTGATTGGTCACTTTCCCCTGCCTGTGCAAGTAGACAAGAGTTTGTGTCAAAAATTGGAATGTTTGATTTTTGGTTGTTAGTAAATTTATTGGATAGAATATAAATTGTATTGCATATGTTTGTGAGAACAGTGAAATGTGGTTACATGTGTGTTTATGTGAAAAAGTCAGTATGTGTATGTGTGTAGTAATAATGTGAATAAAGGAGATAGGTAGAATTTAGTTCTTACAGTGGATGGTAATGCCATAATTTGAGGCAGTCTTTTTGTAGTTTGGTCAGTGCTGAGTTGAGCGTTGCTTTTGTAGCTGGATGTGAATGGGATCCTGAATATCAGCAGCTAGTGACGTGGACCTTAGTGGCATTTGTGAGTCTCATTTTTGGGGCTGGACTTCGTGATATTCATACCTTTTTATAAGAAATTGGCTCCAGGATTATATTATTTTATTTATTCCTAAATTGCCCTAAAATACCACATGGTATATCTACTACCATGGCTACACAATATTTTGGCAGTTTCTACTTAAATTAGGAAAATTAATAAAACGTTTTTGATTTGTAGTCTATAGTTTTGTATTGTACAGTTTAATTGTTGTGTTTTGAGATGTAAGCACTTTATTGCATGCTAATGATTTATAAATATTTTGTAGGCCTGTTATTTATGTAGCTATTCTATTAGATATTTTAGTGAAACATGACAATGTGTACCATCATAGGAGTTTTGGTTGTACATATATTAAGAGACATAAGATGCCAATCATGTGTTTTAAGGTGAAGTTAGTTGGAATTGCTGAAAAAAGGGAATACAGAAGACACAAAACAGAGATAAAGAAACAAGTATTAATTATTAAGGCAATAACAGAGAAGAAAAGTCCTTGCAAAACTAGTTGTGTTTGTGGCTTTAGAAGTCCAACTATGAAATGTTCTTTAATGTCTAAATAAATTAGACGGCTCTTAGAATGTTCAAAGTAGCCTCAAATAAGGAGAGGAAATTTCCTACCTGTTGTTCCTTGCTAGAACATTTGAAAAAAGAGGAAGATAGAAGGATTTTTGCATTGAGCCCACCAAAATCAGGTGTCCACTGATTGGTCAAGGAAAATTGTCTTAGCCAATCAAACAGACCCATTTAGATTAGGGGTGAGAAGAGAAATTATGTAGGAGAAGTAGTAGTAACCTATTTTTTTATAGTTTCTGCAGATCAAGACTTGGAAAATTTAGATTTCATCCATTGTTCAGTATTAACAATCTCTTGCAAAACATCACTGCGATTCAATACCAAATCTTGATGTTAAAATAAAAATATTTTATTTGAAAGATATTTTTGATAGAATGCTTAGAATCTCTCCTTGTTCTATATTCTAATGAAAGTGGATCACCAACAACAACGTTAATAATGGTTGATTTTGTTTAGTGGTATTTCAGCTTCTATGGATTATTTAATGCCAAAAATTGAAATATTTTTTACATAATTTTATACTTTCAGTGTAAATTTATGTTTTTTCTATATAAAGTTTGGAGATAAAAATGTTTGTTTGTTTAGTGATATATCAAATCCTTATAGGTCATTTAATGCCAGAATTTAATTTTCTTTGGAGCATTAGTAATTTCTCTTACAATAATATTTTTTTTGGTAGCAATTTTTTTATTTTTTAGAAAAATGTAATGCTGGTAATTTTTTTTATTACTAAAATGCACTGTTGGTATTTTTACTATGCAAATGTATTTTTTTTAATCATTTCACCCCAAGCAAGGCATTCCACTGCCACTATTGCGCATGGGGTTACATAGGAGAAGGTAAAGAGAAGGAGTGGTTAGATATAGGAAATGTCAGAAGGAGGGTGATAGACGGGTAAGGATGTAGATGGGAAGAGTGTTTGAGAGAATGAATGCGTGTTAGTGTGTTAGGAGGTGTCTATTGACCTTACATTTAAACTCCTGGAGATTGTAGCTGTCAGGGAAGCAAGTATGTGGAAGGGAATTCCACAGGCAGGAAGTGTGAGAAAAGAAGCTGTTGGAGTAGAAATTGCGACACTTCAATGTTGTTGTTAACTATTTGCTCATACTTGCGACCCTAACAGGTGCTACCATGGTGGACCTTGAAACAATATTAATTAAGAGTTGGTTCAATGTTCCTTAAAACCTCCCAATCAGAGGCCTTGCTGCTAGATGTAGTTTATCATTCCCAGGAAACCCAGCAACTCGGAAGAAAATGAGCACCAAATATTTATGCTAAAAAGCAAATGACTAAAACTGTTTGTATTCACAAATTTATTTTAGATGAAACCTGTGCAAAAGAGAAAAGCAAAACAGAATCAAAATCTAACAATTTTGAAAAAATGATTTCAATTTTGTAAATCTCAACCTGATTGGGTGATAAATCATCTTCTGTATATCTAAAAATATAACTTCTAGAGAAGTTCATGCACAAGCTTCTTGAGCCTGCCTTTTATTCTTTAAATGTAAATTTATTGTATTGAGAAACAACATACAAAACTTATAGATTTTTTTTTTTCATAGAATAATAAAAGATCCAGCATGTGGTATCAGAAGGGGGACAGATGAGTCTTTGTTGTCTGTCCATATCTTGGAAGGGAAAAGAGACCAAGAGTTTCATATCTCCTACAGAAGTAGCAGGGAGGCTGACTGCAATTGGATGGTTTTGTGACCAATCTGGAACTCCTTTACATGTAGGGTTCAGCAGAGCTGGTGCTGAGACTTAAGCCCTACTGCTTCTATGTGTGTATTAAAGTGTGTGTGTGTGTGTGTGTGTGTGTGTGTGTGTTAACTCACCATATTAGTTTGGAAGTGAACAGTATCAAATCAAAGGGGAAAATGACAGAAATGAACACACCCAGCATAGGCTTCACACAGCCTTCTGCGTTTCAAGCATAGTCAAAGTCAAAATAGTTTTTCAGTGAGGAAGAGTTAAAGTGGAGTTGGGAGACAAGATCAATGGGAGTCCACTGTTGCTCTGGTGAGAAAGACAGGATGACAAAGTTGATTCATGTCTCTTTACTGCTGTTATTCTTTTTGCCAAGTTGAATGAATGTTAGGTTTTCCTGGATCGAGTAGACTCCAGAAGCCCGTATTTATTCATCAGCAGGAGCTGATCCCATTCACTATTTATTTTAATTAAATTGAAAACTTAAAGTATGCTTTAAGGAGGTAGTTTGCTGAGTATGTCACAAAAAGTGGTCACATCCAGCCAATGTGTAGACCAAAGCAAGTCTACAATAAAAAAAAAAAGTGGCAGAAACAGAAATCTCCACAAGCTGCAAACAAACAAGGAAGGTAGTGAATTCGAGCTCCTTCATGTGGATGGTTCAGGCAGAATATTTATCACCATAACTTTGGATTCTAAGTCTTTGTGGATAAAACTTGATACGAGGGCAGCAATTTCAGTGATGATGATAAAGGATTACAAACATATTTTCCACAATCCCAATCCTTGAAAGAACCACAATTAAGCTAATGACATATACAAAAAAACTCATCAAACCCTTAGGTCAGGTGCCAGTATTTGCTGACCAGAATAACAAAAAGATCCAATTGCTTCTCACCATCTTATAAAATTGGTAATAATCCTATTTTAGGGAGAGAGTGGATGTATAAATGTGAAATATACAAGTCTCTCAACAATGTCTGCAGAGAAGAAAATGGCCCAACTGCAAAACTGAAAGTGGAATTCCCAAAAGTCTTCAGGGAAGGTATAGATACAATTAAGGACATGAAAGAACAGTAAAACTAACACAGTACCCAGCGAGAACTGTCCGATATACTTGAAAGACAAAGGTAGAAAAAGAATTGGACAAACTAACCAAAAAAGTGTCTTTTCAGCAGTTAAATCAAGTGAATGGACCACACCTATAGTGTTGTAATAAAACTCAGTTATCCACATTTGTGGTGACAATAAAACAAGAGTTAATTCAAATTTAGAAGTTGAACAAAATATCCTCCCAAGAATAGAAGACATGTATAGGATACAAATCCTATATCATCCAACAATTAACTAAAATGCAAAAAAGTAAAATTGCACATCCATAAAAATGGATCAGAATGACTGAAAATATTTTGGAAAAACCCAGACCAAGGCAAATTTCACAAGTCAGTATGAAAATTAAGATGCTGGATTTTGATTGGATAGGAAATAGCAAATTGATCTATGACCTTGGTGAATTTTTTTAACACCTAAGAAAATGGGTATGCAGTTTCTATCCAGTCACATGACTAAATTTCACTACTTAACCACGTCTCTTGACTGATCAAATCAGTTCAATATGGAAGCAGTAATCTGAAGGATCTGTTGCAATGTAACAAAAGAAATTTCAAGATGCTGACCCTGTCTCGCCAACCTACATTCATTTTCCTCTCTTTCCAGTTTTCCTGTTTCTGTCTTCATTCACATGCGGTCAAAACAATAACAATAAGATACTTCAACTGACTTCTAAAAACTAAAATCCGATAAGTACAATTTTCTTTATTGCTTGACCTTCATTTTCACTTTCTCGCAGGCCATAATAAAGGGAAGGGAACACAAACTTTATTAGTAACCTGTTAATATTTCTACATACACACATTCTGCTACTATCAACCCTAAGCTCTGAATTCAATTAACTATTTACATTTTCACTTTGAACATTTAACTCATACAAAGTAATTAACTACATACATTTTCTATTTGAGTATTTTACTTCTTACAAATTTATTATTCTGTTTAGTTAATAAAATTTCACTTTAACATATAAAATGAAATATTTAATTCTTCCACATTTCAAACATCCAATCTTCAACCTTCTGATAATTTAAATTGTAGGGACTTTGGTTCTGTTTAGCACAAAGCCAATTTGACAAATATAGACAAGGCCCCTATGCATGCTAGCAAAACTTGAAATGGGAGAAACATTAATCAAAATAGATCTGATATAGGCATACATACTATTAGTGCTTGATGAAGAACCAAAGCAACTGATAACCATAAACACCCACAAGGATTATATCACTATAATCATCTAGTTTATGACATCACATCAGCACCTGCAATATGGTAAAAGACCATGAACCAAATTTTACAAGTTCTAGAAGGAGTAGCTTGTAACATGGATGATATGTTAATCACTGGCAAATCTGACAAGATACATTTTAAAAACCTCAAAAACAGTCTTTCCTGTTTTTAAGAATTTGGTCTCTCAGCAAATTTAGTCAAGTGCTTCTACTTTAAGAACTCTGTGATCATCTGTAGAATAAAAATATCCAAAAATGTGTTTTACAAAGCCAAAGACAAAATTGAAGCTGTGACTAATACTCTATCCCCAAGTGACAAAACATCTCTATGCTCCTTTCTAGGACTTGTAAATTTTTACCACAAATGACTTCAAAACATTGTCCATGTTGCAAAACTACTCTATGATTTTCTACAAAAGGACATTTCCTTCATATGGTCAGGAGAAGGTGATAAGGCATTCAACAAAATCAAGAGGATGGTTGCATCAGACATGGTCCTGCTACAATTTGATCCCAACTTCCCTATACATCTGACATGCAATGCAAGTCCATATAACATCAGTTCTGTCTTGTCACATATCATCAATGGGGAAGAGAGATCCATAGTGCATGCATCCTGCATCCACAATGAAGCTGATTTCAGTCATTCCCAACTCAAAAAGGAAGCCTTTGCAATTTTATCATCAATTACAAAAGATTTTCAATTATTTGTGCAACAACAAATTCACACTTGTTACAGACTACAAGCCACTCCAATTCATCTTTGGTACAAAGAAGGGCGTTCCTAAAATGTCTGCAGCAAGACTACAAAGATAAACTGTTTTTCTCATGGGTTTTGATTACATATTGACTTTTGTAGTGGTAAATCCAATGCAAATGTAAATGGTTTATCATGCCTGCCACTTTCAGAGTCAAGCAGAGACATAGATGAAGGAGGAGACAAACTTATCAACAAAGAGTTAGTGAAACAATGTCCAATAAAGGCAACCACAGTTGCCAGGGCATCAAGAATTGATCCAATCCTATCCTATATAATTTATTTTGTCCAAAATGGCTGGCCAGAAATATTTCCTACCTTTCATCAAAACAATATGAACTTTCTGTTTGCAACAACTGTTTGCTGTGAGGAACAAGGGTAGCATTACCACAAAAACTATACAAACAAGTCATGCAAGAATTGCATGTAGGCCATCTTGTGACTGTCAAAATGAAAGGCTTAGCCAGAAGAATCTTTCATGGCCTAATCTTTACAAGGACATTGAAGCAACTGCAAAGGCATGTGTGATATGATCCATCACTTAACTGGACCCACCAAAAGCTCCACTATATCACTGGCAGTGGGCAGTTAGGCCTTGGCAGAGAGTAAATGTGGATTATGCAGGCCCCTTCCAGGGATCAATGGCACTTGTAGCAGTCAATGTCCATTTAAAATGGGTAGAGCTAATTCCTACATCTAATGATACAGCAACTACAACCATGGATATCTTAATGACAATGTTCCCAAGATATGATATCCCAGAACTAATAGTTTCAGATAATGCATCAATGTTCACATCTAACGATGTTAAATGCTTCTCTACATGTAATCATATTAGACGCATGAAACATGCCCCATGCCATTTTGCAACCAATGGATTAGCAGAATGAATAATGAATGGTGCTATCTCTGAAATTGACCATCAAATCAACAAAGCGTAAACATGGCACCATCCATACAAAGCTAAATTTTTAATTTCTCATAGAAATTCTATAATTTCTTAATACACACTCCACCCACATCTATTGAACAGGTGAAGAGGCTCATCCCTTGTTCCCTGTTTAGGATGTGGTTTCTGGCTTTCTCTTTTCCAATCTTTTCACTCTTACGTAGCACCCTGCACATCAGTGGTGTTACCGCCTTGCTCAGGGTGATATGATTAAAAAAAAAAAAATTTCTTCATCTCATGCTACCACAGACGAGTTGCCAGCAATACTCTTGTTTGGTTGGAAAATATGAACAAATTTGGAAATGCTACAACCCAATATCAAAACCACATTTGTCAGCAAATCAAAGCAAACAGATTTCTTCCCACTCCCAGGCAAACCCACCATCACTAAAGGAGGGTGGCACCATCTTTGCTCTTGATTACCATGGACACCAATGCTAGCAGCATTTAATGATCAACTTTTAACAAGATCTAAGATCATATATAATGGAAATAAGCCCTGACAACCATTGGAAACGACACTCTGATCAAATGGTACCTACCTCTATACACACAGAGGACATTCCAGTCAAATTACAACTCCTATAGGATATAAATCCTATACTATTCCAGAAAATATCTGAAACACAAAAAATAGAATTGGACACACACAAAATCAGATCAAAATTGCTGAAAACAAATTTTGAAGAAAAAAGATCCAAGCAAATTTTGTGAGCCAGTGTGAAAAGATTTTCCAGCCAATGAAAGGTGAGCAATTTACAAAACTGAAAGAAAGTAACAAGCCAGTGTCAAAATGTTTTTTGATATAAATAGAGAAAGAAAGTTGACTCAAACAGAGAAGGACAAAAGAGGCAGAGAACGTTCAACCAGCTATGATGTAGAAAGAGAAATTTCAAACTACCGAACCAGACATAATATCTCATTGACATACATTCGCACTTCCCCACCTTTTCACGTGATGTTTTCCTTTATCTCTTTTTCTTCGTCTTCACCTTCTTGCTGTCAACAAAAAGAATACAATGATGACAACAATAAAACACTTCAGCTGACTCCTTAAATTAATGCCAATAAGTACATTTTTCCTCTGGTCTTTTATTTCTCGCTCACTTGCTTGTTTGCCATAACTTTATCGTATTTTCTTCCTTTTCACTTACTTGCTGTCCACAAAAAGAAAGGGTGAATACAAAGATTTCAACTTTTTTTCATGTACACTCATACAATTATTGATTATGTATCCAAATATAAGCGTTAACTGAAAGGAATATTCACTCCTTTTCAACACTCAACCATCACTACATAATGTTGACATATTTCAACCACGATATCTGGAAAACTTGACGTTTTACAACTTTGTACTGTGACAATTTTTCTAATCTGACTTCATCACCCAGTAAAAAAATACTGCACTGGGAACTCCAACTATCCTTTGAACTGCCTCAACACAGTTCCCAAGTATTGTTTAATTTTACTCACTATGTGGAACATTTTGGCACCATTCAGCCGGCCATTCATCGAGCCATCAGCCAATTAACTAGCCAAACACCAGACTCACAAACTGTTTTCGCATACTGGACTGCTTTGAAATGCAATCTTTGTCTAAACTCATTTATGTGATGTAACTCAATGCAACATTGATTCACTAAAGTTTTTTTTTTTCAAACTTTTTCAAAAACAACTAAGACATCTGAAAGTCTGATTTACTGATTCTGGAGACAGCAGGAACTCCTAGAAAAATCGACATTTAAATCCAGATATCTTCTAATGTTCTCACAAAATATTCGTCGACATTTGAGGCATCATTTCACCAGCAATCAACTCAACTTTGCAGATCAAAGCTTTCAATCGCTGACATCTTCAGATATTTTTTCCAGAGCACACAATAACAATTTTACTCACCAAAATTAAAAGTGCTCTGATGATTTCAGATAAATATATATTTTGACAACTCACAACTCCACTACATCACTATGCAATGAGCAAGGTCCAGTTCCTTTTCATCGCTAATTCACTATGTTACAAACAACGTTCAGTCCTTTTCAGAGTGACACACAGTTACTCAACTAGCACCATTACACACGGAAATAGGTAGTCATTTCCGCTGGCTTTCTAAATTCTGTTCATACTTGACGTATTAAAAACCTACTTTATATTTTTATCAATCTACAGGAGGTTATTGTGTGGTACCCCTCACCAAAAGAAACTTGTATAAATTCCTTTGCACATATTTCATGGAAACTCATAATGTCATTTGATAAAAAAATACTACTTAGTTATCATAAGACAATTTGCTAATCACAGCTTGACAATTTACTTATCACTTTATTTTCACTAACCAAATTTTGTGCACTTTTGGTTGAAATTTGGCTAAAACCAGCTTTCTTAATTTTTTTTAAAGCTTGTGATTTGATTGTTTAATTCTCTTCATGAAAATATTTCTGCACGAGATGCAATTTTCCTGCTAAGGTGTTTGATTCACCTCAAAGAGTATTTAAGGAGGAAATCTAGCGACAATTTTAGTTCACCTGTCATCAGCAGTCTCCAGTGCACATCCACCATATAATAGACAACAATTGCCCATTTCATTTTGCCACATGGTGCGAATTCAAATCCTGCCAAGCTGAAAGCAAAATCTTTTCAACCACACAGAATATTCTTCAACAAACTTTTCCCCACACAAAATATCCTTCCATGGACTTTTCATCATTCAGAACATTCACTCAACTATATATTGAATTTACATCTTGAACATTTAACAAAAAAATATCTTTTTAAAAAATACAAATACAGTCTAAGTGAGACAACTGGTTATTTTTGTATTGTATATTTTTACCTTCACTCACGCTTGTGAACTTTGTGAACCAGCAAGTTTAATCTCCTCCAACATTGCTTTTTTCTGAATTAACCTTCTTCAACTTTATATGTAAATTTGTCAGTTTTCCTAACATCACTCCTGTTGAAATACAACATTATTGTTTGTGAATATAACAAATTTGTTTTGTTTCTTTTATTTACCTCAAGTTTAACTATTACAAAATGTGTGCAGAGTTATGCCTGTAGCGTAATTCTGCTACAGTGTCATTTCTGTTTACCCCATATTATTCCCCTTTATCACTTCTGTAATAAAAATCCAACATGTCAATTTTAGTTCACCTGTCATCAGCAGTCTCCAGTGCACATCCACCATATAATAGACAACAATTGCCCATTTCATTTTGCCACATGGTGCGAATTCAAATCCTGCCAAGCTGAAAGCAAAATCTTTTCAACCACACAGAATATTCTTCAACAAACTTTTCCCCACACAAAATATCCTTCCATGGACTTTTCATCATTCAGAACATTCACTCAACTATATATTGAATTTACATCTTGAACATTTAACAAAAAAATATCTTTTTAAAAAATACAAATACAGTCTAAGTGAGACAACTGGTTATTTTTGTATTGTATATTTTTACCTTCACTCACGCTTGTGAACTTTGTGAACCAGCAAGTTTAATCTCCTCCAACATTGCTTTTTTCTGAATTAACCTTCTTCAACTTTATATGTAAATTTGTCAGTTTTCCTAACATCACTCCTGTTGAAATACAACATTATTGTTTGTGAATATAACAAATTTGTTTTGTTTCTTTTATTTACCTCAAGTTTAACTATTACAAAATGTGTGCAGAGTTATGCCTGTAGCGTAATTCTGCTACAGTGTCATTTCTGTTTACCCCATATTATTCCCCTTTATCACTTCTGTAATAAAAATCCAACATGTCCACTGCATGTCCCTTGTTTATTAAATACAATTTAATATATCAATTTCATCCTCCCTCAATGCATCATAAACCTCAAATAAATCATCTACAACAACAATAGCATACAATCAGTGAATCATCACTGACAATCAAACACTTTTCTCAACCATAGCTTTAACTGTGGACTAACTAATCAAAAATCTTTTCCAAACTGCACATTTTACTGTGGACCAACTAACCAAAGAATAACTCAACAAAAGAATATTTTTAGTCCTTTTTGACTCTCTTGAATTCATGTATATATATTTGTAAATACAAATGATTTATTTAACAGGCATACTCATGTTTTCTTTATTTATATTCTTATTATTGTTTGGAATTTGGACGTTCGGTTTTTTAATATAAAAAAACTCTACAAGGCTATATGATATTCAAGCAGCTATAGGAGATTGGCTCCTAGGTTTCAGAAAAATAAGATGGAGGAAATAGTTTTATCCAGACTTCAAATAGGAAATACACATCTGATACATTCACAACTACAAAAGGGAAACTCTCTCCATCATAAAATAGTTTTTTGGAAGGAGAGAATGGGAGAAGAAAGAATGTCACCTTTCTTATCCTGAATATTGAATAAGGTGCATATGAATACAAACAAGACTTAAACCTCTGATGTGAAATTTGAAACAAATACACAATACATTAACATAAAAAAAACAACAAAACAGAAAACAAGCTTTACACATAATAAAACACAAAAATTTCCTTTTGTACACCTTATTAAAGTCAAAATATTGAATTTGTGCTGTTTCTTATTTTATTTTCCACACACACACACACACACACACACAATAAAAATTAATTCTCACCAAAAAATACAATTGCACGGGAATTCACCCCTTACCATACTCTGTGGGGTCAAAAACAAGGACGGCGCACCCAAAAGCTTGGACGTAGTGGAAAGCACACCACATGGCTCGACATAAGAAACACATTTCTTGATCTCCCTGGAGCCTTACCATCCAGATAAAAGGAAGGTAGAAACTCTTAACAGAGCAGAGGGAGAAGCAACCAGCTCACACCAAAAGGGCACACGACAGCTTGAAGCACACACACACAGAGAATCCAGCAGTTCACACAACGGGCAGTATCACAGATCAGCGAACATTCTTTCACCCTCTCTTTCTCTCCTCTCGCTCGCTACACATTTACGGACAACTTCATTTTTGTACAAAAAAATAATTCTTTTATTTTTTTTTACGAAAAAAACAAAAGTTTATTTTACTTTATTTGTAGTGCATTTTTCTTTTTGTTATTTGTTTGAGGGACTTCTTAGCCCCCTCTACAAATTCAAAGAAATTCAACTAATATGAATTATTCAACAATCTTTCAAAAATCAACATTTCTTAAGAATGTACAATGCAATTTCTTTTAAAAAAGGTTAAAAATACACATTCTTTCAAAAAAGATACACTTACTTAATTCAAAGTCGAAACTGAGAAGGCTTTGGCAAATTCACCAGAGTTACTAAGATTTTAACAAATTTGTCCTTTTTCTTGAACACAGTTTGATTATTAATATCAGAATTTTTTACTTCACTGGTTTCATTTTGTTTCTGCTTTGTTTTCTCTTTCTGTCTTTATTTGCTTCTTACTTTTTCTATCGGAAACAGTTTATCCACTGCTGACAGAAAAATTGGGTTTTACTTCCTGATACTTATAACTTGTAATCTTCTGCTACCTTTTTGTACATTCTGTTTTTTTTTGTACTTTCAGAAGGTAACAAGAATTTTGGAAGGTACTTCAGAAATTTTCTTCTACCCTGCCATCATATATATGGAATGTTATGGCTATTACTGCTGGGTTGGTTCTTTCACCTAAACATCCAAAACTTGTTGAATGGCTTTCACCGCTGAAATAAATAGGCAAAGAGAAAAGGAAAGATACAGAGACACTAGAGGGACAGTTTGGATACTGATTTTATTTTTTTGGTTCCAACAATTTCTTGTTGGGGAAATTCCTTCCCGAACAGTTTGGCACATCTTTACCATCCAAAGTCCAACAGAGAAAAAAGCTCAAGTTTATTTTTGGCACCAGGAGGCCTCTCTTTGTGTGTATGCATCAATTGTCTTTCCTGTCAGAGGACTCCTGGGAGATTTTTATGTTTATTTTATTTCGTACTTTTATTTTATTTTGTATTTTTATTTTATTTAGTATTTTTTATTTTATTTCATATTTTTATTTAATCCCTACACATATATAGCCCCAAGTAGGAGCCAGATGGGACTGAAATGTTAATTTGCATCATTAAAAGTCACCCTCCTGATTGATCAAGAAATCCAAAGATGTATATCTATTTGAAATTTGAAAATTAAGTTACAAACTGTTCACCTTGAAATACTTATTTTTGGCAGGTTCTTTTCAAGCTATTCTATTATTAGAAAATTTATTAAACAAATGTTTCACATCAAATTGGTTCAATTTTTATTAACTGGCTTTCTTGTAAATTTTTTTTTAAAAACAATTCTGTTAAAACAAAATGTAATTAACAAACCCAGACTTTTATAATAGTTATTTATTATTTATCTACACTTTTTTTATTAATTATTTATTTACTTTACATTTCTTCATATTCTCCCCTAAAGAGAATGAGCAAATTTAGTGTATCATATTTTCTAATTATTTTATTTTTGTCTAATAAAATGTATTTTATAATCAAGCAACAGACATCAAATACCTCTCACAGTCAAACATATACTCATTAGTTAAACCAAAACAAAATATTATCATGCAAACAATGCAAAAGAACTCTTTCAAAACACTAAACCAAACAACATTCTTAACTTCTTAAAGGAAATTAAACTTTATACCAAAATATAAAATTATAAAAACTAACAACAAAACATACATAGAATCTTTAATATATTCTGAAAACTGTAAAAAGGAAAAGAACCCTTCAGACTTCAAAATGATCCCCATTAAAAATAACAATGCCAACTTGTATCAGAAACTGAATACAAAATAATTTGTATTCGAAACCAGCATCTTTAATAACTGATTAAGAAAAAAAAACTTTCACCAACTAACCTGAACCTAAAACAATAATTATTAATTCACAGATAATAACAACATATATCCAAACATGCACAATTCAAAAACCTTTACCTAATATTAAATAACCCTATTGTGGTTGAATGGCCATTAAGCAGAAATATAACCAAATCTCAAATGTAAGGACTAACATAATCAACGATTGAAGTTAAAATGAAAAATATAAAGAAATGTGTAGAAATTTCTTAGCTAATATCAGGTGCTTCAAATTTTAGTTTTGCAGTAAATTTGTTTCTTCAGTGTTTTACTTTAACTTATGTAACTTAACCATTTCTCTTTAAATTGCAAAAAAAACATATCTGCATTTATATTACAAATAATCAAAATTTTGTATTAGAGTTAAGAAAATGTTGGTTCCTCATCTTTGATCAAAATTTCATTTCGTACATACAACTGATGTTATAGTATTCAATAAATAAATTATCTTTTATTTATATATACAAAACAGTTTTATATTCTTTCAACTTTCTGATCTGGAGTAAATTGTGGGAAGTTCAGGTATGTTTGGCGCAAGGCCAGTTTAATAAACACAATCAAGCTTCCTCCTTCAAGTGCTCTCAGCTTCTTTCTCTCTCTCTGGCTGACTGACCAAAAAATGTAAAATATGTAGCCAAGTCAACTCCAAATGTGCACTCATTTTTGGGCAAGAAAACATATGACACAGGTCATTGAAAGTTCAATTTGTTATTTTCTGTAAATCGCTTTCTTTTTATTGGTTAATAAATATTTCACATTTGCTCATGAAATTTTACTTGATCTTTGTTTCAGCATGAAGGAAATCTTTTTCTCTATTGGTCAAAAACAGATTTTCCCTCTGGTTTGAGAATTTCCAAGCAATGAAGAAAAGAGAGTTATTTTTATTTCGTACTCACCACAAACCTGATAATCTCTGTAAAAGAGGTGTGTGGGATTAGTCCACTTTTATGCCAGGGAACCTCTGCTAATGACTGTTAGATGACATTTCCAAAAACAGCATAAAAGAAAAGGGTACAAAATCTCTATACAAAATGGTGAGTGCTAGACTATGAAATCTTTTTGGCATGTAAATATTGTCTGTTATTGTGTAGAAAATAAAGTTTGAGCATTTTTCAATACAGTATGCATGTGGGTATGTAAATGTGATGGGAATAAGGTTTATTTCCTATAGTTTATTAGCTTTTAAGTTCCATATTCTTTGTCATTTTTTCAAATATGTTCTTTTATTTTGTTTCTGAACTCTGTATGGGGTATCTTTATGTTGGCCATGTTGAGGGTGTCTTTAGAGGAAATGTCTTTTTTGTCAATATCTAATGCAAAAATTAAATTACTTCAGATAAAATAATCCCAAGCTACTTTTAGAATAATTGCCAATGTTTATATGGTAACAGTTTCTTTTCATAGAAAAGAATATTTATATAAGAGATGGTCATCTAGGTTGTTTTGCTTTTCTTTAATTTTGCTTCCTTTTTTGTCTAACAAATATTGTTTGTTACTAGACATAAATTTAGTAACTTTTACTTTCATTGGAATGTTATATTTCAAAATCTTAAAATAAAAACAACAACTGCATCAGTTAGCATATAAAATTATATAGAAAATGGTACAATTATTGCAACTTTTGAAATAATAGATACAGTGAGCACAGTTGGTCAATGCTTTTTTTAACTTTGTACATAGTAGGAAACTAAATTATTTAAAAATTCTCTAATATAATGATTTATTTGTATAAATTATAAATAAGGTAGTTAAATAAATTTAAAAGCGATTTGTAATTAATAAAATTTAAATAAAACAAAAATTCTGTCTTTATTTATTTTTTTTATTTTTATTTAATACATTTGGAAATAAAGAAAACAGTGCTGGACTGCTGTGTGATATCTGTCCTCCTGTATGGCAGTGAATGTTGGCTGATCTCTTCAAGGATGAAGGAAAGGCTCAAGGCAGCAAAAATGTGGTTCTATAGACAAATACTGAGGGTACTGTGGAATCTACTTTGCAAAATTAAGTAAAAAAAGCATTTACGACAATTTACCTATCGCACATGTCGGAAATCCAGATAAAAAATTGCAATAATATTATATGAATGATAACCCGTGTTTCTTAAACACAGATGCTAGATTGGAAAATTTAAAATTTGAATTTCATGCTGGTTGTTGCTGATTGGTCAATAAATCGAAGGCACACGAGAACACGTCTGAGAACATGTTCAAACGTAAAGTATGCCAAAACTTACGATATGTTCTGGAACTTACTCAGTTTGTATATAAGGAAGAAACTTACCAAGAACTTTCACTTCAGGATGAGGAAGCCAAAGATTTTCACATCAGTTGTCATGTAATAAACAGGAGCACAATTGCCCACTTTGTTTGCCCTGCAGCGTGAATCGGAATCCTTAGTGAGAATTATAACTTCAACCAAGTACCACTAAGTTCATGTGAATATTAACGGTTGATTTTATGAAGTTAAGAACCTCTTAACATGAACACAAAATTTCAACTTACTCACTCAATTATATACTCACTCAATATCCACTCAAAAGAACATTTAATCAAACATTTTAAACATAATCTTTTACTCCTGCACGCACACATTTTGCTCTGGATCCAAATTACACTGTTGCAGAGGCCGAGTTTGGAACGGATGGACCCTGCAAACTTTTTGTATGTGTGGAAATAGCAAAAACAATGAGGAGACAGAGGCGAAGATGTAGAATTTCAATGTCAATTTTATTGTGATAAAATTGATGAGCAAACAGTAAGAAATCAGAGAAGGCTGAAATGTTCACAGTGATTGGCAGGATCAGTTCAGGCTGAAATGTGTCTGGTATGAAAATCACAGGCTGGAAAGTTGTCAGCATTTTGGCAGGATTGACACAGGCTGTGATGTCGTTGTCAGAAATGTCAGCAGCATCTGTCATGAACGATTCAAGCTGGAATGTCGTTGCCAGTTGGCAGGAACATCATCAGCATCTGGTATGAAAGGTACAGGCTGGAAAGTCATCAGCGTTTGACAAGATCAACACAGGTTGGAACTGACAACTGGCAGAAACATTGCATATACGACTAAGACTGGAAAGTCATCGTTTCTCGGCAGGAATGGTGCAAGTGGGAATGTTGTCACCAGTTGGTAGGAAGGTTGTCAGCATCTGGGAGGAACAGAAGAGGGTAGAACGTTGAGGTCTCGTAGTCTGAGGAGGACCGGTTTTAGTTGCTGCGTGTACATCCCCAGGTAGGTGAGAGAGTAGCACATGTGTTTTTCTTCCTTTGCAGGATTCAATCGCAGTTAAATGGGATTGCTGCGAACTAGCACATGCAAAACCGACACAGTTGGACTTGAACAGTCGTCGTCTCCTTTACCCGACTGACCACAGGTAGCAGGATCTCAAGTGAACTAGACCATTCTACCTCTGAATCAGAGTCAAACCTGAAGTGGGACTGGCTGCTAACTAAAACATAATGTACTTCAGAATCAATTGCAGATAGTGGCATTGCAAACAAAGTGTACATCTAGCTGGAGGTGGCCAGAGATCAAAAAGTAAATATTTGAGAACAGATACTACACTATGATCCTACCCTCCAGGCCAAGAAAGGTGTTATTTACCCATCATGCCCATTGAGGCGAGATGTGACACAAAGTCAGTTTTTTAATGCAGGGTGTGAAACACTCAGGTAATTGGTCAAAGATTACTCAGCACCTGCATATGCAGTAACTTGATATTAAGCTTGTCTTAACTGGTCATTGCCTTCCAAACCTACACACCTGCCACCAAATGTTGAGTGCTGCAGGCGAGCAGAAAATGAGTATCTGAGAACAGATACTAAACTTTGGTCCTATTATTTATTGTAGAAAAGTTACACATGTGCCACAATGGCTAAATGGGGAAAGGTTTGGTTTAGTCATCTCTAGTGTTTGTTTTTTTTTTTTTTTCTAATCATTTTACCCTGAGCAAGGCAGAAATGCCACTGATGAGCTGGGGACTACATAACTGTAAAAAGATTAATTAGAAAAGAGTGAGGAGTACAAACTAGTTAGAAAGAAGAAACCTCGATAGTCTCTTCTGCTGTCCCATAATACTGAATATCTCTTTCCCCATAACGCATATACACATGGTTGTCACACTTACAATCACAAAAAAAATCTAGTTATACAGTTTTAAAATCCTAGGATGAAAAAAATTTATTTACACAAGCCTGCCTGCCGGGGCTAGAAGAGCCGTTTTTGGCGAAAGGGAGTTGTCAGCAACACCTGACTGCTGAAAGGGACCCTGATAATAAGGGTTCAGTTGTCAGCAACACCTGACTGCTGATTTTTTGCATGCTTGGTCAAGGTCGCCTTTTTTGTCGAAAATCATTGGGAGCAGTAAGCTACGACAACACTTTCTTTCTCTTGGAAGATTTTTACACAGTTAATGAATGATTCCATTTCACTTTGGGAGGGATAAAAAGAAGAAAAATATTAAGTTCGACAAGGGATCGGGGCAAGTAGAAGTCTATGATCGCCTACGTCTTGAACAGATACTGCACATCAAGAAGTAAATAATTTGTCTGATTGGTAAGTTTTAAACGAGAGACAAGTTTTGTCCTTCACCGTTTAGAAGAAACAACTTCCGTTAGAAGACGTCACCTAATGTATTGCTGATATCACAACAAAACAACGTCGGTCGACTGAAGTTTGTGTAATTGCTTATTATTATTTTTATACCCTGACTCATGTAATCCAAAACGTATATTATAGATTTTAACATACGTTGTTTATTATATTTGTTTATAATTTTGAAAACGGGGAAAAAGTTAAAGAACTGAAAATTAAAAAAATGCCTCCTAAATTCGTTCGTAGTGTAGGCAGTTCTGAAATTGCATCGTCTCGTCCTTCTGAATTGGTAAGTTCTCAAAGAAAAAATATCTTTTTTTTATTTATACCCTTTTTTATGGGGGTTATGATTGATGGGGATATTAGTTTATAGTTTGAACCTTTAACACCAAAATTTAGTGTTATTTAAAGTACAATTGTTGCAAAATATAGATGTTGCTGGAAGCGATTTAAAATATGTATTTTTCGTCGTGTTTTTTCCGACGTAAAATTTTTTATTTAATCGTTAGCCTACCAAATTAACTAGTGATTAGATTTTTTCACAGAAAAATGATGTTCACTTTTTTATTTTGTAATTTTTTGATAGATTTAAATATGTTTAATTGTGATTTTTTTTTACCTCTTTTTATCCTAAACTTTGTTTACATTTATTTGTTTCAAGTACGTCGCATCAAAAGTTTTCTTTGTTAAAATAAAGAATTTACAACTTTAATGTTTTTTCTCCACTTACATAATTTTCGACAAAGAATTTCTTTCTCGAAAATAAATTAGTTTTTCTGTTCTGTCTTTACCCAAAATCTCATGTTTTCTTTCCACAGAAATTATCATGTTTTGTTTTTTGTTTCGTTTTTTTTCAGCGTAAATCTTTAAATTAAAAGTAAAACTATCCGACACTTATTTTCTTTAATTTTGTTAACTTGATCTTTTAATTGTTGAAAATTCAATTGTCGTCAACTACTTTTGTGACATTTTGTGCTATTTTTTTAAAGCTAACAATGGAGACATGAATGAAAATTAACAGAAGTTTTTCTTGGTTAAGCTCGGACTCACTAGAGATTCTAAAAACGGACTTTAAAATTGTTTGTAATAAAACACACAAGGGCAGGGCAGTTCTTATTTGAAAACTAAAAGTTTTCCAGGACTGAATATTGAATAATAATAATAATAGATGCGATCACACCTCATTATTTTTATTTGCAATTTGCGGCTGTTACGCGTTCGTTAAAAACAGATTGTTTTTGTTTTCTTTCAAAACCTTCACAGACCAAGCAAGACTTAGAATTGTAATCGACATAAAATCATTGTTATGTTGTCTTTCTATGGTGCTCATACACCTCTATAAAGCGAATTTAAATGTCGCTTTCGAATGCATTCTAATGTGGATAAGAATATCGAATAACTTGAGAAAGTAACGAGAACAATATGTCACGTTCCTCAGATATTGAAACTGATTTGTCATTTAGCGCAAGGAACTGTTTAAGTTGTTACAGTCTTCTTCGCCAAAAGAAACTAAAAAACCACCACCGCCAATAAAAAATGCTTTTTTGTTAGCTTTTGAAGTCAGTTTCGCCATTATTTACACTTTTTATGTAAAAACAATTAAACATTTTGGTTGAATACAATTACCGAAACGGCACCTAGTTATATTTTTTTTTCCTTAGATTTAAATTTCAATGTTTTATTTTCTAATATTAATTGTAAAATGTTTAAATAAAAAGCAAAAACATTCTCTGTTGTTAAGTTGTTAAAAAGAACTGAAAACATTTGATTTCTCGAGTGAGTTTTTTCTTGTTAAAATATTTAAACTTAAGAGACGCATAAAAAAAAAGAAACAAACTTTTATTTTTTTTTTAGACCGACATCATATCCTAGTTAATTATCGTTAAATTAAAAGCTTTCTTCAGTGAGGATTCTTTTGAAACTATTTGAAAATGTGTATGTGTGACAAGTGTTCTAAGTAGTACTAGTATTGTGCGATGACAGGTGTGTTTTTCTAACGACATTGGAGAAATAACACAACAGACATATCTGTTTTCTTTACAATTAATATTAGAAAATAAAACATTGAAATTTAAATCTAAGTAAAAAAAAATATAACTAGGTGCCGTTTCGGTCTTCCCGACACTCTTCCTCACAAAAAAATAAAAAAAATAAAACGCATTTTAATTGAAATACCGTCTTTGAACTTAAATTTCAGTTTTACTTTTTTATTTAAAAGGTAATATCATAAAAATCCCAAAAAGAAAAATTAATTTCCATGTATAAAGAAAATTTTTCAGGATTAAAAAAAAAAAATACGCTCAGCACGTTTTCTCTTAAATCGGACCGCCATTACCGACGAAAAATGTAAACAACAAATTTAAAAAATCCATTGTCTTAGACAGAGATAGGTTTCGAAGTCATTTTTAGTAAACTTTAAGGATTAATTAAATGGATTTTATAAGAGTAATATTTACTTTTTGCTTAAAACTTAATGAAAATAACGTTTATTTACGTGCTATAGGTCATGGGTCAAAAAATAAATGTATTATAACTGTAAAAAAAATCATATCCCCATAAAAGGTGTGCAAAAAATTAAATATTAAGATTAAGAAACACGGAACAGCAACAGCGTAATAATAAAAACCTGGGTATTTGTTTAAAATTAAATTCTTCAACCATTTTTTATACGATTTTATTCTTATGAAACTTTAGTAAATTGAATAATTTATTTTCTCATACTTCATTCATTAGATTTGTTTTTTTAATGAGACTTTGAGTTTAAATACATTGCTTTTATTTTTCATTTTCGTATATGTTTGATAATTGTTATAAAATATTTCCTTTTTGAACATCCATACCAAAAATAAATACTCTCAGTTATTAAAATAATTTTTTTTAAAAAGCTTCACACTCAAAAAATGGCATTAAAACTTTTTAAAAGAATATATTTTGATTTTTGATTCTCTTCTTCAAACATATTTTTTATAAAAAAGAAAAAACTCTCTGCTAAAACATGAATTTTAAAATTGAAATGAATAATAATTACAAGTAATTTTCTTAAAAATAAAGTGTATATTTTTTTCCTGTTCAATCTAAAAAAGTAAATGTTTTATGAAATTACAACTACCTACACTCAGAATTTATTTTGGGGGTTTTTATTGAATTATTTTTGGTAAGATTTTTTGGGACAGGTTTTTAAATTTTTCACATTTGATTGTAAATTTATTTTTTTTTTCCGGAAATAACATATTCAGGGATTTTTCTTTCATAGACACACAAGATATCAAAGAGGAGGGTGAAATGAGGCCGTTAAAATATTTCCACAAAATTTTCTAATCAACTATTCAGTATGCAGTTCATTCATTAATGAACAAGTATCGAAAATTCTGTTTGAATCTGATAATTTTTTTTTTTTTATATATAATTAGAACTTAAGGGTAGTGCTTTTTCAGCGTTTTTTTTTTTTTTTTTTTTTTTTGCATAATCTCCACTTCTTGTTTGAAGAATATTTAAAAGTGTGTGTGTATGTATACTATATACCGACTCACATACTTTTTTTTTTTTTCGTCTAAACACAGGAAGACTTCTTAATAACTTTGACTGTTACATCCAGCTGTTACTTGTGTTATCATGCTGACTGTTTTTGGCTGGCTTTTTGATGATGTTCTTTTCTTTTTTATTATAATCATTTCACCCCAAGCAATGCAGGACCACCACTGGTGTGCAGGGGGTTACAGTAAGAGAAAAAACAGGGTACAGGGGATGCTAAAGAAAGAAAAAAAGAAGGTGGATGGGATTTAGGCAGGTATAAGATGGCAATTAATATTACATTTAAACTTTTGGAGATTGTAGTTATCAGGGAAGCAAGTATATGGAAAGAAGTTCCACAGGTGGGAAGTGTGAGAAAAAAACTGAGAGAGTAGAAGTGGCAGTTACATTTATATACAGATATATATAGATGCCAGTCTAGTAGCACAAATAAATTCATGTGGTTGAGGCACCAGAGAAGGAAGCTCATCAGAGCAGAAGCCACAAAAATATTTCTGAAAAAGATAGAAGGAAGCGACATCTCATTGGTTAGAAACTGAAGTTGAGCTGCTAAATCAGGATTATGTAGCAGATCCTCCTTTGGATCTTGTTGACAACCTTGAGATAAATAGCTGGTGCATTTGACCAGATATGGCAAAAGTAATCAATGCAAAGATGAAAGTGACTGAAGTTGAGATGCCTGGTCAGGATTGATTACATTGCAAATCATTCTTTGGATTTTGTCAAGAATCTTTAGATGTATATCAGGAAATGTGTAAGATGGATTCTGATGAGAAAGATTTTCTGGCATGACACAGAAACCCAAGCTTCCTCGCAGTAGACAAAGCAAGTGATTTAAAAGTTTAGCATCAGCGATGCTGATGGCAGACAGAAAAAGTTATCTATGTCAGTTAAATGAAAGCAGTTTTGTTTTGGAAGCCTTAAAATTAACAGGCCATTTCTTGCCCCAGTTAATCACTGATTGGAGGTTCTTTTCAAGAGCAGTTGCCAAGTTCCCTTTGTTGGATTTACTACTGAGACAGGAGTGAATGGTTGTTTCATCTGCATAAATACCTAGTTGAGAACTACTGACATTGGGTAGGTCATTAATGAGAATCAGAAACAGTATAGGTCTCAGGATAGAGCCTTGGAGAACCCCTTGCATTTGTATGAAAGGATTTGTAAGTGAGCTCATTCAACATGACGATCATCTCATTGATTTTCAGGAATGATTGAATTAAAATATTCATTCTGTGACAGTGTAGTGCTGTAGTTTGTGTAGAAGGCCAGTATGCCAAACCCTGTTGAATGTCTTTGATATTTAGAGCTATAGCTTTAACTTTGCCATTCTTGGATAGAGCTTTATATGTGGTGGTAGACTTTGTAAAATGGAAGCTGTATTGTCTGTCGGAAAGGATGTTGTAAGAAGTAAAATACTTAATCACTTTGGCATTGATTAGAGCCTCAAGTATTTTGCAATTTTTTGAGGGTTTGGAGGGTTTGTCAATGTTCTTAAAAACAGGAATGACAAAGAATAATCCCAACAAGTTAGGAAGCAGTGAGGCAATTGTTTTAAAGTTTGCAGAGAACAGGATCCAGCTCAAGAGTACATTTCTTTAGGTAGATGACAGGGATCCTATCATATCCACTTGCCTAGAGGAGATCTAATTTAGAAATGCAATGTAATTTTGGTCTTTCTCTCTTAAAAAGTTAATTTATGTTTGTATCCAATGTGTATGGATATCTTATTAATAATTTTTTAATAAGTTTTTTTTAATCATTTTACCCCAAGCAAGACAATAATGTCAGTAGGATATGGGGTTATAGAAAGCGAGGGTGAATGAGAAAACATTAGTGAAAAGGAATGAGGCAAAGGATTATAAAGGTAACAGGATTCAGGAGGGTAGAAGATTGATGTTACATTTTTTTGATATGGCATCAATAGTCAATACATGAACAAATACTAGATTTGTATTAGGTTGTTACAAAAACAATGGTCGATTTTTAGAAATATGATTTTATTCTTTAAAAATTAAATGTAGAAATGTTGAAATTAGTCAAAATATGAGCCTTGAGCATCTATGCATCTCTGCCATTGATCGATGAGATTATTTATTCCTTGTTGATGAAATGTTATTGGTTGTGATGCAACAAAATTTTTGAAAGCTAATTCCACCTCTGGTTTGGACCTAAAAGTTTTACCATTTAAAAATGTGCATAAGTACTTAAAAAAATGATTATCAGTTGGTGATCAGGAGAATATGGAAGATGTGGTAAATTCTTGTATCTCAAGTTTGTGAGATTTTGCAACATCATTCTTGCTACATGTGGCCACACATTATCATGGAGCAGAACTGAACCACATTGATTCACCAATGCAGGTCTCACTTTTTTGCAGGTGTGTATGCGTTTCAGCAAGTTGATTTCAGTAGAGCTCTGCATGGCTTCCAGAAAGCTGTAGTGGATAACACTAATTGCAAACCACCAAACAGTTACCATAATGCAATTTGGGCTTAGAAATGTTTTAAAGAAACCCATCATGATCAAGCCAGTGACCTGATTGTTTACAGTTATCATAAAGGGTCCACTTTTCATCACAAGTAACTATTCGGTCAAGAAAGGAATCATTAGTATTACACAAAAAGAGCATTGAGCACACTTTAAAGAGCCTAAGCTTGTTTTTCATTGAACTCATGAGGAACCCATTTATTGAGCTTTTTCACCTTGCCAATACTCTTCAACCGTTGCAGTGTTGACACCAAGCATCTGAAACATTTCTCTGACACTTTGATGTGGGTTTTACTTTGCAATTTTTTGTTGTCAAGACTGCATGACTGTTTTCTACCTTCTTTATCAGAAGCTCTCATCACCAGTATGGAATTTCTGGAACCACCTTCAGAATCACTTTAATCACTTGTAGACTCATCTTCACATGCTCTGTTGATATTGTCAGGAGTTTGACAGGCATTGTGCCCGAGTTTGAACATGCAAGAAAAATAAACAAAGATCATGTTTTTCATATAAGAATTAAGGGCTTCTATGCTTCAAGAATATTTCTGTCTAAAAATAAGTTAAAAATGATTAAAAAGCACACATTAATAATTATGTAAACCAAATTTCACCTAATTTATACTGTGAATATTATGTTGAAATGGCTTTTCAAAATACAACACTTTGAGCAGCGATTATTTTTGTAATAACCTAATAAATGTACAAGAATAATTGTCTGGCATGACCCATCAAACCAACTTTCTTGATAGTGGACTTAGCAATTGATTCAATACAGTCATTCCACTTCATGTCAGTGGTAAACATGAACCCAAAAAAGTTCAAAGTGTTGCTCTTCTGGATTTTAGCCACAGTCATGCTGATAGCAGGTAGAAAAGTTTCTCAGTAGTGATTAGATAAAAGCAGTTTTGTTTTGGAAACATTAAAACTTACAAGCCATTCCTTGCCCCAGTTAACCATTGATTGGAGGTCCTTTTTGTGAGCAGTTGCTAGTTTTACTTTCTTGGACTTGTGACTAAGACAGGAGTAAATAGTTGTCATCTGCATAAATTCCTAGTTGAGAGCTGATAACATTGGGAAGGTTGTTTGTAGAGTAAATGGTCATGGTTAAATGTAATTGGCAGAAATGCCCAAATACAGAATTACCAAAGTTTGTGATAAATAATAACTAGAGAAAGAAAAGAACAGGGCAAAAAATAACATTAAACAATATATACAAGGCAATATAGTAGTACAGTAATATGGCAAAAGTTCACAAACTAAGAATAGTTTTAACACACAAAAGTAGATACAGTCAAGTGGTCACAGTGTTCTGGTTTCAAGGCAAGAAAAATTGGAACTATCTTGTTGGCTAGGAAGAAATCCTAGTATGTATCTGTGTGGTTTTGCCTATAAATTTGGAGAGAGGGACATTTTTACAATCATTCCTAGTCTAGATTGGAACTAACGTTAAGATAACAACATTTCAGGACTTCTTTACAAATGAATGAAATTTATTTTAGAAATGTCTCTCTTTTTTTTTCTTTTTTTTTCTTTTTTTTTTAATTCTTGGTTAAAAATTAAAAATTTTTTTTTATGAGTGTTACATCCCACTTAATTTTATGAAAACTTAAGAAATTTAACAAGATAATGGAGAATGTAAATGAACTTTTTTTTTTTTATAAAATGGGACAGTTTCTTATCGAAAAACTGCTCTGAATTGTAAAATAAAAAAAACAATAAAACTAAGGCATTATTAAAAAAAAAAAAGATTTTCTTTAATCATTTCACTCCCAAGCAAGGCAGGACTGCCACTAGTGCAAAGGGGCTTACAGTGATAGAAAAACAGTGTACAGGGAGTGTTAAAAAAGGGATTAAAGATGGAATGAATTCAAGGAGATAGAAGATGGCAATTGATGTTGCACTTAAACTTATGGAAATTGTAGTTGTCACTGAAGCAGGTAACTGGAAGAGAGTTCCACAGGTAGGAACTGCAAGAAAAGAAACTGTTAGAGTAGAAGAGAAAATTTACATCAATGGTAAAAATGTGAAACCTAGATGCCAGTCTAGTAGAATATGTAAATTTGTGTGATCAGGGAACCAGGGAAAAAAGCTTGTCAGAGCAGTTGGAATGAAAATATTTGTAGAAAAGACAGTGAGAAGCCACATCACATAGGTGAGAAAGTTACTGAAGTCAAGATGCCAAGTCATGATCGATTACATTACAGATTCTTATTTGGATTTTGTCGAGAACCTTGGAGTGAATACCAGGAGCACCTGACCAGATATGTACAACAGTATTCAAAGCACAGACAAATGTATAAATGTGGAAAATGGACTCTAACGAGAAAAAACTTTCTGGCCTGACACGATGACCTCCATCTTCCTTGCAGTAGATGCAGCTATAGATTCAAAGTAGTCATTCCACTTCAGGTTGGTTGAGAGTGAGGCCAAGGATGCACAGTATCTCCCTAGGAGACTAGCATCATCCATTTTGATAACAGGAAGGAAAGTTTTCTTATGGTCGTTGAAGGAGAACAGTTTTGTTTTGTAGGTATTAAAATTAATGAACCATTTCTTACCTCAGCCTATCACAGATTGGCGGTTCTTTTGAAGAGCAACAGCCAGGTTTACTTTGTCAGCCTTGGCAGATTTCCTATTATGATGGAAGTAAATGGTGGTGTCATCTGCATAGATGCCTATCTGGGGAAATGATTACATCAGGAAGATCATTGATGAAGATCAGAAAAAGAGTTGGACCTAGAATAGAACCATGATGAGAGATGCCTGCATTTGTAAGAAAGATGTGGAAGCTTACCTGTTCAAAACCACCTTTATTTCCTGATTTGATACGAATGATTGAATTAAATCAAACAATTGATGAGAAATACTGTAGCCCTGGAGTTTGTGTTGAAGGCCAGCATGTCAAACCCTGTCAAATGCTTTCAAGATATATAGAGCAATAGCTTCAGCTGTGACATTCTTATTGGTTGTTAAAAACAAGAGCTACAGATAAAAACTTCCAACAAACAGGAAAGCAGACAATAGTTTGGTAGAACAAGAAACAAATCAAGAGGATATTTCTTTAGGACAAGGACTAAAAGCTTACAATTACTTTTATAAATAAGATATACTCGGGACACTATTTTCTTAAAAATATTTTTTTAATGAATAATAAATTTTTACAAGATTTGTTTTCATTTTTATAAAATTTTTAATTCTTGAAATTCAGTTCCAGTGATATAAAGATTAGGGAATATTATTATTAAGTAAAACTATATTTAGTAATCATAAAGTTTATTATAATTTATGGGGTATTTGAAAAAAAAAATTGTTGTTTTGTATGTGTATAAATGTATTGATTTTTGTAGATATGGTTGTTCATACATGACATTATGAGAAAATATTAGTAGTAAATTTAAAACCTAAATATCTTAAAATTCAAGTAAACATTAGATTATGGAGAATAATTTCCTAAATGTTCAAGATTACTGAATACTTAAAAATTATGTTAAAAGGCATTCACCTTACATTCTTCAATTATTTCTAACAGGTATATGCACTGTAAAAAAAAAAAACATTAGATAAACATCCATCTGTCATCAAGCTTTGGACATCTAGCACCATATTAAAAAATGCATTTTGGTAACATTTTAAACTTAAAATTAATAATATTTTTAAAATTAGATAAATTAAACTTTAAATTGGCTAATACTCCTTAAATAAAGTTTCAGAAATGTATATTTTATTTTTTTTAGAAAAGAGAATTACATTCTGACGACAGATGGCTAAAATGGCACTAAATTTAAAAAAATTCATACATTTCAAAACAAACTCCTTCTATTCAATTTAAATTAGATTGGAAGTAGAGCAAAATATTTTGCTTATTGGAAATAACAATCTATTAGCTTGAAATTAAGAACTAAAATAAAAGCTTCTAGAAAGACTTTTCATTTTTTAAATTCATTTTAAACTTTAGTTATCATGAATTTGTGGAGGTAACTAATCTAAAATATTTTCTTAATTTTACTAACCTGTAAAAGGTTGATAATCCATTAAAAAAATCCAAATCAATCAATCCAGTGTACTGTAACAACTTTTTTACTTGTACAATCAGCCAAGCCATAAGTGTGGAAATGGCAAAAAACTCCATTGTGAAGGACTGCTCATGTAACAAGGCTGAAAAATTATCATTTTTACACAGGCAGTTATTTGGGGAACTAGCTTAAGCATTAGAGAAAAAATAGAAAAATACTAAGAATGCCATAGATGAAACTTGTGAGCAGCAAGGAATTTTTAAGAAAATGAAAACAAAAACATAATCAGTGACAGACACTAGAATTTTCCGAGATGCATCATACAAAAAGTAGGGCTCGAAGAATTTAATACTTGCAGGTCATTTAAATCAAAATAGGCAGAGAGAAATGGCAAGTAACGTACCTAACAATTTTGTGTAAAGGAATGGTAGAACAAGGATTGTGAGGAATAGTAAGAGGAAAAATGTTGCTTACTGCTATAAAGGACAGGAAGATGCTGGAGAAGCATGATTGCCTCTGTCCTTACAAGATTGGGCACATGGAGGAAACCACCTCTGGCTAATGATATAGTGGAGCCCCACTGAATGAATACAGACACCATGAAAAAGATGCTTATCTCCTTATGGATTCAGTCACCATCAATGATAAGTGGAAGCATAAGATCTATTAGGCAATTAGTTTTGCAGAATCACTTTGCAAGAAAAGTGGCAGCTTCATGAGAGGTGCACCTCTGCTGTCTCTCTTGAGAAACTGCAACAGACATTGAATAACTTCACTTGTCTGAGAAATAAGGCCATAATAATGTAGTTGTAGTGACTAATCACTTATGTTGGCTATTAATCAGTTGCTTATAATAGTTTACCAGAGATTGACTGGAAAGGAATGAGTTACAAGCTGATTTACAAGCCAAAGGTTGCTTTGAAAAATCTGATATGAATATATTCCATTACAGAAACGCAAATATGATGTCAGACATAAAAACAATTACAGTTTATTGGGTAAAAGTGAACACATGAGTATTTACTTTTTCATTTCTCTCATTTGAAGAAATAAATTAACTGAAATATGGCTTATATGTAAGTGTCTTGAATTTAATAATAAAATAAATATTTTATCATTAATTTACTCTTTCTCAATCAATAAGAATCATCCCTGCTTTTCTCCTCTGTATACACACAAGCATGAGACATTTTATTGGACAGGCTGTTAACATTGCATGTCAACTAAAATTTTGGCTTCTTTTCCAGCTTATAATAGTAACATTTATCTTTCAATACTCAACACTAATTTGTATTTCTTGTATTTTCCAATTATCTGTACACTCATTGCACAAACCTATAAAAAATAAAACATACAAAAGACTATATACAATTTACTTATTCTTTATCTTGTAATGCTGTTTCTCATTTTTACGAGTATTTTTGTAGATATAAATGTCAGGAGGTTTATAATTATTTACTCAGTTATGACTGCCCTACACTAGTTTTAAACCATTTTATTGTTGATTTTTATCACAACTCTTGCATCATTTAGTTGCTAGAGTAAGAGTAAATAAGTGCGTAACTATAAAAGTAATTTTGAATGAGATTTGAATTCTTATCCCATACTTTAGTAGCCCATTTTTTCATGGACTTTGCTTTCAATTTGTAGAGGAAAGACTAATTGTTCTGCTACTCTCTACTTTCTTGATTCACTGCCATCTTTTGTTTTATTCTTAATAGTAAACTGGGAGTGTTGTATATAAGTTATTAGTATGAAAAACAGTCATTCAAGTTTGAGTTTTGAACTGAGTCATTTGTGTTTACTCTACTCTGATGACTGTATGAATCTGACCCTGCCAGCAGGACTACTAGAGCCGGTTAGTCATGTAAAAACAGCTCGACTAAGATAAGATTGCTCTGAAAGAAGAAAAGCCAGGAATCCCAGGTTTGAGTGAAGAAGGCCTGAAAAAGATGGGTTGGTAACTCCAACCTGTGGGGAAAAAATGACCTATTACTGAAACTGTAAATGCAGCTCCTAAGCATAGTAATCTAGTGACAAAAAGCAACAAGATGGCATAAGATTACCAAGTGTTCTATCCATTTTATTAATGATTTTAGAGTACTATTTGATCTGTGCTCTCTTATGTCAGTCTTTCTGATTTAACCTTAAATAGTTTTCGTCTTTTTAATTTCAAATGTTATTTTTTGTTATTTTCTATACTTGCTCAAATTATGCATTTGTCTATACTTTTGAGATGAGGTAGTATTTACATTGTTTGATGACTGTTGTCATCTTTTATTGCTATGTTTATGATGTTTCATCTGTTGTATACTCCAGCTTTCTTCAGGTGCTAGGAATTTCAAACCAAACCCTTTATTTTGATCATTGAGCTATATTGTTCTCATTCCATGTACAATGCTATTTCCAGTTTTCATGTAGTTATCTCCTTTTAACTCAGTTCCCTAAGTTATTTGTTCACCATTGCTATAGCCAGGTATTGAACTCTCATCTCATTGGGTCAAGTCACTGGAACTAACCAACACTTATATCAACTGGGCCATGTGTCCTTGCAGAATTAGCATTGCATATTGAATGAGAATGATATACCTCAGTGATTGAAATAAAGGGTTTGGTTCAAAATTTCTAGCACCTGAAGAAGGTCGGAGCTTACAATGGCTGAAATGTTGTAAACATGGCATTAAAGATGAGGACAACAATATAAATAATGTCAAATCATGCAGTTTGTGTTACATTGAGAAATAGGAGAATACCTCAAATATTCTGATATGAACTTGAAATGGTTGGGATGATTTAAGATTTACATTTAATTGAATTTATATAGCTAAATAAATAGGTTACCTATATAGTTGGGATTAATGAGTTGAACCATTTTTTTATTTGTTTTAACAGTGATTTATTAGAAATATGCAGTTTAGTATTGCAGAGGAAATGTATTCTCTGTCGTTTCTGGGCCCCCATGCTCCTACATAAAATAGTATCAACAATAAGGACCATTACTTTTTGTTATTCGTTTTATTAGGAGAGAGTGATGGTAGCTTGATTCTAAGAGACAGTGGGAGGAATGACTTCACGGGAAAACATGTAAGCTCAGCGTTCCTCTGCCAGTGGACTTAGTCAATCTCTCAACTTGGATGTGGGAGGCATATTGATGTTTCAGAATTTCTGCAGCCTTCTGTAGAATTTGCACCATTTTGGTCATCGCTGTCATAATACCATGCTCATGAGGCAATCTGGCCAGTTGCTGACTATTCTGGCCCTGCATTCTGTAACAGAAAACAAAATTATAGGCACTGTTATTCAGAGAAGTTAAAACGATTGCTTGATTATGATTAGTGTATCATTTTACTTACATTATTGTCATTTGATACAAATAAGTCAGTTCATTATTTACACAAATTACTTGTAAAAGATCAGCAGTACGTTTTATGGTCATGTGTTACTTATATTATCAACTAAGACTGTTTTTGCATTAAGTTGTGAAGTAATTGTTCTAAGTAACACAATTAAATCAAAATAAGTGATTTGCAATTTGTTGTGATATTAATATAAGCATAAATATTTGAAAATGTCTTTTAAAATTTACAGTCAAACATATCTATATTGATATAATAAGTACTAGAACTGTTTAAAATATATTTCTGAATCTAATATGTATCTATTCATTGACCTATTTCTACAAGTTGTCTTTGCATTAATTAACTCACTATGGCTTTTAAATGTTTTTATTAACCTTTTCAGAAATTGTTAGATGATTTTAGGTAACAAAAGTGAATATGAAACCAGGAACAACTAGCTTGTTGTACATAACTGTTTTGTTTTTGATAGAACAATCTAAAATCCTCTTTCCTTTGGATAAGATTAAAATTTGATCCTAATTTCTTTTCTATTGTCACAGGCAAAGCACATGGTAAAGCTTATAGTCTTAGCTTCATTACCTTTCACATAATGTGATTCAAGAGCCAAGTAGCTGAAACACGTGCATATTTTCCACTGATACATGCTAAAAGTAGGATTTTAGTGAGACCTCTTTCTGCTTTCCATCTGCATGTCTGATGCTAACATCCAAGTAGTGACTTGTCATGCTGTCTTAGGCTAACATTTTCCACTCACATGATGTGGAAAGATTATATTGAATTTGTTGCTAGTTCTGCTGCTAGGGAACTTAATTCACTGTGTTGTGCTAAATAATTTTTATCACTAGAATATCTCTTACATATTTACAAGTCTACTATTTATCCATGTTTTGAATATTGCTGCCATATATGGTTTGGTGCTCTTGCTATACATTTAGATTCTTTATAAAACCCAAAGAATCTGCAATGTTATTAATACTGATCTGGCATCTTGCCTTCAGTTATTTTCCCCACTGCTGTTAATGTATTTTCTCTGAGGCTTTACTATATGTGCTATCATGGTAGTTGTTCTGCTGAACTTCTATATTGGTACCTAAACTTTATGAATTTAAGTTCAGCTCACATTTGTGGCAAGGTCTCATCATTTTGCAGTTGAAATGGTTAGATGTAATTCCAAGTTTTATGTTAAAAGTTTCTTCTTTCAAACTTCTTGCTTGTAGTACTCTCCTCTGGCCTCTTGGTTCCCAGTTGACTTTGATCTTCAAAAATTTGAATGTAGCATCAATTGTTATCTTCTGTCTTAATTATTATTCTTTTATTAATTTTTCCTCTTAATAGTATTTTCTCATATTCTCTAGCACTTATTAACAACTTACGTCTTAGTGACTTTATTGCCTTGATTTCGGTGAAATGATTAAAAAGAATATATTACTCTTTGTTTCTTTTTTTTTTAAGTATGCAGACATGGAAGTTTAAAATGTTATCATCATTCCTCAAAATTTAATCTTGTATTTTACTAATTAAAACACTTTCATAAATATAATCTATAATTTAATGAGGAAAATTGCTGATTAATAGTTCCCATTAAATCAATTGTCTTTTATAAAAATCATGTAATAGTTTTAATAATTTACTGAAACTAAAGCTTTTTCTAAACCCCTTTAAAGCATTCAACCTGAAAACTTTTTCTATAAACCCCTTTAGCATTCAACCTGACTTTTTCTATAAACCCCTTTAGCATTCAACCTGACTTTTTCTATAAACCCCTTTAGCATTCAACCTGACTTTTTCTATAAACCCCTTTAGCATTCAACCTGACTTTTTCTATAAACCCCTTTAGCATTCAACCTGACTTGTAAATATCAGCTCTTAATCTTCAACCCACTTCATGCACCACTCTATCATAATATATCATGGCAAATAATGCAGGATGTCACACAAATATGAGATTTTGAGAGCTGATCGTTTATGGAACAGATAGATTTGAATGTGTTAAAGGCTTAAGGATTAAATATTAAACAGATATGTTGAATCTTTTTTTTTTTATAGTTTATCGTTTGTTTATTTTTCTATTTATAGTTTATTTATATGACCTTTAAATTTTAGATGTTTCTAGTTATGTAAATAAAATATAAAAGAATTAGTATTATGTCTGTGGCTATTTCTAGATTGTTTTATCAGTTTCTGTATTGTTATATAATTACAATGAATCCATTGAATCTTAGAAACATAAACATTTGTAAACTGTATATTTATTGATAGTATTAAGCCTTTCACTTTTAGTATCACTTAAGTGAAATTAGTATGAACTCTGTGCACAAATATTATTATCCAAATCATTTTAATTACTATTAAATGAAATTCCTATTAAAGTGTAATGACAAATTTGTAATAAGCTTCAATGCTAAAACACTTGGCTAAGTTACTGCATGCAGCTAATCTCTGATGTCTCGATACAAAACATTTGAAAAAAAATCTTATCAAAAAAAAAATTTGTCAAAATTTATACAACTTCAGTGTGATGTTGCATTCAGATTACTGTGAAGATTCTAGCAATGTCTGGTATTATAGATATTTTAAAGTATTAAAATCAATGATTACTTAAACATCAAGAATAAATTTTGAAGTTTCTGCTTTAAAACTTTTAACCAATTTAACAAATCTTTCATACCTTGTCATAAAACACTTAAGTAGCAATTATTGTGCACACTGACAGCGCAAAACATGGACTAAGATATTGACAAAATGAAAGCTCAATGTAAATCATAGGAAATCACCATTATCATGGAGGGTCTGAATGCCAAGACCAAAATATGTAAGACCAAAATTTAAATTTTTGTTGTATTAGTAAAAATGCATTTTGAAAGCAAAACAAAGTACTAAGAAACAGAAAAAAATTCATGAAATACAAAAGAATTGTGAATTTCTGATGGCAGTGAATGCTGGACAATCTCACCAGATGAAGGGGAAATTGATGTCAACAAAAATGTAGTTTTACAGAAGGATAATGAGAATTCCATGAATAGTGAGTAAGCAATGAGGATGTATTGAATGGTAACGAAAAGAACTCTAGTAGTCAGAACTGGAAAAAATATCGCTGAAATTTCTTAGCCATATAATGAAGAACTTTTGCAGGGCATATTAAACGTATGATAGGGGAAGACATTTGGCCATCTACCTGAAATGTTTGCATGAATGGATGCTGGAATAGTGGGTGGGAAACTTGGTAAAAAGAGAAATGCTACTAAAAGCCATGAGGGATAGGAAGTTGTGGAAAGTCATGATCACCTTGAAGTCTTGAAGTGACAGGATATGTAGATCATTATCAACATTGTTTAACATTCATTTCCATGCTAGCATGGGTTGGATGGGCTTTTTTTTTTTTTTTTTTTTTTTTTTTTGATGGCTCTGTAATTGAACCATCATGAAATATTGGAGTGAGTTTTACAGATGTATGCCCTTACTAATTAACATCAACCAGTTTAGGAGACTGGAAACTAAGTATTTTTATTGAGGCACATTACCTACTAAGGTTAGAGAGTTCAGTTTACCCTATTCTGTACAGAGTAGGTGTAGAGGTTTTTATTTAAGAGATTTCCTTCTCTTAGACAAGTTGCTATCCAGAGCTAAGACTCTTACCCGGCCTAACTGTTTTTTTTCATCTTAAATGATCCCAAATGTTAAATTATATGCTTATGGTGCAAAGGATTTTGTTGGCCAGGATAGTACCATAATCTACCAGAATGTAAAATAATTTGATAAATGGTGAATTTATTTGTTTTCATTTTTTTTGATGCACCAAGCTTTGATATTTGAGATGAATTTTTGATCTTTGATAATTTTTATCATTTTATCTCTCAACTCAAATTGCTTACATCTTCAAAATTTAATTTTACAATTAATGAATATGGATTGTTAGTTTGAAACTTTTTGAGCTTAGATTTATAACTTTAATCAGATTGTATGGGTTTATTGTGCTTTTCCTTTCCTTGCTTAAAAAGAGTATAATTCTATGAACAGGAGATCAATGATTTAGCCATTACCAACAAACCCTTTTGACAATGATTTAGTGGTCACCTTTGTCAGTTGTAAAATTTCTTTTTAACATTTTTCTTTTTCCCACAACATCCTGACTCAGCCTCCTGCTTTTTTTGTTTGAAAACTCACTTAAATAATTGCTGTTGAAAATTAGATATGTACTATTCTCATACACAATAAGCAGCCATCTGTTAAAAGAAAAAATAATCTGCTTCGTGTTGATTTAGGTTTCATGCACAATTAATCTAGTCACCTTTCTGACCTGTCCATTCAGTTAACTCTGCAAATATTTACAGTGCAAATAGAATTTATGGCTGGTTGTCTTGCATACCATCTCTCTGTTTTTTTAATGTTTTCAGCAATTTTTCTGTTTTAGTTTGTACTTTTTAGTGACTAACAATGTCTGGTATTTGTGCTGGAAGATAGAGCATGAGGCTGCCAGACACTTTGTCTTGAGGTTTGATTAGTTCCAAGAAGTAAAAAAAAAATATAAAAAGTCTTTATACAAATTTAAAATGTCTGATAATCATAAATATTAGGATTGACCATAATTTGTATATTTTCATTTTTTGTGACTTTCTTTTTTTTTCTTTTTAAAATCACTGCTCTTGGTATCTTGTATTTAATATTTACAGTGGCAAACAAAGAAAATAAATCACTCAGCCCCCACCTCACTTGTTTAATATTTTTTTTTTTTTTTTTACGAAGAAGTTTTAAATATTTGACAATATGCTTTCAAGAGAAATATCTGTGGTCATTCAGGGCTGTAATGCAAGTTGTTTCATTTGCATAGACCTAATATGAGAAGTGATACAGACTTGAATGTATCATGATACAAGAAATAAAGCATGGAAAATCTTATGAGCCACTAGTCAGTTAAGTGCCACACGTGATACACGCTTTGGGTGATCATGTCTTGAAAGAGACATGACTGACTGGGTAGAAGAATATCCTGCAGTAGGTTGCCATTGCTTTCCGTGGTAGACTGGTTGCCAGCCAAGGCTATAGAATCCAGTCTGCCCTATTATTTAACCCATAACTGGAGGGAAGAGACAGATTAATACCTTTCCCATGGGTATTTGTGCATAAGTGAATGCAAGGAATTAAACTGGAATTTGAACTCAGCTCCCCGATTTGTCATTCAGAGTTGATATCCACTGCACCATAACGCACACAGGAAACCTAACTGTTTTTAAAAATGGAAGTAAAACTGTACAAAATAGATTTCTACATTTAGGGATACCAGAAGTTGTAATCAGTATGGGTAACATTGACACAAACTCTGGACTAAACTCAGAGTGTCACTTGCGGAAGGGTAAGACCTGATCACCAATCAAGCCACCCATTTGCAAATACTGAAAATGTCAACATTAATGTCCTACCTTAAAGAAATAGGTTTATATCACAACTTATAACTTGTACTGATAATTATGCTGACTATAGTGGTCTTACCTAAGATTAAACTCACCATCCTTGGCTAAAAAAATTCTGAAGATATTAGACTTCTACTGCTCAGTTTAATGGATGTGTGCTAAACAGTGGCATTATCTTGTCTCCCTTCCTGCCAAAGTGGATTTAACCTTTAGAAATTATTTAAGTTTATTGAAATTTCTCTTCAGGAAACATTTTTCTATTTGTTTGAAGTGCTGTCACTCAGTTTATAGAGCAACATCCTGTTTTAAAATGCACAAAAGATTATCTACTATATATCTATAAAACATCCATTTACTTGGAAGTATAAAATTGTCAAAATGCATGTACTTGAAGTCATAAAATTGCATACAAAATATTTAGATTTTGACCTCAAAATAACCCATAGAGGTTGATATGTTGCGAAACTAAAACAATCAAACCAATCAACTCCTTGTGGGATGAGCATCTTAAAGTAATTGTTTTCATCTGGAATGTTCTGCCATTCCTCTTGACAGAAAGCCCAAAGGTCTTTGTTATACAAGAGTTATCAACTCTCTCCATGTAAGTTTGGTCAGGGTTTTGGGTAGGCCAGTCTGGCTAACATTCCAATATCTTCATCAGTGGGAAACTTTTTTTGTTGCATGTGATGATCCATCATATTGAAATATCTTCTGCTATATTAGGTAATAGGTCGGACCTTAGGAAATTGATATTTTTTTACTATTCCGTGTTCTATTGATTTTTATCAGCTCTCTTGTACCACTGCTTTTGATTTAGCTCCAAAACTATTAAATCCTCTAAACTGACTCTTATTGCATTTGTTGTATGTTTTGATTGTTTCTAGCATCAATTGGCTTTCAGAACTATTGAATTAAAATTCAGTTCATTTTGGTCCACCTTTTATTATCCAATAATCAATATTCTTTTGCTCAGTGTTTTCATTATTTGATAATTTTTTTTGGATAAAGGTGGCATTTTTGTCGCAATTCATCCATTTACATGAATTTTACATATTATCTTTTTTACTGTTGTTAACTAATACCCTAGTCAAAATGCTGCTTTTATCTATAACTTGAAGAGTTGTTAATTTTTTGGTTTGATAATCATCTAATTTTTTTCTCTCTAATTTCAAAGGTCAACCAGTTTTTTTTATTATTCAAAATGCTCTTCAAGTCAGCATGCCTCTTCTGGTTGACTTGGATAGTATCCTTTGGTATTCCAATTTCTTTAGTGACTTTGCAATGGCTTGTGACATTTCAATAATTCTCATCCTCTTCTCCACTCACCTTTCCCATTTTGAAACTTAAATCATATATACAAAAAAGATAAATTGAAGGCTTCAGACATAATACAATGTGTTTGATCATGAGAAATTTGCATGTTTATCCTAATCTGGGATGATTTTAATCCTGTGAATATGTCAAGTCTTGAATGACCTCAGATACTATTTCTGAAAGTACATTACCAAATATTTTTGGCTTATTAGTAAAAAAGAAAAACAAATGTAACTAAATTCATTTTTTTACTTTGGTGACTAATTTGTTTTGCTTGCTACTGTTTATTACTTGCACTAGGATTAGGGGGAATGTTTTTGCTCGGTATCTTGAATGCTGAGGGTTTTAAGGGCACCTACCTCTCTTGAGTCCTTGTGCCTATCTGTGAAGATGGGGCATATCAATGAATGCAAATTATTAAGAGCTATAAAGAGCAGGAGATTGTGGAGAGCCATGATCGCCAACATTTGGAAGGGAACTGGCACATATAAGAAGGCTACACCCATTTGGAAGATTGATGCAACACTGCTTCCTAGCCCCCCTCCCCCTTATCTTTCTCTAAGTCATTTCTTAACTGGTGTGCTTGGGTGTACTAATGCAGCCGAAAGGTAATCAGATGTGCCACAAGTTAACAGATGGTTAATTTATGAGTTATTTTTATGTTTAAAAAAATTTTTTTAAAAAGCTAGGGATACCAAGCCCAATCCCTTACACAAGTGGTGGACTTCCCCACGCGTTTCTCCAATAACCCTAAACTCATTACTAGACCTCTGCTTCACTTCCATCCCAGACTCTTGCACTACCAGACAGCTCTGCCCTCTCGAAATCTCTGACAACACCGTAGTTTCCGTCAACATTTCATTCCACTCCCACCCAGACCAGTAGAATATCCTACTGCTACCAAAGAGCAGACTGGGATTCGTTCTGAGACTTCCTCTGTGATGTCCCTTGGAACAATGTTTTTAGTCTTCCCGTCGAAGACTGTGCATCTGAGGTCTCCTCCTGGGTTAAGGCTGGCATTGATGCTTTCATCCCTGCCAGGAAATTTCAGCTTAAATCTCCTTCATCTTCATGGTTCTCACTCGCTTGCTCGGCTGCCATTGCCCACTGGAATCATTTCTTCCGGCTCTATCGTAGCTACGCGTCAGACCAAAACAGATGCCTTTTCGCCTCAGCTCGTAATAAGTGTAAAAAGATACTTAACAAAGCTAAGATGTTGTTTGCTGCGAGAATGAAGCAACGCATAGCATCATCTAAGTTCGATGCGAAAGACTACTGGTGATTCTGTAAAAGCGTGCTTAACAAGAGCAAGTCCTCAATACCCCCCCCACTAAACAATGAATTTGAGATCCTCACCTCCTCAGCGGACAAGGCTGAATGCTTTGCTCGCAGATTCTCGACCAGTTCGAGACTGGATTCGTCTGGAGTTTCTACACTCGACTTCCCACCTAGAACTGAGGCTGAACTGAATGATGTCCACATTACACCCTCACAAAGCGAGCAGAGGGGATGGAATCCCAATCATAGTCTTGAAGAAATGTGACCCTGAACTCTCCCTCTGTCCTTTCTAAGCTCTAAAACTTCTGCCTATCTGCTCACTGCTTTCCTGTCTGTTGGAAGTCTTCCTCTGTAGTTCCTATATTTAAGAACACTGGAGAACTCTCAGACTCCGCAAATTACTACCTTCTTCCGATCTTTGGCAAAGTGTTCAAGGCCGTTATCAATGACGAGGTGGTTCAGCATCTCACAGCCCACAGGTTCCTCTTGGACAAACAGTATAGTTTCTGCTTCACCAGGTCTACTGCTGATATGCTAACGACCATTGCTGAGTATATATACCAGGCTCTTGATAAGAATGGCGAAGCCCAAACTGTTGCCTTGGATATCTCTAAAGCATTCGACAGAGTTTGGCATGCTGGCCTTCTACGCAAACTGCGGAGCTATGGTATAACTGGACATTTGTTTGACCTAATCCAGTCTTTCCTCTCTAACCGCACATTGAAGGTGGTATTAAACAGACATGCCTCCCAGAACTACTATATGAACGTGGGTGTCCTTCAAGGCTCTATCCTAGGTCCTACGCTCTTTCTGATCTACAGTAATGATCTCCCCGATGCCATAAGATCCCAAGTAGGTATGTACACCGATGATACCACAGTTTACTCTCGCCTCAATCAAAAATCTGGTGTGGGCGACAAAGCGAACCTCACAGCCGAGCTTGAAAAGGACCTCCAGTCCGTAGTGAACCGGGGTAAGAAATGGCTTGTAAATTTTAATGCTTCTAAAACGAAGCTGCTATCAATTAACCATCATAGATCATCGTACCTACCTCCCATTAGCATGGAACAGGCTTGCCTCCCAGAGGGTAAAACACTACGCCTGCTTGGCCTGACACTCACAGCGGACCTCAAATGGAATGACTATATTGAATCCATTGCTAAATCCGCTGCTATGAAAGTCGGTTCTCTGTGCAGGGCCCGGAAGTTTTTTCCATCTGAATCTATCCTGCACATATATAAATCTACCATCTGCCCGTGTATTGAATACTGCTGCCACATCTGGTTGGGTGCCCCTGCTATTCTCCTCGGGCTTCTTGACAAAATACAATGGAGAGTCTGTAATGTGATCGATACCGACTAGGCAGACCAGCTGCAGTCACTCTCTCACCGGCGTGAGATCACTGGTGCCCCAAGGTACGAATTTGCATGAGATACTAGATTAGCAACTACGTCCAACCCTTTTACAGTGAAACCGATAAAATGTAACCGCGGTTTCTACTCTATAGCTTCTTTTCTTGCCCTTCCTGCCTGTGGAATTCTCTTCCACATGATTGCTTCCCCGACAGCTACAATCTCCAGGAGTTCAAATGTAAGGTCAATAGACACCTCCTAACACACTAACTCGCATCCATTCTCTCAAACACTCTTCCCATCTGCCCAACCCTCAGCCTCGGTATCCTTATCCGTCTATCACCCTCCTTCTGACATTTCCTATATCTAACCACTCTTTCTCTTCACCTTCCCCTATGTAACCCACTGCACAATAGTGGCAGTGGAATGCCTTGCTTGGGGTGAAATGATTAAAAAAAAAAAAAGCACATGGCTTCCGTATCTAAATCAAGGCTTTGTCATTTGATATTTCAAGCTGGATGTTAAATTCCTTAATTTTTAAGGAGGAGTAGATAATTTTTTCTATTTTGTCTTCAAGAAATTTAAATCCATCATCAGCCTCTCTCTAAAAAACAGATTCTTCATAAATTCCTTTAAATGAAAATTATACTCTTTGGGAATGTTAAACCAAAATTGGCAATCATTAAAGGTAATGTGGATGACTGGTCAAACCTTTAAGATCTTGATGACTAATTTTCTCTTATTTAAAGAGTACCCCAGAGTTTTAGTCATTCTACAACTATTCCCTGAAGTGCAAGTTAGGGAATGAGCAGTATTAAAAATATGCTGACTTTTTATTTTACATTAAAAAAGAAAATATCTATTCATGAGAGTATTTGTGGGAATTATTAGAATATTTACTTAGAAGAAGTATTGGGTTTCATTTGACATTCTCTTTATTCAATCAAAGCATCTGTTACTATCTATTATTGTAGATGCACCTAGTTAGTCTATCAATTGTTTCAATTTCAAGGTTGCCTCAATTCAATAGCCTATTGAATTCATTCAGTAACATCTTGCTATCAGTTGAGGTAAGACCTTGTCATTAAAATGCTAACTGTAGAATTTATAATTATAGTAGCTCAGATAAAAAGAATAATTTTTTAATTAAGTTGAACAGAACAATTACACTAATAAGTGAGAGTTAAGTACTGTTTTTAAACTCCATATACTTTTCACCAGTCTCTGTTAAATATGATTTTTGTCTTGTAAAACTTAAGAAAACCTTGCCACTCATAGTAAGTATAGAGAAAATTGTTTATGAGAATCATGGTTTTTGTTGTCAATCCTGAAGACTAAATAAATTTAGATTTTGAATTAGCAAATGTTGTGCACAAGTAAGTTTCTTTAAGCAAAAGTTTTATAGCATAACAGTGAATTTAATGCTTATATCCTTTGCTTGATATAGTGGTAAGCAATATATGTGTGATATATATATATATATATATATATATATATATATATATATGTATACACTGCTTATACAAGACGTTAAAATTTCCCTTCTCTGATGCCATGCGCCGATGGCTTAGGGAGTAGTGACTCCGATTGACACCAAATCGGTCGAGTTTCGATCCCGGCCAGAAGCAAGTGGATGTGTCTAACTACACTGATGAGCTGTGATACAGCGAAACAGGCTTGTATGTGGATGACTAATATATAAATATAAATAAATAAAAGTAAGAGACGATGGGAAAACTGTATTAGTTGCTGACGTGTTTCATTCAGTGTGGACATTTTCAAGGCAGAAAAATTTTTTCGTTTTTTGCCTTGAAAAAGTCCACGTTAGATGAAACGCATTGGCAACTAATACAATTTTCCCATTGTCTTTTACTTTTATAAATATTGTCTTTTCTACAGGGTAACTCTGAGAGATTTTTCAAATATATGTATGTGCATAAAAATTTCACATGGAGTATATCTGTAAAAAGACTATGAATGAAGAAAAAGAAAACCTCTTCCATTTCAGCCTCTGGTTTACATTAACAAGCCAAATGTAAGGAGTATATAAATACTTGTCACTAAATAAAATCCTTACATTTATCTTGATAAAGTCTCTGAGGCTGAAATGCATTGGAAAAGCATCTATTTTGAAATGTTTTTCTGATCAACTAGCATTATCAGGAAAAGAATTAAGAAATTTCTATGTTAGCAAAACAAAATTTGATTAATATCAAGTAACTGAATATTGTTTATTTTTTTATATCTTTAGCCATATCGCTTGTCTGACACATTCTACTTTTATTTAACCTTGCACTAGACTAAGCTAAACTCAGTAAATACCTAAAAGCAAACTAAGAATGTTACAGTGATTATTTCTAGTTTAAGGTAGTTGTAATAGTAGTTAGAACTGAATTATTCTACAAAATAACTTTGCTGAACATTGCTCTAAAACTGTTGTCCCCACCCCAATGTGTGTGTTTTTTTTGTTTTTTTTTAATCATTTCACCCCAAGCAAGGTGGAAATGCCACTGATGTGCAGGGGGCTACATAAGTGTAAAAAGATCAATTAGAAGAGAGTGAAGAGGAAGACAAACCAGTTAGAAAGGAGCAATAGAAAGCTGAGAATGCAGGTGTGATGACAGTTTCAAAGGTGGAGAGAAAAGGAAGGATATATGGGGTGGGGAGAGAGCTAGAGTCAAGTGGTTAATAGATGAGTATTGACTTTGCATTTAAATTCCTGGAGGTTGAAGCCGTTAGGAAAGCAAGAATATGGGAGCGAGTTCCACAGGCGGGAAGTGCGAGAGAAGAAGCTGCAGGAGTAGAATTGTCGTCTGCATTTGGCTAACCTGACTGTGAATGGGTGGGACCCAATTGCCAGTCTGGTTGCACGAGTAAACACCTGTTGAGGAGGCACCAGTGACTTATGCTTTTTTTTATAATACTGGTGAAGTACATAATGTACAAATTCTATGGTAATATGATCTGCTTCTTTATAAGGAAACATTTGCTATTTATTGACTGAGCAGTCAATGCTGCTGTTGGTTAAAATTTATAAAATCTTTTCTTTTTAAAACAAGTTTTCAAGAAAATAGGTTTCTTAAGTCCACTAGCTGTTATTTCTCTTACTAGTATTAATGGAGATTTTTTCCTTGCCTTTTGTTTAAGGTAATGTGGAACATTAGCATCTTGATATTGTCATTATTCTCTCTCCAAGTTACGAGTGCTACCCATTTTAGTTGTTGAGTCCTCAAATCATATGGTTTCTGTTATCTGATATTGTTCTTTGTGATTTTCTAACACCAGTCCATGATGTTCAAAGGAAAATTATCCCTGCTAAGACCATCATCTTGCCCAAAAACATTTTTAACCATCAATCTGAGAAAATTTTGTATGAATCTGATAATTTAGCAATTTCTGAACAAGTTTGGTGCCATGCATAGCCTCTATATGAAAGTTTCTATCTGACAAGACTAAGAACAGTACTGAAATTTATTGGATGTTGACTTGTTTATATAGAATGAATAATAAACCCATTAAGTGTGGATGACTGATAATTTCTGCCATTGTTAATGGGTTAGTGAAATAAATGCATGTTTTTACAACGGCTTGCTTTAAGAGTTAATTTCTAAGACAGATATATATTTTAATTTAGCTTAAAACATCACAGCTGTTGTCTGTTTTTTAAATTATTTTATGCATTCTGCTACTTTGTTAAATGTTTATTATTGATATTATAATCTAATATTCATCAGGTGATTTTTTTTTTTTTATAGCATGTAAGAAGAGGATATAAATTCAATCTCTCATGTGCAATTTTAATTTTTGTTCAAACTTGCAAATTTTTCTTTATTTCTTTAGTTAAAGCTTTTTGTACATAAACCTTTTCTGTTAGGCTTAGTGTTTGTCAAAACATTTTTATTGTATATTATGATAAATTAAGAGAATTTAGATGTAAGAATTAAAAAAAAATCATAGTATTTATGATAGAATCTTTGGCATCTCAAGATAATTTTTCAATATTATTAGGAATGTGTTAAACTTTGAAATTTTTTTGTTTTTAAACTGTATATATATTAAATTTCTAGTTTTTAAAAGAAGGTTGCAGGAAACTTTTGCATGCAGTTAATAAATAAATCTGAGTCCATCACAATTATTTATATATTTTCTCTCAACAAAAATACTTATTAAAATTAGATCTCAGGCAGGCGGATTCTAATTAAATATCAGATTTACTTATCCAAGAAACTGATTTCTTAAAATATAAACAGGGTAAATATTTACATGTGTAAATTGTCACCATTTTATATTTTTATTTTTATATTTTTTCATGCGCATTTTTTGATTTTGTCCACTGCACAGTATAGTAGAGTCAGTTGGGCACTGCTTGTGAGAAAATGAGCACCCTGATGCAATTCACTCCACCCAAAAAATTTGGAAATGTCATGCTGTATTGCTTGGCATTTGTGCCAAAAGCTTCAATATGAACATCTCAGAGTATTTAGGTGTCAATATGAGAACAGTGAAGGGTATTCAGAAAGAGTTGGATGAGTCTAATGGTTATTACAAAGGTGTTTGGAGTGATCACTCTTGGTGCTGTTATTCATCCTCTCACACGGCCTCAGATACAACACATACCTTGAGGAGGTAGTGCTGCTCTGAGTCAAGAGGGTGGCTGCTGGAACCCCTTGATTGTTAAGTGTCGGGTACAGTTGAGTGAGAAATTAACAAAACTTAGATTTTCAGATTAATGTTAGTCATGTTTCTGGTAGCTATCTTTCTTTTTTTATGTTCTATGTTCCCTCAGTATGTAGGCGATCATGACTCTCCACAATTTCCTCTCCCTTGCAGTTCTAAATAAATTGTCTTTTTGTTATTTCTACACCCTTTTCCGCCATCCATTTTCACGAGTTTGTCATGTTATGTCAACACATAAAAGTTTTGTTATCATTGAAAAAGTTTCCCAAATAGGTAAACTTAAGTACTGAGTGCGATGGATAGATTGTCATCTAAATTACACAAAAATGAAAATAAGATCTCATTTTATCAGATATATTTACCAAGATTACACAAAAATTTCTTGAAATACTAAAGAGTAAATTTATTCAATAAAATTGCTATTGGCTTCAAACACAGCCTCTAGATGACTTCTGATTCTTCTGCAACTCTTCCAAATGGTCTACTTGTTTAGGTTGGTGAATGTTGTCATAATCCTTGCCATCAGTTTATCTTTTTCCTGTCCTTCTTACTTTCAACCCGTATTATGGGTAATAAATTCTCCAAGCCCTGCTTTCTCCTTATGTGCTTCAGATATTTTATCTGCCTCTTCCTGACAAGTATAAGTTCCTTTCTGTTTCTATTTTCTCTAAAACCTTGTTGCTTATATATTCAGTCAATGGTCTTCTCAGGATCTTTCTGTAGAACAGCAGTTCTGTTGCTTCAAGGCTCTTCTCCATCTTTGAGGAGATTGTTCAACATTCACTGCCATACAGCAGGACATATATCATGTAGCAGTCCAGTACTCTTTTCTTTGTTTCTAACAAAGTTTTTCTATCTCTTAATATTCAGCTTATATTTTGAAATGAATCTTTGACTATCCCAATCGACCTTTGGATTTCAGTGTCACTTCCTGGATATTTATTTTTATACTTGGTTGATGTTGACATCTCTGAGTTGTAATTTCCATTTTGATCTCATCCTTTTGATGAGAACAGAATGGACTCTTCTGATTTCTTCTCTTCCTTCCATCTCTTATGTCAAATAAATATGTTGGCTTCTGTTCTTTCTCTTTATATTTATTGATTCTAAAATTAAAAAAGAAAACAATAATTGTCCATTTCTTTTGTTTCCTAATAAGTTTTTATGAATCTGCTAACTTATATCAGGTTATATTGTTATAGATATTAGTACAGCTATACATATAAATGATCTGGTTTATCAGAATTTATTTTCTGGTGGACAGGCATTGCTTGGAAGACAGTATTCATTTTCCTTTCTTTTTGAGGAAAAAAATATTTAAAAAAACTTTTGTTGTTGAGCAGATTAACAGGCTAGTGGCTGTTTTGGCCACTAGTCTGTCAATCTGTCTGTGGTTTCATTTTGTCCTATGTGGCTTTTCTTTGAGCAAATAGACGAGTTGCTTTTTAACTATTGATTATAATATATTTAGTTATAAAAAATATACTTATGTATATTTGCTTATTGGCTATGTATACATAAAGTTTTAAGTTAAAGAGTACATTCAGGCATCACAGTGCTTTTTCACATTCTACAAAGTGGACGACTTCTCACCTGGCAATGGCTGTTGAGCCCAGAGTGCGAATTGCAAATTAAGATACCAAAATTAAACAAGTGTAGAAATTCAAATTTCTGGGAAGTATTTTAACAGAGGATGGAAAGTGTGACACTGAATTCCAAAAGGATATTGGGATAGCCAAGGAACCATTCCAAAAACTAAGCAAAGTACTAAGAAATAGAAAAATTTCACTAGAAACAAAGAAAAGACTTCTGAACTCCTATGTCCAGTATCCACTGCCAGATACAACAATCTCCTCAAAGATGAAGAAGAGACTTGAAGCAACAAAAATAGGGTTCTACAGGAGGTTGCCATGGACCAAACATGTGAGTAATGAAGTTTTAGAGAAAATTGGACAGATAGAGGACAAGATGAACAGGAAAGCAATGCCAAACATATTTTGTGAGCTTCAGTAAATGGATGGCAGAGCAGGACTTTTGAGAAATAACAACCAGTTTATTAAGATCTACAAGAAACAGGAAGTAGTGGAGAGCCATGATTGCCTATGTTCTGAGGGAACATGGCACTTAAAGAATTTTAATGTAAGGATTTTCAGTCTCTCCAGATATTAATCTATTATAATGCTGTAAATATCTGTGTAATTGCTATTTTATTGGATGGAATCATTTGGATGAGGGTGGTGTTGGCTTCTATATATGAATCAATACTGTAGTATAGTAAGATTATGAAATAATGTTTTGCGCCAATTTATAACTTGATGTATCTGGCCCAACTAATTTATAGTATCAGCTTTTTACCAAGATTTTTCAGTCATAAGCAGTGCTAGTTTCATGTGTGACTTCATTCTTTTTATGTACTATGATTTTGGTTTTGCTTTAAGACTATTGATCATTTTAATAAATACTTTTATATGATGGTTTAAATTTTTAATTTAAAGATGAACACAATCCCTTGCAAACTGATGGTGGGTTGGTTATGCATTTTAACCAAGTGTTTTTAAAATCTATAGTATGAAAAAGACAATATCTGTATAAGGTTTAGGATTTTATATAAGTTAATGTTTTTGCAAAATGAATCCTGAACATTTTCAGGATTTATTTCTGATAATATATGATGTTAATTTCAACTTCTACTTTATCAGAAATATTTATTTTGTGTGTGTGTGTGTGTGTCTATAAGAAAATTTATCACTTAGTTGATTGATTCAGCACCTCAACTCCAAAGTTTCATAGACAAGCCTTTTTGTAATTGTTCAGTCCACTTGTCAGGTTTCAGCAATTTTTTCTTATATATATTATGCCATTTGATGGAAATATAATTGGATTGTTATTGATATTTATTTTTTCATTTTAAATTTATAACGGTTACCCTGAGTTGGATGAAAGATTTAACTTCAAGAAAGAAATAAAGTTATTGATTAATGGGAGCCCACCTTTAGAAATTGTAATAAAATTCAGTAGATCATAGAACAATAAAAACCAAATCAATAATAGTTGTAAGTTAAGAACAAGAAAATCTGGCTTTAAATGAGGTATAAAAAGAAAATAGTTTAATAAAAGGGTAGTATTGACCAATAAGAAAATATTTGAAGAACATGTGTTGCAAATATATAATCATAGCTCTTCAGAGATTGTTTTTTTTGTTTTTACTTCTATTTTTTTTTATTAATGTTCATATTAAACAAAGCTCAAGAGCCACTCAAGCTAGTTTTACTGGAGGAAGTTGTACAAGCAGTAAGATTTAAAAAGTGCTGTTTAATAAGATGTGTGGGAATGATAATTAATCCTATATTTGAAGAGTTTAAAATTGTTGTTGTCAGGAAAGCATTCTCTTGGGAATCTGTTTCACAAAATAACAGTTTGTGGGAAAAAGCTGTTTGAGTGAAACTTCCTTCTTAGTAATGGAATACAAAGGAAATTAGGATGATATGTTCCAATATACATAGCATGGCTGGTCTTACCAGTGAAAGTCTGAACTGGTTGAACTAATAAATGTAGCTCATCAGAACATTTTCCATGGAAATAGCAATAGAGTAATGATAGGTTTGCAACATTTTTTCTGAAGAAGGGGCTGTAAAGTAGAAAATAATTGTCACCCAAACGGCAGTGTAGATTCTTTTGAACTTTAACTAGACTGGAAAGCACCAACCCAGATATGGTAGCAATACTCAATTTACAATTTTATCTGGCACTTGTAAAGTTAGAGCATAACAAGATTGCTTGATTTATTTTTTACAGTTTATCAACACTTATTTAAAGCCAGAAAATATTTTTACATTGTGTAGGAATTATTTTTGAGATAATTTAGTGATACAATTTTTACTAATTAACCCATAGCCGGAGGAAGAAGAGATGGATTCATACCTTTCTCAAAGGTATTTGCTCATAAGTGAATATAATGAACCTAACTGAAATTAGAACACAGCTCTGCAATTAACAATTTCAAAACATTATCCAGTATGCCACCTGTACATCTATCTAGTGATCACCCATTTAAGTAATTAGGTTTGACATTGCTTAACTTTGGTGATCATATGGGAACCACTGTTTAGGCACTATGTCTTTAAGCCAGCATAGCAAGAGGAGTCATGTATTTACTGGAGTAGTACAAGGAAGTAGCCATTTTCTCAGCATCTTTAGAGGTGGATTATATATACAAGTTCTATTTGATGTCTGGGGGTGAACTTAAGTTCCAATAGGTGTTCAAGGTGAGCAGCCTCTATGAGAAAACATTTGTTTATCTCAATAGGCAAAATGTGAATTGCTATTCTTGGGGAAATATATTGGAACAGTTTCTCATAGTTTTCATGTTTTTGAATTCAGAGTTGTCTTTATTTAATCCATAGTTGTGAGGAGAAGAAATGGATTTCTATATTTCTCAAGAGCATTTGTGTGAAAGTGAATGCAACAGACTAGGCTCCCATTTTGGCACTGATATCCGTTATGCTTGCTGCATAATTTCATCTCTCTGCTTTAAAAATACAGTCTCACTAACTCGATACCTTGTATTAATTCTTCACTTTATAGTGCATGACACACATGAAATTGATTTTGTTTTGTTTTTTCTAATAATCTTGTTCATATATAAAAAACCATATATTTCTAATTTTCTTTTGTTCATAGTTAGTTCTTCAGGTCTATCAAAAGGGCACAGTGCTGGTTTAAAAACCTTTAAAATGTTATCGGGAAAGACATTTAGGGGATAAAATATGTTCCTGGAACTATTGATAAATAAGAAGATCAGTGTTACATGCAAACCTTCTCATTATTTTTGCTTGTGTTCAAAAGACGTCTCCCACAAAGAAAAATATTGGAATGAAAGGATTAGTTTTATATTTGAGATATGTTACTTTTTAAAATCGATCATTTATAAACCATTAGTCTACAGAGAAATGTTAAAATAGTATTTAGTTATAATACATGCTTTCTTTCTATATGTAAATTGACAATCTGTGGGATTTCAAATTTTTTTTTTTTTTTTTTTCACATTAAGGTTCACTCTGTACAAGGTTGAGGGGCAACTTGGGGTAGGGGGTTACATTAAGAGGCAGTTTATCTGGATGGGAGTAGAAGACAATGGTTAACTCTAGACTTGAACAGGTGAAGATTGTAATGATCAGGGAAACATTCTCTTGGGAGTTGTTTTCACAGAGGAGAGGTTCATGTGAAAAAGTTGTTTGTGGGACTTATCACGAATGGAATGTGAGTGGCTTGCCATATCCGCATGTAAGAGGTTTGAAAGTGAAAAATAATTTGTACTCCCAAGAACTCAAAGACACTTTTGGACTCTATCAGGAATGGAAAATACTAAACCCTTATGTATATTGTTAATGTTATTTAAATCATATATTAAGGAATATTGTATATGTTTGGATTATAATGCTATGACTTCTTCACATAAATAATGAATGCTTTCTTTAATAGAAATATCAGTAAGTTTTATAAAATTTGTAAACGCATTTTTTTTTTTTTTGAATTCTATGTGCCATTCTTCTTCAGGGTGTTGGTGATCATTGCTCTCCACAATTTCCTGTTCTTTGTAGCTTTAAATAAATTTTGTCTTTTTCTTCTCTCTCCTAAGCCTTGCACTGCTATCCATTTACTGAATATCGCTAGGTAGGTTATGCATTGTTTTCCTCAGTGCTTCTTGCCTACAATCTATCTTGTAGATATCGAATTTGCCAGGCATTCTTTACTAGTGTACCCTAGAAATTTCAACTCTTTTCCCGATATGTATTTGTTTTTTGTTTCCATTTTCTCTTAAACTTTGTCATTGCTTATGTGTTTGGTTTGTGGTATTTACGTCATCCTTTGGGGTATTCTTATAAATGTAGTACTGAAGATATTTGCTAAAAGTTACATTATTTACATTATTTGGACTATTGTTCTCATCTTCGTTGCCATGTTTACGATGTTTCGGCCTTCTACAGGTGCTAGAAATTTCGAGCGAAACTCTTTATTACAATCACTGGGGTTATATATCATTCTTGTTCCTTGTGCAAAGCTGCTTCTGGTAGTTATAAGTTACCTCCTTTTAACCCGACTCTCTAAGTTATTTGTTCACCACTGCTGTAGCCTGGTATTGAACTCACAACTCATTGAGTTGAATCACTGGATCTAACCAATACCTATATCCACTGGGTGGTGAACAAATAACTTAGAGAGTTGGGTTAAAGGAAGATAACTCATGATTACCAGAAGTGGCTTTGCACAAGGAATGAAAATGATATATACCACAGTGATTTTAATAAAGGATTCGGTTTGAAATTACTAGCACCTGAAAAAGGCAGGAGCATACAACAGTTGAAACATTGTAAAATGACAACAAAGATGAAGATAAGTCTGAATAATGTAAATAGTGTAAATACTACCTCATCTCTGAAATAGAGACAAATACTAAAAGTTAAATATTTTCCATTGTTTCAGGTGTCGCTACTTAATGCTGGGGATTCTGATGATGAAGATTTCTTTTTTAAGTGAGTATCAAACTAATTTTTATCTACTTATCCATATATTCTAACTTAAGCTTTTGTCTAGTGTTATTTTGTAAATTTTCATTACAAAGACTAAATATATTATTTTTAATGTGTGTAGTATCCAACAAATTAAATTTGAGTATAATAGAAATAGAAAAGTAGAATTAACTATCCATACACACACACACACATCTGTGTGCATGTATATGTGTGTGTGAATATTGAGAGGAAAACTCAACACATGGACGATTTTTCCCTCCATAATTTATAATGTTATGCGTAATATCCATCAAGATCTTTATTTTTATCTAAATAATAATTTGTATTAATTGGATAAAATCTTTTGGATTATTTATCTTTATGGGTCTGCCATTCTCTTCTAAAAATATATATATATATATATATATATATATATATCACATACCCGTACCGACAACACCCACCAAGATGTTCATATGCCACTTTGGATATATTACATTTTCACTTCTATGGATAGATACTGGTTATTTATCCCAGATCATGACAAATGGACAATGATTTGAATTAGAAAATAATAAAGTAAGATTGCTATTCAATTAGTAATTGAATGGCAATCCTTTCCCAGGTCTGCTTCGTTATTCAACACGGGCGCTGACAACAAATCAAGGATGAACGTTGAGGCAATATAATTTTGATATAAACATTTTAATGAATACAAGATCAAAAGAATAAAAAAAAAAAAAGAAATCTTGATATGAATTAGAATGTCTAAAGATCTTAACCTCAAAATTACTTTTGGATAACCCAACGTGGTCAAAATATTAAATTACAATATACAATAGGAAATATGAACAAAGTACAGATGATTATGAATGCATGATATCAACATACAACCATATGGGGAGATTATATTATTTGAAACACGTGGTATAGTGTGTATATTAACATAATATTCATGGAAGTGCATGTGTGTTCTAATGTGGGTCTAATAACTTGATAACTTATCTTTGTATCAGTTTCTTATTTCTTTCTCTTACCTTCTCTTCATTTCTTTCTTTATACACTTGAAATTGAAATAGTTCTGTTTTCTTTATCTTCAATGTAGCTTTCTTTACAGCACACAGCTATTCTGAGATGTTTTCATATTTCTTTATTCTTTTCTTCAATTAGCATTGCCTTTTCTGCATGCAAAGAATTCTGTTTTCTTTATCTTCAATGTAGCTTCATTGAGGAAATATTTAAAGCTTGTTTTTATGTTTATATATTTCTAAAAGGTCAGAATGACTGTAATTAACAACCTCCATGACAAGTATATCTTTCATTTTAATTTCAGTTGCTTTTTAATGCAACTTTTCAGAGTCCTCATCCTATAGCTATTGGAAATAGGGGGGAAAAATACCCAGCTCTAACTTACATCTCATCTTCCTAAGAAAGTCTGTTTTATTAAATTAGCTTCCTTACCAATTTGGTCACAAAGACAAATATTTACAGAAATGAAAATGTAACCATTTTGTTTCATTCTTTATTTTTATCAAATTTTAGATTTCCTGCTGTTTAGTGATATTTACATATTCTTACAATATTAGTAGCATCATTGCTTGCTGCTTATCTGAGATGTTGCAGTAAAAAGTAAATAAAAAGTTAAAAAAGGTACAAGTTAAAAAAATTAATATCTGCTTTATATAATAATAAATTCAAGATAACTGAATATTTTTTTATATGCAATAGGAAAGTTTATGTAAATGCTAGTGATTGAGAAAATCTTACCTGTTTTTATATTTTCAGAGGACCTCGAATGAGTGGAACGATTAAAGCTGATCCTAAAATTGGAAAGTAAGTTATTTGTACAAGACAAATGCTAAAAATTTCTTGGCTTGCCTGTTTCCTTCCAAATGACCAAACATCGGAATTTCTTTTGGAATCTTTTGTTAGTCTGGCTGAAAATATTCTATATATATATATATACATATTTGGTTGGTGACTTGTATGTGACTGTTTGATTCACTTTCTGTGCATATTTTAATTACTATGCACTTAAATGAATTTGCTGAGTATTAAAAATATTTCTAGATAATTTTAATTAGTCAGCTTTATGAAGCAAGTTTTTATGCTAATCACTCTATCATCAGTATTTTGAAATATATCAAAACTAATTCTTGGGTTGTAAAAAGTGAGGGTGTGTGTGGAGGATTAAAGTGTAGCAGCTGTTTTTTTTTTTTTTTTTTTTTCTAGAAATCTTTTTCTTTTTGTTTTAATTTAAACAAATCTAGTGTATATCTAAAAACTAGCACAACTTTCACTTCTATAATATTTACTCGCTAGACCTTACAATATGTGAGTCAGAAAGGATTGAAATAAACAGTTGCATGTTTCTAACACCAATTTGAAATTTTATAATAATAGAAAAAGCAAACGGTCCAGTATGGCATTATTGCACACAGATTAATGTATAATCTTACAATAATTTTTATGTCCTGTAGTATAATAGGTACTGTTCTGCTACGTGTCATAAAAGGCTTTCATAAAAATGTAAAAAATAAATTTTTAATAAAAAAATAAAGAACAAAAAACAAATTGCTTGCTTAAAATTTTATATCAATTTCTGAAATAAAGGGAGATAAATTATATTTAGTGATTAACTCCCTTAAGATATAATTTTAATTATCTCCCTTTAGTATTCAGTACTCAATTCTTATGTTTTCTGGTAGATAAAATTACATATTTCTCACTATTGATAAAGGTTACTGTTTAAGCCCAGTTCTAGATTTGAATGTTAATCTTTGAGTCAGGTAGGCAGTGTTATACAAAATCGATTATGGCTTCGGTTGAATGTGAGTGGGCAGGGGAATCAAACAAAATTAATCAGGGAAATATGGAGATGGAAAACTTTATTCTACTCATACTTTAAGGGGTATAATTTTGGGGAAGAAAATTTACAAGTGAACCTCTTGGCATTGATTAATTCGTTTTTATAGTTCACCAACCTTCAGCAGGTTATTTAAAGCTAGCCAATATTTTCGGATTGTAAGAATTAAAAAAAAAATTATGTAATGATTTAGTGATACAAGTCCTACTAAATAACCCATAGTTGTGGGGTTAAGAGGTGGATTCATTCCTTTCCCAAGGATATTAGTATGTATGTGAATATATCTTGAACCCAACTAGAATTGAAACTTGGCTCTATCATTAACAATTCCAAGCCATAATCCATTACACCACCTTCATATCCAAGCTAATAGCACTTGATATATCTAAACAGTCACCCATCTAGGTACTGACCAAGTTCAACTTCAATGTTCATACAGGAACTTGTGTTTCAGTATGATGTGGCTATAAGCTTCTGGATATTAACTGGCTATATTGATAAATAGCTAATTATTCGGACGTTTGGGAAATGTCTGATTTTTTAATAAATATTTAGTGTTCTAATAGCTGCACAAAAGTATGACTTATTCTTAAAGATTATAGTGTCCTGTTTGTTAATTTTATATCATTCTCTTTTGGGATTTAACTTAAGACATATGTCCATCTTAAAAATGAAAAAAAAAAAAGATCTGTTTATTTTTTTTGCATGAGTTCAAGCTTTGTCATAACACTTCTCAAATTGCTGCCAACATTAGCAGAGCGTGGGATGATGGATCCACTTGTATAATGCTGATTTCTGAAGTTCAGCAGTGAGAATACAATTCTTGAAGGTGGTAGTGAATGTCCGTCTGCAATTGATAATCAATATCTGAAACTATTAGTTGAGCAAAGCCCACAACAAAGTGTCCAACAAATGTCTCAGATAATGGGTATCAGCATTTCAACAATATTGGACCACTTCAATAAATGGGTTCTACATAAACTCAGTGAAAGTCAGAGTTTGAACATTTTGAAGTATGGTCAATGCTGCATCTGAAATTCAAATGATCTATTTCTTGACTGAATAGTGACTTGGATGAAATGAATTTTTTATGACACTTATAAATGATTGGCTCAATTGCTTGATCAGGAAGAACCTAAACAGTTTCCAAAACTGAAATTGCACCAATAAAAAAAGTCATGGTGACTGTATGGTGGTCTACCATTGGCATGATGTAGTGATGAATAGTGACTTTGATTGAGGAGCCAAATTCAAATTCATTACATTCATTTACTTGCTAATGCCCTTGGGAAAGGTATGAACCCATCTCTTCTCCTCCCAGGTATGGCTGGACAGACTGGGTTCTATAGCCTTGGTTGGCAACCAGTTTACCATGGTAAGAGTTGGCAACCTACTGCAGGCAAATCTTCACACCACATGCAGTGAGGGATTATTTATGGAACCATAAAATCCCATGAAACTTTTAGAGAAGAAGCCGGCTCAACCTGCCCAGGGTGAATGTCTTCACAAGTATAAGTATCATTGGCATTATCCATGAAATGACTGAAATGCAAATTCAATTAAACTAAATGTGATCAGCACTGGTTAATCAATGAGGTCCAATTCTGCTTTGACAGTGCTCAGCCACATGTTGCTGTTATGTCTCTGCAGAAGCTCACCAACTTGGAATACAAGACTTTGCCACATCGAGCATATTCTCCTGCCCACTTTTTCAAGCATCTTGATAACTTTTTAAGCCAAAAGGCATTCCATTGCAAAGACAATGCAGAAACTACATTCAATTATTTATAGGTATTTTTTAGAGTTTTATCATAAAGGCATAAATAATCTTGAAATGTATAGATGTTCAGGGTTCCTATGTTGACTTAATTATCACTATTTAAGTATATTACTTCAGCAGTAAATGTTGATTCTAAAATCAGACATTATTTTTCTGAATAAACTAATAGTTGTTACATTATGATTATTTTCAAACTTATTTACATTGTTCGGACTATTGTCCTCATATTTATTTCATATTCATGACATTTTGGTCGTTCTATGCTCTGGCCTTCTTTAGGTGATTGGAATTTTGGACTGAACCTTTTATTTTGTCCATTGGGGTAGATTGTTCTAGTTCCATATGTCATGAGGCTTCCAGGTATCTCAGTTTCAGTTATTTCTCTTTAAATCAACTCTCAAGTTACTGAATTCACACCTCTTTGGATCAAGTCACTGGATTACTTCACCCAACCCTTCTATCCACTGGGTCATTTGTTCTTGGAGAGTTAAAAGAAAAAGGATGGGAAAAGAAATGAGGGTGGAGATGCAGGAAAGTGTTTGGTGAGTAGAAAGAATCAAAGAGAGGACAGGGAAGAATGAAAAAGTAGATTTAAAATGAGGACAAAGAATCAAGCTTTGGTCAGTGATATACAAACTTGCAGGTAGGTTTCTACCACATTGAAGATTAGTGTACTGTAACACTAGGGCAGGTCAGTATCAAAACTGTGGTATTGCACTCAGTATGAAAGTTGGAGTTTGACATGTTAAATAATGACAACATACTTTTTTCCAAACTGTTATCATTTTTTGAGGAATTGAGTTTAAAAGATAAAGTTTAGGTTTGAAATTGTAGCATTGGAAATTCATTCTAGTGATTAGTAGAAGCTTTATAGCATTTTTTTTTTTTTTTAATCATATCACCCCGAGCAAGGTGGTAACGCCACTGATCTGCAGGGGGCTACGTAATAGTGAAAAGATTGGAAAAGAGAAAGCCAGAAACCACATCCTAAACAGGGAACAAGGGATGAGCCTCTTAACCTGTTCAATAGATGTGGGTGGAGTGTGAACCGGGCGATAGATAGATCTATCTACTACAATGACCTTATAAAATTTTAAAATTTACTGAAGCTTTACAAATTGTATATAGACAAGAAGCAAAGTACAAGTACATTATTACTAAATCATTGTGCCATCAAATAAGACCTTCACAGGGAAATTACACTGAACACTTCAGCTATATTATGATGTAATACGTTGTACAGTATAGTAGTTTTAGTGTTTTTCTATAAATACAAATTTAAAACATTTTTTGAGATCAGCAGTATTATGGTGTTGTAGACATTTTTTCTATATTTTGTTTTCATTAATTATGATCTAACAAATCTTATTCATCGAGTAACCTTTTTTGTTATCTTTTTAAAAACATTTTTTACACTTTTTACTTGTACAATAAAAAAACTGCATATTTTGCTTGTGATTCACAATTAGATTTTTGGTTTGAATATATTTTCCATTCAATGTATCTAGTACAAAATATATCAACTTTATTTGAATTTATTCTTGAAATGGTAAAATTTTGAAGTCAGTTTGTGAGCAAAAACCTGTGGAAATTAGATTTTCAGATGATTAAAAGTAAATGCTCAAAAATTGATAAAAGCTATGTCTAGTTTTTAGTACAGTATTCATCACATCAAACCCCACCTTTTGCACCAAGTGCAATGTTGATTTTCTAAAAATAAGTTAGAAATCAGCCTTCCCCACTTGTAACACAAGATTCTTCTCCACTTTTTCTCCATTTAGCCTTGTGTCATATTAAGCTTTTCTTTACTTTTGTATTAGATTGAAATTTGATGATAGAAACCTTGTTGATTTCAACTGTCATATATAAAAGGATTTCTTAAATTTTAATATTTCATGTTCATGTATTTATGAGTGTGGGCATTAAAATAAATTTTATGTCTGCCATTTGTTTTCCCCTATATATTTTGAATAACTTGAAAACTGTATTCCTGACTGATTGCATTTGCAAATAATTGCCAAGCAACTGAAATGTCATAAAACCAAGTAAACACTGAGTAAATCCTATCTATTAATATCATTAAAAAGCTACTTGTCTCCAATATATTTTAATTTTTTAATTTCTTGTGGCCACTAAATACTGGATAATTATAGCAACAGCTTTAAACTGTTGTTTATCAAATTAATGTCAGAAAAAAAATGATTATTTGAATTTGTTTTTCATATGATGTTATGTTTTCTTAGATTACAGAACCAAGTTGGTGAAGTCATTGACGTCATGAAAGACAATGTAAATAGAGTAATGGACCGTGGTTATAAACTGGAAGAGTTACAAGATCGGTCAGGTAAGCTTTTTGCTTTTTATCTTTCACTTTGTTATTAAGAAAAGTAATAATACTTGTTGATTCTAATCATGGTGGGGTGGGGATAACTGCTAAAACTCCCTCTCCTCAAATTTATAGACAAATCCTATGGATGCAGGCTGGGATTTCTTTGATGCTAATAAAAATGGACAATTCTTGGTCTTGCCCACACTTTTTTTTTCTTTCTTGCCTTGATATCAGAAGGCTATAACCACTTAACTGTATCCTTGTTCTGTGTGAACACTGTTTCTATTTTCTGTTGTCTGATTTGACCCTGTGTTAATTTTATTGTCTTGTCTCAAATTATTTTGCCCTGTTTTTCTTTCTCTTCTGATTGTTATTGAAAATTTTATTATGCTTAACCATATCCACTTCTCCAAAACACCAGTTAAACAGATGAGATGTAACCCATTTCCACTAATGCCAAATACTCTCTCTCTCTCCTAGCCCACAGTGCAGAAATGCTTGTTCACTCCATCCTTGTAATGTTATCCTGGAAGCAGAGATGGGTTTAAGCCTTAAGAGGACCTTGGGCTAATACAACTTGGATGACCCTTCATTATGTATATTAGACCCTCCCTCCTGTATCTATATAAAATAGATATTTTTAATGCTTTTTTTGATGTAGAACATCAAAACACTTCAACTAAAATTTTTAATGATTTTGGAACTCATTCAATTTATTTCATTAACAACTATCTATTTTTATCCAAAACTACAAAAATGTATCTAGAATGAAGGGCCTGTATTATACTGAAATTCTAGCATCCAGATTAACTAGCAAAGTATTTAAAAAAAAAAAAAAAAGAGGGCAGAGGGGACCCAAATACTTAAAATTGTTTCAAATTAGTCCAAAAGAACCTCATAAAATATGAAAATAAAAAAGTGTTCTGTTATATTTTTATATATATATATTTTGTTTTTATGGTTTTATCAGGGTCCCAAGATTAGAGGGCCCTTGGGGGCCTTTTTAATATTCAGGTGTCTGGGTTGCAGCCAATATGTAAATCCAGCACTGGTTTGTAGCATCTGATAAAAATATGATACTTTTGTAAAGTTGTTGTTCATTCACTTTCGGACTCTATCAAATTAACTTTGCCAAAATCAATGTGACCTTTCTTTGGATATTCAAGCTACTGCTTGCAACAATGTGCAGAATTCTGCCTCTCCCACATAGGTTGGGTGTTTATATAACTTCCTGTCATCAGGTTTTCTTTTGTTGTGTGAGAGTGTAGCCTAATTTCAGCCAAGTTTACTTTCTTGTTTGTTAGGACACCCACTTACATTCTTTGAGGCCTGATTCTGCTGTTGGTGGCTTTGATGTCACTTGTGGCTCCTTGGTCTTTTAATAGTTTGTGGTGACATTTAGTATAAAACTTTGATATCAGCTCTTACATCAAGGGTTCTTGATAGACATCAAATTCTATTTAGACTGCTTCATGCCAATCATATGATGATCTAGGAGGATGAAGTAAAACTGTCAACAGTTGCCATTAATGCATTAACAATGAATGCTGCTGAAATATTGTAGATTTTAGTGATTATTGCATGTCCTTCCAGAGACAGAATGAATATCATGGTTGATTTGATTCTATAAAAAGAAGGTTGGGGTCTCTCTGTTGGGCCAGAAAGTTTTTCTCTTCTGAATCCATCATGCATATTTACAAATCTACAATCTGCCCGTGCATTGAATACAACTGTCATATCTGGTCAGGCGCCCCTGCTGTTCACCTTGGGGTTTTTAACGGAATCCAAAGAAGAATCTGCAATGTAGTTGATCCTGCCTGGCAGCCCGACCCCAGTCTCTCTCTCACTGATGAGATGTGGTTTCCCGCTGTCTCTTCTACAAATACTTTCATGGATTCTGTTCCTATTAGCTTAGCTCCTTGGTGCCCTCTCTACATGAATTTACTTGAGCTACTAGACTAGCAACAAGATCCCACCCTTTTACTGTGAAAACAATCAAGTGTAACCACTTCTTCTTCTCTAGCAGTTTTTTTTCTCACACTTCCTGCCTGTGGAACTCCCTTCCGTATTCTTCTTTTTTTTTTTCTCTGATAGCTACAATCTTCAAAAGTTTAAATTCAACATCTCCTGGACTCCCATCCTTTTTCTCATTTTACATTTTCCTCTTATACAGCTCTCTTTACATCAATGCACCCGTCCTTCTCTTACCCATTGTCTGACATCTCTTGTGATCTGTTCTCCTCTTTCTTCACTCTCCTATTATGTAATCCCCTGCACACCAGTGGCAGTACTGCCTTGCTTGGGGTGAGACGATTATATATTAAAAAAAGTATTTATGAAAATTGAGGGCAAAATTTAAATTGATAAAATTCTTTTTCTTTTTTTTATTTTCTGCTGAGCAGATGACCTAGTGAATAATTCAGAACTGTTCCGTTCACGATCCAACAGTCTTCGACACAGAATGTGGTGGCAGAATTGTCGGGTATGTTAACCTTCAGGTTATATTAATTTCAAAAGCATAACTCTAATTTCCCTATTTTGATAACAAATAAAATATGTACAATCATTAACGTCTGTGGTTTAAACAAAAATTATCTCCTTTGCACATGTAATTTTTAGGATAATCTTTCTTATCAGTGCACTTAAAACAATGCTTCTCCATGGATCTATAGATCCAAACCGATAGTGAAAGTTCAGGATCAAAATTCAGAAAATAAAATAAAAATGTCACGCTCTGGACATATTAATGTATCCTCATTTATTTTAGTGTTTTGTACAAAACTTTGTTCTCATCTTTTCTGATATTATTGATTCCAAATCTTCTGAGAAATGGGTAGGCAAAATCTGTATATACCCAACATCTTTATGTGGATTTAAATAAAAAGCACCAACATAATCTCAAATTTTTCAGCATTATTGCTAATTATCATTTGATTTATTTCAGGCCAAAATTATCATATGTGCAGTTATTCTTTTGGTGTTAGCTCTCATCATCAGTAAGTTGACACGTTTCCCTCTAAAATATCTTGCAGTAAAGTTTTGAATCAATATTTGTTGTGGATTTTTATGAAAATAATGCTTCATAATCTGAAATTGTCATGTGCAGTAAGCAGTTCTTTCATTGCTTGCATTACAAATCCACTTATGGTTTGTTTAAAGATTGCCGTAATGTTCAAATATGACTAACAAAGTAAATTGATTTTCCTGAAAAACAAAACTATTATTAAGCTATGTTGTCAAATTGGACACTCTAAAAAATGAAAGTATGAGCTGTTAAAAAAAAAAAAAAATGAATGGTAGATTTCTGTCTGAATCTTTAGAATGACAATTATTATTTGCACTCTTTGTATTGAAACTATTGTCCTCAACTTTGTTGTTATCGTCATCACAATGCTTTGTTTGTTGTGCTCTCCATTCTATATCAGGTGTTTATCGACGATCTCGGAAACCTACAGGGAATTCTGAACTGAACCCTTCATTCATTCTATGGGGGTAGTCTGTTCTTGTTCCACAGCTTATATCTATGGATATCTCTTCTAGTTCTTATTTATAGTACTGCTCAGTTATTTCTTGCCTGTTTTCACTGAATCCCAGGTACACACTGCCTTGCTCAAGGATCGAACTCGGTTACTACGTCACCAAATTAACAAACTAAATCTTTAATCCACTAGGCTATTTTCCCATAGATTAAATAAAAGATTCAGTTTAGAATTCCTTGTAGGTTATCCAGATTGATATATATCTGATGATGGTCTGAAGGTACAATAGCCAAAATGTTGTGATAATGTGGCGGGGTAATATCACTTCTGAAATTATAATCATTTAGTAATATTAATAAAGGTGTATATATTGTAAAACAGAAAACACCAAAATGAAAGAGAGGCCTCTTTGAATAACCAAGAGGTTGAGAGGCCTTTGAAATTTTGATAATGTCACAGAAAGATGAATTAGAACATGAGATACACCCTTCTTCTTTTTTTTTATTTATTTTTTATTCTTATGTGTACAAAAAGTAGTAGATTACTAATTGAAATGTTATCTATAAACAGAAAACACCATCTTTTTGGAAAGTTGACAAACCATGTCAGAACTATTAATAGGAATGAATCTACAATAATGATATATGAAACCTAAGATGTCCACTGAATAAAGAGTGAAGTGTCCTCTTTGAGATTTTTAATTTCAAATCAGGTTAGTAAAGATGTGTTTGTGTTGTAGTGAAATATCCTGTCCTACCCAGGAATGGGTATGACCCAGGTTATAAAAGACCGGGACTAGAACGAACTACAGAGTGTTCGTGATTGTATGGGAGTCTTCATCATTATACGAGAGTGTTTGCGATTATACGAGAGCCATCGTCCTTAGACGGAAGCATTCTTCACAAGACTGACGCATACGTCCTATACAGAGACATTGTCTTCTTGATAGTTATTCTTGTTAACTGTTCGTTGGTGTATGTGTATTTGGTTTATTGTGCTGAGGTATAATAAATCTCTATTCCTATATCCTCAGTGTTAAGAATTATTTCTTGCACTATTCTTTCTCTGTTTATCCCCTCCCGGGATATAACAGTTTGTAAACAATGCACAGGGCAAAATGGATAAATAATAAAAATGCCTGTCACAAGACTTGCTAATGTTAGAATATGGATCACAGCCAGATCACATGTGATGCTGGCCTTTTTCTCAATAAAAAGGTAGGCCATAAGTTGTTAGATGGAGTTGATAGTGGTCTGCTAAGGAGGCACTTGGGTCCGAGATTGAGTTGGTAGTGGTCTGCCAGAAGAGGAGTTGGGGTTTTTGACTAACGTTGAATGATGTCAGTGATTGGAAGGAAACATCTGCTGTGTATGTTGCTGATATGATAACCAAGGAAGCAAATTACTTCTACTAACATCTAAATATTGTTATTGCTACTACTACTATTACTACCACTGAGAATGGGAGTAGTTACGCTAAGAACAATCCAAACAGGGTTAAACGAAAACCGCATCTCTTCTTTACAGAAATTATTTGAAGTATTTTGTTTTGTTTGGTTGTAGTTCATATACAAGAGACATTCAACTTTTTGCAACAAGAATTTTTTTTTGTTTGTATTCATATATAAAAACTTTTGTCTTCCCAAAATTGAATCGACCTGGTTGTATTTATTTTTCTGTTAACCCGATTCTCAACCGATGAACTTTCAGGTAGACTAATGGGGAGATTTGGATTTCTATGACCTGCTTACTGCTCTCCAGGATCAAAAATCACAACATCCTGGAGGGTGGCATGAAATCGACACTTGGAACTGCAGGCTCAAGCATAACCTGTAACACTGGACCATACAGGACCAATGACCGATCTTGTTGACTATGTTGGTCCAGTGAGGTCAGGATACTGTGTTACAGTAATAAGCACAAAGATGACGATAATAGTCTGAATATAAACAGTGCAAATGAGAATGTTACAGTCGTAGTACTTGAATCATGTGCTATTTTCTTACATTTTTTTTTCTCTCCCATTTCTCACTTGTAATTTTCTTTTTCTTTACAGTTCCCATCATTGTCCAAAACTCTTAGAGAAGTCATCATGAAAGAACAGTGGTTCATACAGGAATTTTGCTGTAAAATAATGTTGCTTTCACTGACACTACACGATTGGCTATTTTCTACATTAAACATTGTCTAATGATCTCTCTCTCTCTCTTCTTCTCTCTCTCAAGTTTCCTCTCATTTCAAACTTTGAGATTTAATGAGTCTTCTAACCACTATATTTGAAATGATAAACTTGAACAGACTTGGACTCTAAATACATACACACTATGAAAAATTTTGTTTTACTCTTCTTGCATCGGTAATTATTGCCAACCAACTATTAGAAAGGCAAAGAAGAGGCTGAAGGGAAAATCGAGAAATTGCTTTTTATGGCTTTGATTTAATTTATTTACTTTTTTTTTGTTTAATTTATACATTCCGCTGAAGAAATTAGAGGTCAGTTCAATTAAAACATGTAGAACTGAAGTTATTTTCACTTAATAATTAACTTTTTGTTAATTGCCTGAATTATATATGTGACTAGTTTTTGAAGAGCTTTTCAAAATTCTCTTTGTTAGTTTGCCATTGGATTTTTAAAACTCCATAATGGAGTTAGTGACAGTAATTTTCATTTTCTAAAAATACTTACTGTTTACTTATGATTTTCTCCTTAAAATATTTTAAAAAGGTTTATTTATTTGACATTTTACTTTTTAATCTGATATTAAATTTTTTTTTGTTCTGAATTTTAAATTTAATAGTAAAATGTTTTGGAAAATGTATCATTCTTTAACCATTTTGGGCTTAGGCAGAATTTGATTACATTATGTCTCTGGTTAGTATTGAACTGTGGGATAATACCTATAAATTATTGATTATTGTTTCCCACCCTAAGGATAAAAAAAAGAAATGGCAGCCTGATAATTTGAATGAAATTATTTTTTCTTTTTCATTGGTATAATGATTTGAATTTGAGAGAAAGCATCTTTAGACAAAATTTAAACTCTTATAAACCAGTATAGTTTGTTTTATATATAAAATATGTTTTCTTACATTTAGGAAAGAAATATGCTGATTTGGTTAAATGTTCTTGGTTCCTTTTCTAAAATGGTTGACTCCTCAGATTTAGGACAGTTATCTTGAACTTTGGACAAGTCTTTCATATTTACTATTCATTGGTCTGAATGTTCACATGCTTATAAAATCTGGTGCAATCATAAAGGATTATTTGATAAGGACAACTCTTTTTTTGTATATTCATTGACTCTTGGCAACAACAAAAAAGTAAAGAAATAAAAGCAATAATTAATAAGAATCTTTGTCCTTTTGTTCTTTTTATTTTCCTTCTTGGTTCAGATATTTTTTCTCAGTTGTTTTCATTGTTACATAATTCTTATAAATCTTTATACTTTTGCATTATGTTTGTACTGAAATACTTTGTCCTTAATTCCAGCTTTGTGAACGGATATTTTTTTATGGTTTCTTTATTCTTTTTTTTATATGGAACAGTCTTTAAATTTAATCACAAATTTATTTGGCAGTTATGCCAGAAAGTGGGAAATAGAATAACTAAACGTAACTGACAAAAGTTTACTTTTAAAAATGAATGAATTTGTCCAAATAACTTTTATCAATTCATTTAGACAAGAACATAGAAGTGTCATGGAAGTCATATTGCTTTATCTTGGTCAGTCAATAATAATCTGAAGTGACATTTCAGAATTTTAAAACTCAACCCATTTGTAGGTATATTTCAGCATTTAATAATTCAATTTTTACATCTTCTATGTAAACACCCTCTAAAGTAGTTATATTATTGAGCAAATCAGTTAATACATATAGTCAGGGTGGGCCCTAGGCTTTCTGGCACCCTTACAAGTATAATTATTTTTGAAATTTTCACAAGGAGAAAAAAGTGAAAATGTAGAATAATGAGTTTATTATAATATACAACTTAATACAAGCTGAAGAAAACTGTCATTATCCTACCTAAACATTTTTTCTAGCCTTTAAATATGCAAATTCTTTTTATGACACTTACTACATTTAAAAGATCATTTTCTATTGACACAATAGCCAAAGAATGTAATCTATCTTGAGTTATGAATGACTCCAAGTTATAAGCTTTAGTTAACTAAAGCTTCTCTCCCTGGTGGCCACAGTAATGGGTATAGTAAGAATTATTTTCAATGCAGCCGACAGAATTGGGTGATTGCTCAGCCATACTACATAAACTAATATGCAAAATAAAAATTAGATTGCATTAGTAAATGTTTTATGTATAATTCAAAGGTTGCTAAAACCTCATTAATTGTGGTAAATAAACTTTTAACAGATATGCAAAGGTTAGATCACATTTTTGTTAGAATGAGTTCTATAATTGGTTTTCCTAAATTCAGCCTCTGACTGAAACACAGGCTATTATCTTGCGATAATTCTTGGTACTTCAGGTAATGTATCAAACAAATCATGCTAAGTCTTTCTTTGATCAGATTTTCTCACATGATACAATTATTTTATACAAGGAATTGCTCAGACTTATGCAGAATTAATTTTCTTAGTTTGAGATTTCCTTTTGTCACAGTGCTAATTTCTTTATTGAGTTTGTATTAATTGGAAGCTTGTTAGACTGACCATCATGAACCTTTGAAAATTACCCTCTTCTACTGTATTTATTGCAGATATCTTTTGAATTTAGAGCAATCAAACAGTTCATCTCACAAGTCATTTACTCCGGTTTGATTTATATTGATTGTTAAAAAAAACAGCTAATTTACTTTTTCATAGGTTAAAAGAAAATATTCTTTTTGAATTTATATTTCTGTGTTTCTTTGTTTAAATACAATTTTTGCAGAAAAGTGAAATGATCTGATACTCTCAACAAAATGAACATTCAATACATATACTAATAGGTTTGAATCGTCAGTAAAAAGTTAAGAATTCCATGTTTTGGCTAGAATTTTCGTCCCTGATGCTGTTTTTCTTTTCATTTGTTCTTCAGTTTTCTTGATCCATTGAAATGTCATAATAGAAATGGCAATGATGAGAATATAAAACTTAATGACTCAGATTTTTAGACAATATTTTAGGAAAACAATGAATATTCAAAATTTACAAAAATCAGTGTTGCTTGTTTGTTGTCTATATGAGTCATAAAAACGTAAATTGTTGTTTTCAGTTATAATTAAAATAGCAATTGATGTACGACTTAACATCTTTGTGAAAATCAAGAACTTAATTTTGCTGCTGACTGAATAATTTTTTTATTGTATAAATATTTTAATTCATTTTCTATACTGTTAGAAATCGTTGCAAAACTGGTAAATTCTTCATAAGTTGTCCTTGTAAGTTATTTTAGAATACAAATATCCAGTCTTATCTGCTGTCTCATGTAATGTATATCAAACAGGTTTGCTCTCAAGGACTGCTGAAACTGTAGTCAGTTTGATTCTAACTGGGTGCCCCACAAATGTGTCAGTCACAGTTAAACATTATGAATAATCAGTAATTCAGGATTTTGTTAAACCAGATATTTTTGAAATAATGTTTTCCTTATCTTTATTTTTATGGTTAAGTCTTTGAATTTTGTGCGTGTGTTTTATCTTTATTTTATGTGAGATGTGGATAGATATTGGATTTACTCTGATTATTGTTCATCTTTGCATCTATAATAGCAACTACAGTAATCAATGTTTTGGCCATGTCTTGTCTAGTCATCTTCAGACACCCATTTTTGATAGGAGATATTATCTATTAGTTGAATGTTGCATTTTTTTTTTTTTTTTTTGTCCCAATGATACCATTTCTTATTCATTTCTATTGAATCTGTGTGTACTAATTTTGCAACTTGATCAACAGATTGGATTCAAAACTTTTAACCAAAGATTATATCTACACTAGACCACTGTGCAGGCCCATTTAATGGAGGCTTTTAAATACAATGTTAGAAAGCACACCGTTTGTCATGGTGGATTCGTTACTGCTGTGATAATTTTTGAGATGAGGTATTGTCATTATACTGTCTTTGGAGACATGATCACCAAAGCGTGTATCATGTATGGTACTTAACTGACTGTGATTTATTAGGACTATTTTCAGTTTTTGGTTTTCATAGATGTTACAGATCCAAAAATGGACACCTGACGACAGCGGAAGTTTATATGGCTGAAGATTGCATCTGCAATAATCACTATAACAACCAAAAGCTAATAATTTAAATAAATCAAAGTACAGTAATTTTGTGTTGTCTGTACTAATAAATTTAGGATTCAGAAATCGTATTAATGAATGATTTCAAGATTTGGTTAAGAGTGTGGTTATTTGTTATAAGAATTAACTGAAGAACACTTTGGTTAAAATGTTAGCATTTGGCTTTTTAAATTATGCTTTCGTTTTTGAAAGTTTTGGTATTTTTTATGAAGTCATAAAAACATCCTGGACTGTTGATCAAAACCAAAAGATTAACTATTATGATTATTTAAACAAAAAGAGAAATTTCTTCCTTTCCTGAAAATATTATTTGCCATTTTTCTGTTTCTAGAAGAAGAAGCATATTCTGTCCAAGTCTTACATGTTGAGTATAAATAACATAAAACTGACTACAGCTAATCATTTTTGTTAGGCATTTTAGATTTAAGAACTATATGTGGACATTGAAGTTGCCACTTGGTGTTAACCTCAGTGTACACTTTTATTATTTACATGCACTCTGTCTCTGAGATTAGGCATTTTTACCCATAAATATAACATACCATAAAACATCGATTTAGTAATTTTTCTAAAGAAAGTAATGAATTTTTATTAACCTGGCAGATGTTTTTATCACTTTAAGCATTATTTTTAGTGGATACTCACGTTCCATTTATTTATTGTTTGGATGTTTGAGAAAATTTTATTAAAAAAAAAATATGCTCTCTATATTTTTTAGATAAATGTCTTAATTACTGTAAAAAAAACTTTTTTGCATGCTACGTATTTGAATATTAATTATTAATTTACATTCAATTTTATTTTTCATTTTAATTTATTTTTGCTTCTGATCCCCCTTCTTCTTCTTCTTTATATAGAGGAACATTGGACAGGTTTATGTTAAAATATTCTCTTGCAAAGAAAATAATTTAAATTTTTTTTGTAATTAAAAATACTTAAAGTAAAATAAAAGTTAAAAAAAATAGTTTTCCTCTCTTACTGCTTGGAGAATTTTCCTTTTTTAATCTAATTATGGAATTGAGACTTTGTTTCAAGGGAGGCAAATTTTTTTAGTAACATTGAAGATATCTCTCATATTAAATTCTGTTATTCAAGTCTTTGAAACATTTGATGCGATGTAAATATAAAGCTTCAGTAGATATATTGCTACAGTTGGTATTGACAAAGCCAACATTTTGGGCAGATTAAATGAATTAAGAGTTCACATGAGTTGGGGCATTACAGGAATACTTTTGTGTTTGCTGCTGGATTCTTGGCACAAAACATTTAGTTTATAAACTGTCTTTTTAAACATTGCTTTTAATGTAGCATATTCAATCCAATATTTAGCGTAACAGAACCATGATTCATAGTCTCCAAAAATATAGATGTTGTTTGTTACAGAGACTGCATTTAGGTTTATATTTTCAAAAAGTATTTAAAAAAATAAAAGAAAGGAACTCAGATCTGATTCAAAATTTGGAATTAATATATTTTCTGATAACTTTAACTCTCTCCACCCACGTCTATTGAACAGGTGAAGAGGTTCATCCCTTGTTCCCTGTTTAGGATGTGGTTTCTGGCTTTCTCTTTTCCAATCTTTTCACTCTTACGTAGCCCCCTGCACATCAGTGGCGTTACTGCCTTGCTCGGGGTGATATGATTAAAAAAACAAATATTTATTCTTAATCTTTTGAAAAAAGAAGAAAAAATGTTCAGCAATGAGATGAAAATATATTTAAATATTAATTTATTAAAAGTATCACACCATTTTTTTTCTTTTTTTTTTTTTTTAAATTGCTATAACTTTTCTGGTTTCAGCTAATAATCCTTGTAGCGAGTCTCCCTGAGAGCAATACACTGCACCTCCTCAGCCTTACCTTCTCTTTCGATCTCAAGTGGAACCATTACATTGAGTCAATAGCTAAATGAACTGCTAGGAAGGTTGTGTCACTGTGTCGGGCCAGAATGGTTTTTTGGCCTGAATCCATCTTGCATATATACAAATCAACCATTCGTCTGTGCATGGAGTACTGCTGTCATATATGGTCAGGCACCCCTGCTGTTCATCTCAGTGTTTTTGACAGGTTCCAAAGGAGAATCAGTAATGTGATCGGTACTCACTTGGTGGCTCGACTCCAGCCACTTCCCCATCAATGGGATGTGGCTTCCCTCTATCTGTTCTATAAATATTTTCATAGCTCTGCTCCAACGAACTTAAGTCACTGGTGCCCCTGCAACTGGGTCTCACCCATTCACAGTTAGATCAACCAAATGCAGACGACAATTCTATTCCTTCAGCTTCTTTTCTCGCACTTCCCGCCTGTGGAATTTGATTCCATATTCTTGCTTTTTTCTACAACCTCCAGGAGTTTAAATGCAATGTCAATACTCATCTCTTAACCACTTGACTCTATATATCCTTTCGTTTCTCTCCACCTTTGCAACTGTCATCACATCTGTATTCACTTCCTTCTCTTGCTCCTTTCTAACTGGTTCGTCTTTCTCTTCACTCTCCTCCTATCTAATCTTTTTACACTTATGTAGCTCCTGCACATCAGTGACATTACCGCCTTGCTTGGGGTGATACAATTAAAAAAGAAAGAAAAGATAAATAGTACGTTCTAATTATGCAAAAATTCTTTATTTGAATCATTTAATTTATAGTTAAGTAAATGTTATATATGTAAAATATTTCTGTATATATTTGATATGTCTTCCTTCTAAATTGTATACATTTTCTACTTATTAGTTTATTTGTTTTACTTTAACACTGTATTTTTAAATGTTAAAACTGTGCTACATAAGATTTATCTGTGATGAGCTATCTACATGGCAAGGATGAAAGACATTCCTATTCAGAGAAGTAGTCTCTGGCTGACAGAAGTGTGACCACAAGAGAAGTAATCCACATCTCTTTGTGGATTCAGCCACTATCAATGAATAACAGAATCAGCTGGCTTGAAGTGAAAAATCCATCAGAAAACTGCCTCTGCAAAATCAATCTGCTAAAAAAGTGAAAGAAAAGACAGTTCTGTAAACTCGGAGGCCCTCTCTCCTATACAGGTGGAGAATGGGATCCTAACCATCTGAAAGTCTGCAATGGATGTGAAAGAGTCCCCCCCAGCTCTTCCAAATCTGTTTCTAAAGCCAAATAAGAAATATATTTTTAATGGTAAAATCTCAGGTGTTTGAAAGTTGCATTTTGTCTCAGACTTAATAGAATATTGCCTTGAGAGGGCAATCATGGAGTTGAAAAGATGGCTGATAATAACTTCTGAATTCTACAGACTGTTTGTGCTCTAATAAACAGAATTTATAATAATATTTTCAAGGAGATAAAACTGAAATCGATACATTTGAGGGCTAAAAAATTACTGTTTAGCATTTACACATTGAGTTAAATGATTTTTAATTTTATAAAATATAATAATTTTTCAGCTATATTATTGTCATGGCTTGTTATGATTCTGGGGCTTTTCAAGCTAAGCTCTTTCTTCCCCTCATTGTCAGATTTTATTTATTGTAATTGTATAATCTTCAATTAGTCCTTTTAATTTAATTTTTTTTTTTTCTAAATGTTAGTTAAGAGAAAATGAAAATGGTTTTGTAACCTTTCAATTTTTAAATTTTCTAACCATAACACAACCTGTTTTCAAAAAAAATGTTTATGGATGGAAAATTTGTATAAGAAATTTAAAAGTAAGAAAACATAAAAAAAATACACTTGAACTTTCTCTGTGAAAAAAAAAAAGTTTGTATATTTATAAACCTTTTTGATAAAAAAATTCCATTCCATATGTCACTGTGATCTCTGATGTAATATTTTTATTCTTTGTTATGAAGTAAAAATGATATGAATATATAATGATTAAACACTTTTTTTATTTATGACAATTCTGAGAATATTTTCTTTGGTCACTTGTTGCTAAAACTTATTTTGCCACTTTAGCTTGTGTTGCCACCAAATGATTGCTTTTACAATTTTTTTTCTTCTTAAAACTGGAATCCTTAGGATGCAGTTAAAAATAGGCTTGCTTAAACAGATAGTCAAAAAGTGAAATTTTGTCTTAATGATTTATGTTGAAATATTCCAAGGATTCTTTAAATGTTGTACTCTTAATTTGTTTGAATAGATTTTAAAATCATTATAAAAAGTTCACCAATCAAACTAAAATTCAGTTAAAATTGTTTTAATTGTTTTTTTTTGTTGTTTTTTTTAATCAAATTCACAATGGTTAATTTTAATTTATTTTTCTTTGTAAGGAGACACATTTTTTTTTGTATTTTTATTTTTTAAAATTTTATTTATTTTTAAAATTTTGTTACAATCATTTTCAGGTTTTATATGATTATTTATTTTAGTGTTGGTTCATTTGATCATACTTTATACTGCTATTAAAGAATAATTATAATAAACAAATAAATATCTTTTATGTGTCAGGGTTTAGTTTCTGAATATCTTTCTAATCTTTGATATCGTAGAAGATAATCTTAGGATCTTTATATATTCAGAAATAAAGCACTTCAACTTATTTTGATGTATGTTGTTTTTGTTCATTGAAAACACTTATTGTTCATTTTGAAATATTATAATTTAAAGCAAAATGTGTGAAGAAAGTAAAATAAAATTTAGATTTGGAATTTTTTTGGCTGTAATAATCCAAAAATAGTGGTTCAAATAAATGAAGACTCAAAGCCCAGCCAGGTAAATTTTCTCATTCTATTTTAAGATGAGAGAATCATAATTGAAGTGTGATTATATTAATTTCCATAGACCTTTAACTAAATATTTCTTAGTTTGTATATATATGCATATATAAACTCCTTCACCCATTCAACTTGACTTTGATACCGTCAAATTAAGAAAAAATAATTGGAAATTCTGATCGGAAAACTGGGGGTCACAATTAAAAAAAAAAAAGTTACTTTGGACAGTAAGAGTATCTCCTTCATAGCTAAAGTAGGTATTTATAACTTGAGAGCCAAAATACCCTTGCTGTCCAAAGTAGTAGTAGTGTTTTATTTTTTTTGGGGGGGGAGTATATGAAATGTTCTTGCTCAAGACTGGTAGAAAAGGACAAAAATTGCCATACCTCTAGGCCTTCCTAAAGAAGACCTGATCTTGATTCTCTTTTTTGACAAACTCTACCAAATGCAAATTCTTTTTTGAGACAAGATTTATCCTTTGTCACCATGGTTGATCTAATCTGAACAGAAACCTATATCATCATTTTATTTAAAACTTTGCTCGTAACTTTTTGAGCAGTTGATATCTGAAACAAACATAAAAAGTAAGGACTTTGTTAAAATATAATATCTAATATTTACTCAACTGAGTGAAGTTTAGGAAAAATGTAGTTGTTCCTCATATTCATGATAGGTTTAATTAATCTATTTTGGAAATCAGATTTAAATTAAAATGTTTTTTTTACTTAGGCTTCAATGCTGTTCACTAGCCTCATTTTATTTTATTTTGTATTTTAAAATTTTGCTTAGTGATTGCAAGAATGACATTTTCTATTTGAAATGTTGGTTGTAGTTCCAAGATAAAATAAAACTTGCCTTTGTTCTAAATTTTTTTGTACTTCAGTTATGTGTGTGTGTGTGTGTGTGTGTGTGTGTGTGTGTGTGTGTTTTCTTTAATCATTTCATCCCCCCCCCCCCCCAAACAAAGTGGTACCACCACTAATGTACAGGAGGTTACAGTGAGAGAAAAGACTGGGTACAGAGGGTATTGAAGAATGGATAAAAGATGGACGGAATTCTAGAAAATTGAGGATGGCAATTGATGATGCATTTAAATTTTTGGAGCTTGTAGCTATCAGGGAAGCAAGTAAACAGAAGGAAGTTCCATAGGTGGGTAGTGTGAGGAAAGAAACTAAGTATAAGAGGCAATTTAGAATTTGTATTTAGAAATGTATTTAGATATATATATATATATATATATATTTTTTTTTTTTTTTTTTTTTTTAATAGAGTGATTGAAGGGCAATAGCTCAGGAATTTTTTAAAAAGCTATCTTAGCCTTTTACCAGATGCGACTGGAGTTTCAGTGTGATATGGCTGTAGGCAAATATATTGGCATTTAAAATGAGGTCTCTTCATTTTGAAGTAAAAGTAGTGATTTTCTTGAGATAACATAATTTTGTCTTAAACTAAATCTGTTTCATTAATATGAAAAAAGAGTAGTGTCCAATAGAGAAGAAAGATAAGGGAAGAAAGTGTATTATTCAATTTTTGTATGTTTCTGCAAACTGCACTTCTTTGCATATATGGCTTGTATTTCCATAAATAAATTCTCAACTAATCAATTTAAACCTAAATATTTAAATTGTTTAGCTTGGAGCTTATTTAAATAAAAAAAAAAAAATCACTGTTAGTCTTCTGCAGGGGAATGATATTAACTTATTCTCAGATATTAGTGAATTGGATTATCACTTGGAACTCTGTGATTATGGCCTTAATAATCATAGTATCAGTAGCATCCTGGAGACTATAAAAACAATGTGAGCCCTGTAACTCTTTTCCTGTTTTTCCTCCTTTTGAAGTGTGTACCATGAACTTTCTCCACTGAAGCAAAAAGGGCTGTGGACATTTCATATACATACACAGGCAAGCTATACTAAAAAAATTTGTTCACAATTTTCATTGTGTATTCAATTTACATCTAGGAAAAGAATCTCTTGAACTTTCCTTTTGTAGTTTGTTTTATAAATGTCAACATATTTGCATTTGCAAGGTATTCGAGGCTATTATCAATGCTGAAATAGGCATCTCACAATCTTCTCTCTGATAAATATGGCTTCCATTTCACCAGATCTACAGCTGATGTGCTAACAACCATTACTGAATATATATATATATATATATATATATATATATATATATATATATACCAGATTCTTGATAAGAATGGTGAATCTCAAAAGCATTTGACAAGGTTTGGTATAACAGCCTTATGTGCAAGCGACAGAGCTATAGTATTTCTGAACAATTGTTTGATTTCATCCAATCATTCCTATCGTAAAATGAGGGTTGTTTTGAAAATTTAAAAATGAAGCTGCTCTCCTTTAACCAACATAGAGATACCTTCCTGCCTACCGTTATAATAGATGATGCTAGTCTCCTATAGAGCAATACACTGTACCTTCTTGGCCTCATTCTCGTAATCGACCTCAAGTGGAATGACTACATCGAATCTATAGATGCATCTACTGCTAAGAAAGTTGGGTCACTGCATTGGGCAAGAACATTTTTTCTCCTCAGAATTCATTTTGCACATTTATAAATCTACCATTCTTCTGTGCATTGAAAACTGTTACCAGATTTGGTTGGGTTCTGCTATTCATCTTGATGTACTCAACAAAATTCGGAGGAGGATCTGCAATATAATTGATCCTGACCTGGCAGCCTGCCTTCGGTCACTTTCTCACTGATGTGTCTTTTCTTTATGTACTTCTTTTTTTTTTTCTCACTGTAACCTTCTGCACACCAGTGGCAGTCCTGCCTTGCTAGGGGTGAAATGATTATAAACAAAAAATCAATCTACTATTCTGTGCATGTACCTTTTCACCACCATTATTTCATGTAAAATATTATTGTAAGAAACCTTATACATTACTTACACTGGTCAACAAAACAAATATTTGAAATGGTGTCAAGGCACCAATCATCTATTTTATTTTATTTTATTTTATTTTATTTTATTTTTACAGGACTACTTCTTTGAACTTATACTAAGTATGTACTTAATATTTGTTCTTCCACCCCTCTTTTATATATATATATATATATATATATATATATATATATGTTAGCAACCCGGTAGGATAAAGAAAAAAAAAACCTGCAAAGGGCGGAGGAACTCTTGATGAGTCAACGGCCAGCTAACTAGAGTTGGTGTCTCAATAAACTACCGTGGAGAAGGCAACAGGATACCACTCCACTATCTCTATTCTGCTTACAATCATGGCTATACAACGAATAAATATTAAACCTAACGGCGTGAAGGGGATTGCTCCCAAAGAGAGTAATTCCTCGCCTGGGAAGGAACGACATGAGCAACTGGTGTCTCTGGACCATTACCCTGTGACTGTGCGCAACAAAGAAAGGATTACCTTGGGGACATGGAATGTCAGGATGTTAAACAGCTGTAGACAACTAGAGAATGTCAAGCAGGAAATGAACAATAAAAATCAATATTCTGGGAATATGCGAAACCAGATGGCCAAATAATGGAGACTTCAGCAGCGACAACCATAGGATAATATACGCCGGAGGCAAAAATAATGAAAAAGGAGTCGGCTTAATACTGGACAAAGAAATGAAGAAATGTGTTTTGGGATACTGCCAGTTCTCCGAAAGAATTCTCCTCGTCAAATGGAAAGGGAGACCGTCCAACATAGCAATTGTAGTCATATATGCACCAACAACACAGCACTGAGGAAGAAATATAATCTTTTTACTCCACTCTAGAGAGGACCCAGGCTCAATGTAAAAGCCAAGAAATCAGGATCATCTTGGGAGATTTGAATGCCAAAGTAGGCAAGGAGAGGGAAGGTATAACAACTGGAAACTTGGGTTTAGGAATCCGCAACGACCGAGGAGGAAATTGGGTCCAATGGTGCATGGCAAATGACCAGGTAATAACTAACACCTAGTTTCAAGAACACCCACGACGTCTATGGACATGGAGAAACCCGGGAGGTGACACAAAAAACCAGATAGACTACATAACGATAAACAGCAGATTCAGAAATGCAGTGGTTCAAAGTAAAGCCTATCCAGGCGCTGACTGTGGAAGCGACTACGTCCCAGTTATCTGCAAATTAAAAGTGAAACTCTGGAGATTGAAGAAGCCTAATGATTGATTATGCGAAAGTGTTTGACAAAATACGCCACAAAGAACTGATGGAGATGCTCGGCAGCCTGGACATATTCGGGAAAGACTTGAGAGTAATCAAGAATCTTTACTGGCAGCAAACCGCTTGCATACAGACATTGAATTGAGTAGATATACAAAGATAGAAAGTGGCGTAAGACAAGAATGTGTCTTTTCACCGGATCTGTTCAACTTGTACAGCAAGAATATTTTGAGAACCCTAGAAGTTGTTTTTTTTTTTTTTTTTGTAATAATCGTTTCACCCCGAGCAAGGTGCCTGGATTCATAATTGGAGGCCACAATTTAAACAATTTAAGGTACGCAGATGGTACAGTGCTGATAACAGACACAGAAAGGAAACTACAAGACCTCCTACAGAAGGTAGCTGAAGAAAGTAACAAGAAAGGACTAGAAATAAACTACATGAAAATCGAATGCATGGTCATCAGTAAAAAGGGCAGCCCAATATGCCAAATACAGGTCGGGGATACTAGAATCAAGCAGGTACAAAATTTAAATACCTGGGAAGTGTTATAACAAAAGACGGAAAGTGCAGCACAGAGATCCGAATGAGGTGGATGAGGATTGTATGGTGTAACAGTAGAAGGCGTACTCAGAGCCACCAGGGATAGGGAAATGCAAAAAGCCATGATCGCCTACGTCCTGAAGGGACAGGGCACATAGAAGAAGAAGACGAATTTGAAAATGACCTTACTTTTTCTTGTTTAGCTACCATTTTTGTGGCATCAAGGCCTCTTATTGGGAAGCTGTGAGGAGCATGGAACCACCTCTTAATTGCTGTTGTTCCCAGGTTAAAACACTATGAAATTATAATCATAAACTTTTATAGAAATATATACATAAAAATAGACTTTTATTTTTGAAGGAAAATGAAATTTATTACCAGCAATATATTTTTTAATACAAAACAAGAAGACATCTTCAGACATTGAATCAATAGTTAAATCAACTGTTAGGAAGGTCAGGTTACTTTGTCAGGCCAGGAAGTTTTTCTCATCTGAATCCATCTTGCACATATACAAATCAACCCTACTCTCATTCAATGTGGTCAGGCGCCTCTACTATTCATCTGGGGATTCTTGACAAAATCCAAAGGTGAATCTGCAATGTGATCGATCCCGACCTGGCACTTAGACTCCAGTCACTTTCTCACTGACGAGATGTAGCTTTCCTCTATCTCTTCTACAAATATTTTCATGGCTTCTGCTCCGACGAGCTTAACCCCCTAGTGCCCCCTCTACACGAATTTACTCGAGCTACTACACTGGCAACTAGGTCTCACTCTTACAGTCAAAACAGTCAAATGAAGCCTCCACTTCTACTCGAACAGCTTCTTTTCTCGCACTTCCCGCCTGTGGAACTACTTCCCTATAAATGCTTCCCTAATAGCTACAATCTCTAAGAGTTTAAATGCAACATCAATTGCCATCTCTTATCTCCTTGACTCCTATCCTTCTCTTATCCTTTCCTCGACACTCCTTGTATCTTGTTCTTCTCCCTTTTCACTCTACTCTCACATAACTCTCTTCACACATGTATTCCAATCCTTCTCTTACCCATTCTTCAACACTACCTGTAACCTGTTCCTGTTTCTCCTCGCCTTTCTCTCATGTAGCACCCTGTTCACCAGTGACATTACTGCCTTGTTTGGGTTGAAATCGATTATAAAAAAAATGTCTGGAATGTTAATGATATATTAACAAAATTATAAACAAGAAAAATGATAAAGTGAAAATGTTCCCTTATAAAACGAATAAACCTTAATGTGGCAAAAATATGAGAACTAATTGCTGAAATATTAATTACTGTTTGATTAAAGACTTGAAAAGAATCGAATTTCTTAACAAACTATATAAATTAAAATAATTCAAAACCATTTTAAAGAAGCTTAAAAACAAGGGAAGCTATTTTAAATATAGAATCATGGAATTATCCCCCTTGACAAGGGAAATTACTCACAGTTTTTACTGCTATATCTTTTATTGCTTTTATAAATATTTTCGACATAATTTTTAGAGGATACACAAGATGGTGGTGATAATAATAATCATCATATCTATGTCTTCTCAAAGTATTTGAAAAAAAGAAAGCTGAATTGAATGTATGAGTTTATATAGAAATGCCAAAAAGGAAACAGGAATCGACGGAATAGTAAAAGTAGACATCTTACATTGATTGAAAAAAAAAAAACAATACAAGAGGTTGTGAAAGAAAGTGTAAAGGAAGAACGTCACAAGATAATAAAGATATGTACCTCCATTCGGATGTACGTTGTGGTGCATTGGATAGCGGCTCGGAACGAGAAGTCGGGGAGCCGAGTTCGAATTCCAGCTGAATTCATTGCATTCACTTACACGCAAATACCCTTGGAGAAGGTATTAATCCGTCTATTCCTTCCAGTTATGGGTTAAATAACAGGACAGATTGGGTTCTATAGCCTTGGTCGGCAACCAGTCTATCGCAGAAAGCAATGGCAAACTACTGTGGGATAACCTTCTGCCCAGTCAGTCATGTCTCTTTCGAGACATGATCGCCCAAGCGGGTTTCACGTATGGCACTTAACTGACTGACCTCCATTCATTTTCGATATCTAACTTTTAAATTATTAAATTTTTATTAAAGTAAAAAAAATATTTGAAACTTTTAGTTTTAATTAAATGCTAAATGATTAAATTTAATATTTCCAGTAAGCAAAATACTCTGGTGTATTTCAAAAAGAAATTATATTGATTGGGATCTAAAAATTAAAAAAAAATTTTAATCTTTCAATTTATCAGCCATTTTTAAGTGATTGACACAATTGTAAAGAAAAGTTAATCCTTGGTTTTAAAAAACTTGCAAAAATAAAATATTCATTTGTGACACATTATTTTTTGGAAAATAAAAAAAATGAATGTTAAATTATTTTAATTCACACAAGTATTAATTATTTATAGCATGAAATTTAGAATAAGACTATTTCTTAAACAACTTTCTAAGTTTTTCACCTTATGTGTTGACAGATTGACAGATACGTGATAAGTGACATAATTGTACAATTTTTTTTTCAGGTAAGGGGAAGAAACTCTGAAATACACGGCATTGTTATTTACACATAGAAATTACCATACAAAAAAACTTCAAATACACAAAAAAAAAAAAAAATTACAAAATTATGTATAAATAGGAAGGCACGACGATTTGTATTAAACTTATTAATTTTCGATTAGTAGATATAATCTTCGCTTAATAAGTTTATAAACTAACCCCAACAAATCTTTGAAGTATTTAAAAAATATTTTTGAAACTTTATAAACTATTATAAAAAAATGAAAACAATTCTCTTAAAATTTCATTATTTATCGAAAAAATATTTTTTATTCGGAGTATAATGTCCTTAATGTATATTATGTATTAAAGTAATTAATAGCTTATCAAATTAAATAATGTCATAGTTATATTACACTTTTTATTTTTTTATTGGGAGCAGATTTTCAGAAATAGAGGTAAATGTTTAAAAAGAATAATAGATGATTTACATTACCCAATAAGTCCTTCGTTTAACTAATAAAACCACTTTTCTTAACAAAATTTAATTTCTTAAAATTTCATGAATTTTCGTGGAATGGGGATAACAGATGTTAAAAAAAATATATTTTTACCAAGATTTTTTAAAAAGAATAATTTCAAAAATAATTTCGCTCTTTTGTAAATAAGTCCTTTTATTCTTGAAAAAATCAAATATTTGTCGGATTTTAATGACACTTTAATGTCATTAAAATCCGACAAATATTTGATTTTTTCAAGAATTAAAAAAATAATGTGTTTGTCACCGGAAAAAAACTGAGTCATGTAATATTACGTTTTTCATTTTACACTCGTAATGATTTGGTTACCCGCTAACTCAAATCAAAACAAGACTTTTTACTAAAATTTCGAACGTGTTAAAAGAGATTAAAAAAATTTAAAATGTACTTTGATCTTTTCTCTTAATAATAACCTAAACATTTTGATGGAACAAGTTCGTTTTTATTAAGTTTAGGGTCGTTTTTATTCGTACTATGCAGATTTTTCAGCGATTTAGTACAGGTACCTAAATAAAGACTAATATGTAGCAGACGAATTTTGTAGGTTCGATGTGTGATTTGGGTGTATCAGTTAAAAACATTAAAATGTTAAATGTGTTGCGAGTGACAAAAAATGAATATAAAATAGACGACAATGCTTATTATAAATAAAATGAATTACATGTGTGGACAATTGTAATAAAAGTTAAAATGCATTAAACTAACTATAAGAAGGATGTGCTTATTTTGTGTGTATGTGAAACAAGCTTGTGTGATAGACGCGTGTTTGTATGCGAGTGTGTTTGAGAGATCTCAAAAGTTAACAGACGACCAAGAAAGCGCCGTCGAATACACCTGACAGCAAGCGTTAAAAAAAGAGTAAAAAAAGGAAAGAGAGAATATGATTCGCATTTATAGACTTAAAAAAGCGCCCCTACTAGCAAGTGCTTTCTACAAAACTAAGTGGGATAATCCACAAATGTCAGGTAAATTTATTAATAGACTTTATTTTAATATCTATCTTTCTTTTTCTGTGCAGACGGGTTAACACACCCAACTAATAGTCTTGTGGTGAATACGGAATAAAAGTAACTCTCTTCTCTCCACTGTTTACAAATTCGCGAGCCAGTGCAAAAATCCTTTGACCAATAAAAAAAAAAAAAGCTGACTTCATAGTGAATGAAAAGATCAATAAAAATGTCACGTGCCCGTTTGAATTATTTTTTAACCAATGAAAAGAGAGCGATTGAGAAAACCGAGAGAAATTAAAGAAGCCTGTGTCAAAATGTTATTTGATATAAATAGAGAAAGAAAGTTGAATCATTGAGATGGAAGTGGAGATAAGATAGGACACCGCCACAATGTAAAAGAGAAATTTCAAAACGCTGAACTCGTCGACATACATTCGCTCTTCTCCTTCTCGCATTCACTTTTCTTAACCACTTCTTCTTTGTCCTCACCTTCTCGTCTTCAACAAAGAAGAAAAAGAAAACGACGACGACACTTCAATTGATTTCTAAAATTAACGTCGATAATACAATTTTTCTTTATCTCTTTTCCACCCTTTTTACTTTCTCGCCGTCCACAAAAAGAAAGAAAGGAACAAAGACTTTACTACTACTCTGATAAGAAGCACACAGTTTTTTTTCTGTACACATATTTCGCTACAACAACGAACTCTGGATTCATTTAACTCCTTACTACACTATTTTTCTTAGAACATTTCAAACCTACAATTTGATGTTATCATGTTCGATAAATAAATTTCCACTTATACAAACGAAACACTTTTATTCATCCAACTTTCTGATAATCTTAAATTGTGGAGAGTTTGGTTATGTTCGGAACAAGGCCAATTTGATAAACATATAGTTTTTAGGAATTCTTCTAGTCGGGTTATTGTTAAATGTAAAACTTCGGAGTGTCGGGATTTGATACAGTAAACTAAAATTATTTTAGCGGGATTAATCGTAATTCGGTCATTTATAACAATGCCATGACTTTCATGGGAAGAAAAAAATTCAGTATAAAAATACAACGTAGTACGAACAAATAACATTAAATTTTATATATACAACAAGGATACAAGAAGTTGGTTAAATATATTGAATGAGTAATGTCCCTTTATTTAGTTTTTAGTCAAGTTCTTGATTAGACTATAAACTGTATTGCGTCCGTATGTTAGAACAGAGAATTGTGGTTACGTGTGTGTTTGTGTGAAAGAGTCAGTATGTGCATGCGTGCATAGTAGTAGCGTGGATAAAGAAGACAGATATAATTTAGTTTTTACTGTGGACGGTAGCGCCGTATTTTAAGGCGGTCTCTTTGTAGTTTGGTCATTGCTGGGTTGAGCGTTGCTTTTGCGTGTGGACGTGAATGAGGTCTTGGATATCAGCAGTTAGAGTGACGTAGACCTTGATGGAAATTGTGTGTTTTATTTTTTGTGTGGGGGCGGAATTCGTTGGATTTATACCGTTTTTTCTAAAAAACCGGTTCCAGTATTATATTATTTTTCCCTAATTGTTCCCAAAATATCACATAGTATGTCTATTACTACGTCTGCACGATATTTTGGCGGTGCCTACCGAAATTATGATGACTAATAAAACAAACTATATGAGTTGTATTCCATGGTTTTGTATTGTAAGGTTTAATTGGTGTGTTTTAAGATGTAAGCCCTTTGTTGTGTGTAAGTTGATAAATATTTTGTAGGCGTGTTTTAATTTTGATGTAGTTATTGTTGGATGAAAATGCATATCGTGTTTAAAATTAATACGTTTTATTGTGTGAAATCAAGTTCTTCTTAATAATGAAGTCCTTCATTGTTTTAGAATAGCAACAGAACATCAAGTCACAAAACATAAAAATTACACGTACATATTTTTTCATATAAAATTTTAAAAATTAAAACATATTTTTCTTTTCCATTTTTAAAAATTAATACCTGTAAAACTTAGACTCATTTTCTTTTCGATATCGCATTTAAACGTAAACATGTTTTATTTTTCAAATGTAAAGCATGAAACGTATTGTTTCTCTAGCTTTTTTTTTAACTTTTGAAATAGATGTTTCTTTTGTTAAAATAAAAATTTGCTGTTCTCGCGTTTTTGGTATTTTGTGGGGGTTGTCTCGTGGATTTGGTGGAAAAAAATAAAATCCGAGTGTCGTGCCCATAAATGCAACACAAAATTATAAACAACGTGATCTTCGCAGGAAAAGAAGAAAATCAAGCTAAATATCACATTAACACTTTCACAGGCAGATACATATATTTATATATTTATTTTTTGTTGCAGCCATGCAAAGATTAAAAGTTTGATTGTTCGTAATGGTTTGTTGCAAGTGAGTCTGCAAAGTTCGAAGTAATTTTGCTGTAAGTGAATAAAATAAATAGTATGAACGTCACTATGTGCGTGTGTGTGTGCGTGCGTGTGTGTGTGTGTGTGTGTGTGTGTGTAACGTTTGCTGTCGAAACCTGTGTGTGGTTGCTGGTTGATTGCGTGCAGTAGCTGTAATTTCAAATACAGTGAACAAAAGAGAGGAGAAAAACTTACTTTCGTCAAAACTTTGCATGTTTTTCAATGTAGAAAAATTATCGCTGACTGACATGATATTGTTTTTCGTCAAAAATCTAGTCGCTGACTGTTCGTTCTTTTTCTGTGTGTCGAAGAAGAGCCTTGTTCATCGTTCGAGATTTAGTTGCTAACTGTCCTTTGTTTTCTATGTCGAGCCGTTTTTATGGCTTATATTCTGCTTGTTTTGCGCGGGAATGCACACAGAAACCCGAGCTCCAACTCTTTCAGGTAATCTGGAATTCAACTGTGCAGATGTTGTAGAAAGCACATCACGTGACTTGTCATATCCTATCAGGTTCCAGAAACCACTTATTTAATTTGGAGCTCTGTACAGAATTATAAAAAGTTTTCGTATGTACTAAATTTAGTAAGATTTATTTGTAGGCGTTTCTTACTTCACTTATTGGCCGTGAAATATAGGTGTTTATATTGGTCTGTCTAAGACTAACAGTTGACATTCGTTTTTTTTTTTTGGTGAATTAACGTAACTTTTTAAAATATGCAACAAGATTTGCAAGATGATCCAACAAAACCTTTGCCTATGAAAAGACTTTCTTTAAGTTCCAAATTAGATTCACTCTATAATTATTACATTAGAATTAAATCTTTTTTCCCATATTTAACGTATATTTTACAGCTTTTCTGTCTATCAATTGCTTTTATAAATGTACCCATCCTTTTTTGGATAGCGATTCAAAACATTTTGTGAACTTAAAAGTCACAACGTATATTTTTGCTTTAAATCAAGAAATTAAAGTAAATGTCTATTTTTATTAAACTTAAGAAATTATTTTTTATTTTTGAGGGCATACGTGATAAGATTATAATACAGAAATATTCTAATATTTGTTTGATATATGTTTTTTTTACTGTTTTGCAGTTTTTTAAAATCCAGAAAAATAGTTTGTAATAAGTTTTGGAGATAACAATGATTTATTGATTAACCAATAGTTGGGGGTGAAGACGTCTATTTATAACTTTCTGAAAATGTAAGCCTGCACACCGACTTATCCAAATGAGTATTTGTATGTATGTATGTATGTATGTATGTATGTATGTATGTATGTATTCTTGTAAACAGTAGCCACAGCTTTGGCTAAAAGTGTCTTGTCAGTTCTTCCGAGCTTTGGTAGTCGGCAGATCGACAAGAATCCGTTTTTCAAGGCGACAAAGCATTGCGTGACCCAGTTCCCAAGGCATGTTTGAAGCAGCTAAGAGGAAGACCAGGTCATCTGTTTTGGCCAGGCCATCCATTTGAAGTTCGGTTATCATCCTTCTACTTCCTTCATGTTCAATTCCTTGGCCATTTGATCCTCTCTGACTCATCACAGAATCAAATTCATCCAAGAAGATGGTGGATGGAGCATGGAACCTTGCAAGTTCAAACAAGACTCGAAACAAATATGTATGTATGTATGTATGTATGTATGTGTGACACGATAACTAGGCATATATTAAGGTGCTTTGTAAAATATGTATTTTATTATAATAGATTAAAATAGAAAATGGTTAAGAATAGAAAATATTTTAAAAACATATTTAACAAAAGTGAAAAGGAAGAGGAAAAAATAAACAAATAAATGATATTTCTTTTATGAGGAAAATTGTGGAAGAGACAAGGGTATCCGATTACTGTTTTAAATCCTACCACTCTTCCGGTAAATATTTGACTCAGTGATTTAATGTGATAAAGAGATAAAGTTCAGGAGGTGGGTTTTCGAATGACCAGGTCAACGGCTGTCTTTTACTGTATCTTAACCACACATTAAGAATTTTCTGGCGGAAGCTTTATTAAGATATAAAAAAAGATAACTGAAATTTCGGACTTGCAGTCGCCAATGTTTATCACCGGTGGTCTAAAGCATTTCCGGATTTCCGGATCAATTTTAAATAAATTCAGGTAATTTTTCCGAGTCAGATCAGTAGAGTAGAGTAGAGTGAGAGAGTCAGTCAGTTGAGTGAAGTGAACCTCCGTTCGTCTTGTTTCGGTCAGTTCGGATTTGTTGATCTCCATTAATTAGAGTTAGAGCTGTGTGTCACATTCGCCTGCCCCAACCGAAAAGGCTAACTCTAAACGAAATAAAGCATCCTTTCAACTCATCCAAGTTGTGGAAGTTCGTTCCTTATAGTTTAACCTTGTACCCCCAGCTTGAGGCTCCGAATTTTTCAACAAACTCCCGGCAAACATCACAGAGTGGAGAACGGCCGCCGGAGAAATTGTTCGAACCGTCCGTTGGGGTGTTACATATGTATGTATTTTTAAAATGTGCGCCAACTCTCTATGTTTCTTTTCTTTTTTCTTTCCTTTTAATGAAGAATTCTATTTTTTAAAGAAAATTACGTCACACGTGAACAATTTTTAAACTAACGTATTCATTGCATCACTAAAAATATTCCAGTCTAAAATCTTATAAATGACATAAGCTCATAAATAGTATCTCCAGTAAAATATTCTGAAACTTTCCAGTATTCGATAAAAATAAAGACGGAGATTCTTAGATCAAGGAACCGCATTGATAAGCTCAGATATAACTTTGATAGACTTTAATATAAAGAAAAAAAAAATCGTGTGCATTAAATTGTATTGATTGTGTTACCGAGCAGAATACAATAGAGTAAATTAGAAAATAACCGAAACAGCCAGAAACTGCAACAAAACTGATTAAAGCTAATACATTGAATCAAAATACTACACTGTCACTTAATCAGAAAACAATATAACAGTTTATTAACCCTCTAGGGCCATTCGTATCATATTTGATACAGTATTTCCCTATAAGGAAACATTTGGTATTTCCCTATAAGGAAACATTTGGTATTCAGTCAGTACTGCTTTCATTTGAAATTTATAAAATATTTCTCTTAAAAAATTTTTCAGGAAAATATTTCTTTCAAGGCTTGTTTTCATACTGTATCAAATATGATACGAATGGCCCTAGAGGGTTAATAATATAATATGATTAAGGCTTCTACTTGTCATAAAGTGGGGGATCAGTTCTATATTGTTATGAAGTAATAAACAGATCCCCCACTTATTACTACTTAACCCTCTAGGGCCATTCGTATCATATTTGATACAGTATTTCCCTATAAGGAAACATTTGGTATTTCCCTATAAGGAAACATTTGGTATTCATTGACTGAGCAGTCAGTACTGCTTTCATTTGAAATTTATAAAATATTTCTCTTAAAAAATTTTTCAGGAAAATATTTCTTTCAAGGCTTGTTTTCATACTGTATCAAATATGATACGAATGGCCCTAGAGGGTTAATAATATAATATGATTAAGGCTTCTACTTGTCATAAAGTGGGGGATCAGTTCTATATTGTTATGAAGTAATAAACAGATCCCCCACTTATTACTACTTAACCCTCTAGGGCCATTCGTATCATATTTGATACAGTATTTCCCTATAAGGAAACATTTGGTATTTCCCTATAAGGAAACATTTGGTATTCATTGACTGAGCAGTCAGTACTGCTTTCATTTGAAATTTATAAAATATTTCTCTTAAAAAATTTTTCAGGAAAATATTTCTTTCAAGCTTGGCGTGAAAATACGTCAAATTTGAATTTGCTCTTTTTAATTAAATCAGGAACCAGAATATGCTTTCGCGCTGACTTGTGAATTTGTCTTAGTTGGGTTTTTCCAAAGTCGTTTGAATCCGATTTTGCGGGTGTGCAATTTATTTTGTGTGCTTTAGTTGGTTGATGGATTATATATGGTTTGTATCCTATAACATACACCTATACACTTTTCATGAGCCATTAAAATAAGCATATACATTTATTCATTCATTAATAAAAATGCTCTTTTCATAAGTGTTTGTTCACTAAATTTTATTATATGTGGTCGTCTGTGAAAAAAATATCTAAAAGTTGATCTGATTCTATCCTTCAAAAACGCATAAATAGTGTGGATTTTGCCTTTTCTCTTGAGAGAGTCACAAGTCGTCTTTTTTAATCATATCACCCCGAGCAAGACGGTAACGCCACTGATGTGCAGGGGGCTACGTAAGAGTGAAAAGATTGGAAAAGAGAAAGCCGGAAACCACATCCTAAACAGGGAGCAAGAGATGAGCCTCTTCACCTGTTCAATAGACGTGGGTGGAGTGTGAACCGGGCGATATGCATTTTCTCCCTGTCTCACTTTCTCCTTCTTTCTCTTGTGCTCTCAGCAAAGAAAGAACATTAAAAGAGCTACAAATCGTCTGTCTAGAAGCCAAGTCCAGACCACATGCATTTTCTCACTCTCTCTTTAGTACTACATTAATTGATTCTCTTTCTTCCTAATTTACTTATCGTCAACAAAAGGAACAAGAACAAAGACATTATTTACGTTCTTATTCTCACTTAGGACATATCTGTTCTTTTACTACTGTTACGATCACACACAGCGAAACATAGCCATGCCATTTTTTCACAAATTCATTTCGCCTGACTTTAAGAAAACTGAACTCTAATACACACATATTCAAGGCAAAACTTCATGAAGAACTTTCAAACATAAATATTATTTCATAAATAACAAAATTGACGTCAATTCTTCTCGTTAAATAAATTTTACATTTATTAACATAAACGAGATCTTTTTATTCTTCTTTTAATGTTTGTCCAACTTTCTGATTCTTTCAAATATAGTGGGTTCGGTTGTGTTTGGCGCAAGACTATTTTGCAAGCATAGCTGACACTCATTAGAATGGCATAACCTACAGAAACTAAACACAAATTGTTAAAATATGGCTGACAATAAGAAAAGACAAGTAACTGGAAGAAAGTGACAGATATATCTGTCTGTTAATATCTTTCTGGTTTATAGTTTCTGGCTTATAGTTTGCACAGTTAAATTTGAATATTTCTTTTTGTTTGCAGAGAGAGGAACTGAAAAGCGAAAATGTGTAGAAGAGATGTACATGGTACAAGTTGTAAGGAGATGGCAAGGTATAAGTTTGAAATTGGATCAACGCTTGTTTCTGTTTTTTAATGTTTGGATTCCATCCACTAATATTTTATTTTACTAACATCCTACTTAACAGCTACGTTAACAGTTATTTCATAATAACATTCTACTGAACTGATACTTTACACTAACATCCTTTTTGACTTATATGTGCTAAGATCATGATGTACTAACATTTTCTTTTGATCCCCTATCAAACAGCTATGTTCTACTGTCTTTCTGTTGGACTTGTAACGAATTAGGTGTTCCGGAATTAAAATGGACAAGATTGCTGTTGTTTATCAGCTGGAGAAATGTGCCATTGTGACAGGAAGAGGTTGAAAACTTTTAATAGTTTTTATCTATCGTCCAATCCACAATCCTCTCTGGTGTTTTGAATAGAACTAAAGGTGTATACCTTGTTTCCGGTTTAGAATAGAGTTTCTGCTTCTTTTTAAAGTCTACTTCAACTTTATTCTCTTACCGTCTCTGCTTAAACCCTGAAATTTCCTTTACTATTTACTTTTTTTAGTTTTATTTATGTTTTCGATAAGAGTAGACAGGTGAACCTATTGTCCTGTTCACACTCCTCCCTGGCCTTTTGTATAGGAATAAAGGTTTGCACTTTCTTTTCTGTTTATGACTGGGTTTCCGGCTTCTGCTAACGTTTTCTCATTTTCTTTCACATCCATTGCGTCTTAGTGCTATTATTGCCTTGCTTGAAGTGAATTGATTAAAAAAGTAAAACAAATGCAAATGAATTCAACATTTTCAAAATTTACGAATTCAGCACTTGGAAGAGTTTCATATAAAGAAAAACATCGCCCACAAAAGAGGAGAAAATTATGTTTACATGTATTCAAATAGGTAAAAAATCATGTACTTAGCCGTCTCTCTCACTCTCCATATATATATATATATATATATATATATATGGAGAGTGAGAGAGACAGCTAAGTAAATGATTTTTTTTCCTTATATATATATATATATATATATATATATATATATATATATATATATATATAGTGTGTGTGTGTGTGTGTGTGTGCGTTTGAGGTGCACGTGGTTTGTTTGAAATTAACTAGTCGGTTTACGGGGGGAAAGAAATCTTCCCCGAGTGAAGACAAATCCTGATGTCGTTGCTACACCGCTGAACAAAGCCAGGAAGGGTGTCACTTTCTTTATAGACCTGAATAGAACGCTATATAAAGGGCTTCCTGGTATAGAATTTGTTGCAATCTACGCAGACTTGTATGTTTACCTACCATTCTGCTGGACTGAAATGTTCTACTAATTTCCTAATGGTATGCAATGTTCTGTTAGTATCCTGTTTTAGATGGTAAGTTCTACTAAATGTATTCTGCTGGTCTGATATGTTCAGCTAGTATTCTTGTTGACTGGTATATATAATATTCATAGAAGAGGCAAAGGGAAGCTACTTTACAGCGGTGGGAAAGTCATCGAACCGAGATACTAGGTCAGGATTTATAATATTGCAGATTTTTCTTTGGATTTTGTTAATAATCGCTATGCACATAGCGGAACCAGACTAGATGTGACAGCAATATACGACACACAGACGAATGATAGACTTATAAATGTGAAAGATAGATTCTAGTGAGAAAAATATCTTGCACGACATAGTTACCAGATTTTCTCTGTTTTTTACGAGTTGATCAGTCGATTTAAATAGTGCCATTTCTACTAACATCCTTATCTTCTAGCATGCTTTACTCATCTCTTGAATTCGTATGTCATATTTAAATTCTAGTAGGCTGGTATGTTTTCTTGGTAGCTTTAGCTGGTAATTATCACTAGAAAAAATGGCGAAAAGAAAGTAACTAAAATATATCTGCAATATTCACTTGAAAGGTCAAACTTCATGTGGCGAAACGTTATGTTTAAATAAGCAAAGAAATTGTTTGTCTGAAAAAGTATATGAAATAAGGAAAAGTCTTAAATACCAGAACTTCAGAAAATGGTCTCAAGTAAATCATTGATATTTGGCAGCCAGAAAAATGTAATTAAATGTGGGGAAAAAAAGAAGGTGACGGGTGTATCTATTAATAATTTCTTTGATTTTTAACTCACGCAACTAAATTAACAATTGCATGTCAAATTGGTAAAGTGAAAAAATGTAATGGCCTAAGGAGATAAATTCGTTAATGACTAAAAATTAACATCATTTATACTCCAATAACATTTTTTCGGTTTGACTTTTAAATAGAAATCAAATTAAAAATAAAATGACTAAAATCAAATCGGTTCACTTTCATCTCCACAAACCTAGACATCTACAGTAGTTATTGAGTCTTATATGCAAATATATTCTTCACACCACACCCGACACGAAGTAACAAATTGAAAAGAAAATTTTTGGTGTAACTGAAAATATCTGTTTAATTCGTATGAGAATTAAGCAGGTATTTTCAGTTACATAGATTGAAGGAAAAAAACTGTTGTGTTATGCTTTCTTTTGTCCATATGTAGAAGTGTTGAAAGTTCTTAGTCTTCGATTTCTTCTTCTATGTGTCGTGTCCCTTCAATAGAACATGGCTGTTTGACAGGGCATTAGTAGGACATATTAGTACATCATGATCTTAGCACATATAAGTCAAAAAGTGTGTTAGTATAAAGTATCAGTTCAGTAGAATGTTATTATGAAATAACTGTTAACGTAGCTGATGAGTAGGATAAATAAAACTAAAAAAAGTAAATAGTAAAGGAAATTTCAGGGTTTAAGCAGAGACGGTAAGAGAATAAAGTTGAAGTAGACTTTAAAAAGAAGCAGAAACTCTATTCTAAACCGGAAACACGGTATACACCTTTAGTTCTATTCAAAACACCAGAAAGGATTGTGGATTGGACGATAGATAAAAACTATTAAAAGTTTTCAACCTCTTCCTGTCACAATGGCACATTTCTCCAGCTGATAAACAACAGCAATCTTGTCCATTTTAATTCCGGAACACCTAATTCGTTACAAGTCCAACAGAAAGACAGTAGAACATAGCTGTTTGATAGGGGATCAAAAGAAAATGTTAGTACATCATGATCTTAGCACATATAAGTCAAAAAGGATGTTAGTGTAAAGTATCAGTTCAGTAGAATGTTATTATGAAATAACTGTTAACGTAGCTGTTAAGTAGGATGTTAGTAAAACAAAATATTAGTGGATGGAATCCAAACATTAAAAAACAGAAACAAGCGTTGATCCAATTTCAAACTTATACCTTGCCATCTCCTTACAACTTGTACCTTGTACATCTCTTCTACACATTTTCGCTTCTCAGTTCCTCTCTCTGCAAACAAAAAGAAATATTCAAATTTAACTGTGCAAACTATAAGCCAGAAACTATAAACCAGAAAGATATTAACAGACAGATATATCTGTCACTTTCTTCCAGTTACTTGTCTTTTCTTATTGTCAGCCATATTTTAACAATTTGTGTTTGGTTTCTGTAGGTTATTCTAATGAGTATCGGCTATGCTTGCAAAATAGTCTTGCGCCAAACACAACCGAACCCACTATATTGGCGATCATGGCTCTCAACAAATTTCACGTTCTTTGTATTTCTAAATAAATTTTGTCTTTTTGTTATCTCTCATAAAACCTTGTCCCAAGGTTCGTTCATTGTGTCGTACCCGAAAATATTTATCGCCAGAGTATTTCTTGTGCTTTTTATAAATCTGCCGTGCATCGAATACAGCTGAAATATCTGGTCTGGTCGTTCTGTCGTATTTGACAAAAATTCAGAAGAGGTACTGTCATTTAATCGATCCAGATCTGGTATCTCGACTTCAGTCAATTTTTCACCAACACGACGTGGCTTCCCTTTATCTTTTTTATATATATTTTCATGTGAGCTCTTCTGGTAAGCTTTTGTTCTCCCCAGTGCGTACTACGGTGTAACCCTGATATAAAAGAGTTATCGGGACTGGATAAAAGTTATCTTATATCAGGTGTTCTCTTATATCCGGGCTTATCTTATATCAGGGTTTGGTCTATTTTATATACATTACCACAGGCTCCAATTAAGGGACCAGAGAAAATCTCTCTTATTTTCAGATTTCTCTTATATCAGAGTATCTTATATCAGGGTTATACTGATGAATTTAAATGTGCTACCAGAATGGCAACTAGGTCGCACCTTTTTACTGCTGAACTAGCGAGATGCGACCGCCATTTCTATTTTAACATTTTGGTTTGGTCAATTTCATATACATTACCACAGGCTCCAACTAAGGGACCAGAGAAAATCTCTTTTATATCTAGATTTCTCTTATATCAGAGTCTCTTATATCCGGGTTATACTGATGAATTTAAATGTGCTACCAGAATGGCAACTAGGTCGCAACTTTTTACTGCTGAACTAGCGAGATGCGACTGCCATTTCTGTTTTAACAGTTTTTTTTCTTGCACTTTTCACCCGATATCTTTTTTTCACTGCTACCTTCAATCTCACAAATATTTAGATGAAATGCCGGTCTCTCTTCCAAGACCCTGTTCTTTTAATGTTCCTCTTCTCATTTATCCCCAGTAAAGTTTTTTTCATTTCCTTCACTCCGTCTAACCACACCTGCCTCCTAGTAATTATATAATTATATAAAATTATATAAAAAAAGTTCGTAAAGTAGGTTATGCTTTATTTTCCTCTGTTTCTCTTGCTTTCAATGTGTTCTGTGAGTATCATATTTTCCAACCCCCTTTCTTCGTTATGTGATCTATGATCTTTTTGTTTCCATTTTCTCTAAAACTTCGTCGTTGCTGACATGTTCAGTTTATTGTATTCTCAGCATCCTTCTATAGAACCACATTTCCGTTGCGTCAAGTCTCTTCATCTGTGAGGAGATTTTTCAACATTTACTGCCATATAGGAGGATTGATATTGCGTAACAGTTCAGTACTTTTTTTGCGCATTTTGTAAAAGTATTTTGTAATTTAAGATAAAACACATTCTTTAAGTTATTGCATAGGTTGGTTTTAAACATGGGATCAGTTGTTTCCCTCGATGTTTCTACTGAGTCTTTAATGGAGAAAAAGTTTCATTCATATATGGTCAAAGTAATTGCTTGAAGATATCAATTAGCAAGAATGACGGTTCAATTATGGTGCAATGGATATCGGCTCGGAACGAGAAATCGGAGAGCCGAGTTCGAATTCCAGTTGAATTCTTTGCATTCACTTACGCGCAATTACCTCTGGAAAAGGTATTAATCCGTCGCTCCTCCCTTCAGCTATGGGTTGAATAGCAGGACAGAATGGTTTCTGTAGTCTTCGTTGGCAACTAGTCTACCGCAAAAAGTAATGGCAAACTACTATGGGAAAATCTTCTGCCCAGTCAGTCAAGTCTCTTTCGAGACATGATCGCACAAGCTTATTTGAACAAAAAGTTAAAGGCATGGAAAATATTATCAGCGAACTGAGTTCAAATTACCGCTGAGGTAGTCTTTATTCATTTCATTGTAATTCTATTGGGAAAGACATAAATCCGTATAGATATACAGGTGGTATAAATTGGTTAACTGTTAGGGTGGCACCCCTGTGAATCGATTGACTAATGGACTATTCCTGACGTCACGTCCGGTTAACAAGTTATGTATTCCGGGCAGTCAGAGATAGAGAGTGAAGGAGTAAGGGTCATAACCAGATTCGTCCTGTAGCTGAGCGGAGACACGACTCGGCGTTAACACCAATTGGATTTTTGTAAATACATTATTGTATTTCACAGTTCCCGATGTTTTCTCGTTCGTTATTTCAATAATAACTCCACAATATTAACCAAGTTCAAGTTCCAATCGGGATTATTGCACTAACATTTAAAAATCATTTCACCGCAAGCAAGTCGATAATCTCACTATGAATGAAGGAGTTACTGGGAGTGAAAGAGAATGAGAAAACTTTATTGAAGAGAAAGAACAATAAGTCAGATGGAGATTAGCGTTGCAATTAAATTTTCGAAAATGATAAGTAACTAGTGAACAAGTACAAATAGTCTTGGAAAAGGTGGAAATCCATCTTTTCTTATCACAATTATGGGTTAAATAGAAGGATGACTCGCCTTTTTTTTGCTGTGGTTTACAACCAGTATAGAAGGACAATATTGAATTAAAAACCATTTGTAGCTATGAAAGGGCACATACTTGAATTGTAACTAAGGTTAGCTCAGAACAGTTGCAGTATAAACCACAGGTTGGTTTATATTGCGTCGTCATCTTGTGGACTTGGCCGAGATCGAACTCACTACACCCCTCCAGTATTCCCTGTGCATTTGGAACCCTGGCGCAGTTTTGTAGCAAAATTCATAATCTTGTCAAATAGCTGAATACTTGATGCTCCGCCATTTCTACCAAGGGTGTTTTTATTGTGATACCAACACTAGATGGGATGCCTCCAGGCCCCATCCTGTTATTTAACCCATAACTGGAGGGAAGTGACGGATTAATACCTTTCCCAAGGGTACTAGTGATTAAGTGAATGCAGGGTACTCAACAGGAATTCGAACTCGGCTCACCGATTTCTATTTCCGAGCCGATATCCACTGCACCACAACGCACATCCGTCACTGAACGCTTACAGCGCCTGGTATTCCCAAATGGTCACCCATCTAAGTACTGACCAGGCTCACGTTGCTTAACTTCGGTGATCGAACGAGAACCGGTGTATTCAACGTGATATGCCGTAGGCTTATATTGCAACACAAATGGGTCAGCAGATGGATATGCTCAGGAACGAGCAGCCATGTTGAAGATGAGAAATCACAATGGTTTGCAATGTGCCTTCAATCCACACGATGAATTCGGATCGCCCAACAGATTATGTCTTGAGTAAATCCTTACTGTTGGTAACATCCTTGTGATGTATGTTTGTGAGAGCTGAAACAAAATGGAATTAAAACAGAAAGGATGAATGTAGGCGTGTATGTCGAAATGCACCGATCATACATACGTGTGTGCAAAGTTTCGCTGAATGGTTTTAGACTTGGGAAAAATTCTTTATTATTTTTGTAGAATGATTACGTATAGTCAAGTAAGTTTAGGATATTGTATACTGTGTATTACATTATATTGTATTTAATCCGATGTATAGTTCGTTGGGGAATGAAAAATCCCTCAGTCGGGAAACGTCTTATCTTTTGTGGGTAAAACAGAAAAAAGTATAGAGAGGCTTTTATGGCTTATTTAATGTGGGTTTGTTAAGCGCAGCTTAGATGTGGCACAAGGGTGAAAGTATGGAACACTCGGTGAGGATATAACTCACTATTCAGTCGTTACTTGTTTAGAGATACAAACCTGCTATTACAGTGCGTCAAATTGCCTCAAAATGATTTTATAAACGTAGCTCAGATGTGGCACAAGGCCGAAAGTGTGGAGCACTCAGTGGGAATAGAACTCATTACATAATTGTAATTGATCTAGTGAGACATGTTTGGTAATCATTACAACACGTCGAAGTATCCCCTAAAATTATTTTCTTAGCACAGCTCAGATGTGACACAAGGCCGAAAGTGTGCAGCACTCTGAGTATTCAAGATTTACGATATTACAGAATAAAACCTAAGTAAAAATGAAAGCGAAATTAAATTCCAAGCGACGAACAATAACCTCGACCTCTCCTTAAAAACAAACAAACAAAAAAAAAAAAACAACGCTTTTCTAAGAATCGAATTAATAGGAGTACAAACCGAAAAGTACAAATATCTACAAAACTTTAAGAAAGCAAATGAAAACTTGCAAAGGATTTTCACATTATAGATTTTCAAATGACATCCTACGGACAAGTAGAAGGATCTAGAGTGGTACTCCAAAAATCTACGAGATGAATGGAATAAATATTAGGTTGTCCCAAATGTTTGTAAACACTTGCGAAAAATTGAATTTTTATGCAATTTTGCGTTTATATTGTTATAGTGATCTTCATGTTTGTATTCCAGATGGCAATTTATAAAAGTGAACTGCGAGTTTTGATTCGTTACTGCTGGAAGCGAGGTCTTTCAACCAGAAAAGCTGCAGAAGAGATTTGTGCTGCCGAAGGTGAAGGATCAATTGCATATGCGGCGGTCTCAAAGTGGTACAAGCGTTTTGATTCTGGCGACATGAGTCTTAAAGATAAGCCTCGTTCGGGACGGCCGTTAAAGTTGAATGATGGAGACTTGCAAACCTGGTTGGACATTGCGTCTTCATCGAGCACTCGAGAATTGGCTGATGAGCTTGGAGTTGGCAAATCAACAATTCATCGACATTTGAAGCAACTTGATTTGGATCACAAAAAGCCGCGCCAAGATCCGCACGAACTCACCGAAGCACAAGCCAACAGACGAGTTGAAAATTGTCATCAATTGCTCAGCAGTTCATTAGACGAGCGTTTTTGGAAGCGCATTGTGACATTCGACGAGAAATGGGTCTATCTGGTCCAGTACAATCGAGACAAGCGATGGGTTCAGAAAGGGTAAGTACACCGTCGGTTCCAAAACAAGATCGATTCGGCAAAAAAGTCATGTTGTGCGTTTGGTGGAACTTTGAAGGAATCTTGCATTTTGAGTTGGTTCCGAATGGTCGTGCCATCAGTGCCGAACTTTAGTGTCAGCAACTTGAGCGGGTCTACGAAAAGTTGAAGCAAAAGTACCCGGCTCTGATCAAACGAAAGCGCGCTTTGATGAAGCAGGGCAATGCCAAACCACACACCGCAAGGAAGACCAAAGACAAGTTTGAAGAGCTGGACGGCGTTGAGGTTCTGTCACATCCAGCCTACAGCCCTGACTGTGCTCCGTCAGATTACGGCCCTTTCCGCTCAATGCAACACTTTCTGAAGGGCCGCCGATTCGACTCGTTTGATGAAGTCGAGGAAGCGTGTCAAGAATCCTTTAATTCGAAGTTGGCAGAATGGTACTTTGACCAGATCCGAAAGCTTGAAGATCGATGGCAGAAAGTCTTGGAAAATGATAGTCTTTATTTTGAGCAATAATTTTTGTTGTTTTTGAGAGTAAAATTTAAACTTTTTGCAAGTGTTTTCTGGTAACCTTAGATTAATTGGCGAGTAAAATTTCAATTTTTGTTAGTGTTTACGAACTTTTAGGGCAACCTAATAAAATCAAAACTGAAATTAGATTACTACTGAAGATAAACACAGCTAATGAAACCTTGCGAATGAGTTTCTCATAATAGATTTCGAAATGACACCCTAAGGTCAAACAAAACTTTTTACAACTTTATCGTAAATGAGTGATGTATTTACGATTATTTTTCGCCCTTAATTTGTTGTTAGAAGTGTGAGAAATCGATACTTTTATATTTATACAATTAAGTGCATAGGTACTGCGATACATTGCGATAATCTACATATTTTCTGGTAATGATAATGGAAATATTTTTCATTACCTTATAAGGAAGCATTCGGTATTCATTTATCGAGCGCCTAGAGTTACTTTTAGTGAAACATTTATAAAACCACTCTATTAAAACAAGCTTTTTTTAGAAAAATAGATTTCCCAATTCCTGTAAATGTTATTGCTCTTTCTATTATAGAGGGGAGCTTTATCCTTTTGTTTGAAGGAGTGTGAAAAGTCAACATCCTGAAAATGTTATTATTTTCTCTTCCAGCTACATGTGCTATTTATTGTTATTGATGTAATTAAGTGATGTGGTTACTGCTATTTGGTACAGTTCTTTATTTGTGAATCTGTAGCACCAGACCTCGAGGCGCCAAGAAGAATTGTCCTCGCTGAGACCTACTGACTTCATTTGCTGGAAGTATTTATTAAAGAGAGAAAACAGTATTTACATGATTCAGACTATTGTCCTCATCTTTGTTGCTATTTGTACGACGTTTCGGCCGTTGTACGCTCCATCCTTCTCCAGGTGCTAGGGATTTCGAACCGAACCTATTATTACAATCACTGGGGTATATCATTCTCATTCCTTGCGTAGTAGTGTCACGATTGGAAGTCATGAGTTATCTCCCTCTAACCTTGCAAGTTACTTGTTCATCACTGCTGTAGCCTGGTATTGAAATCACAACTCTTTGGGTCAAGTCACAGGAACTAACCAACGTCTATATCCATTAGGCCATGGCTCAGGGTTAGAGGAAGATAACTCATGACTTTCAATTATGAGTTAAATAATAGGACGGATTGGGTTTTATAGCCTTAGCTGGCAACCAGTCTACCGCAGAAAGCAATGGCAACTTACTGAGGGATAATCTTCTGTCCAGTCAGTCATGTCTCTTTCGAGACATGATCGCCCAAAGCGTGTATCACGTATGACACTTAACTGACTGACTGAATTATCCGGGAAGCAGGTAAACTGAAGAGAGTTCCACAGGCGATAAATACGAGAAAATAATCTGTTGGAGTAGAAGTGGCGGTTATATTTAACTGTTTCAACGGTAAAAGGGTGTGACCCTGATGCCAACTTAGTGCTCAAATTCATGTGGTCGAGGCACCAGAGAAAGAATCTCGATAGGGCAGTTGCCATGGAAATATTTGTAGAAAAGACAGAGGGAAGCTACGCCACGTCGGTGAGAAAGTGTCTGAAGTCGAGATAGTAAGTCAGGGTCGATTATATTGCAGATCATTATTTGGATTTCGTCGAGGAACTCGAGATCAATAGCAGAAACACCAGACCAGGTATGACAACAGTATTCAATGCACAGTAGATTTATAAATACGTAATATGGATTCTGACGAGAAAAACTTTCTGACCGGACACAAAGACCTAACCTTCCTAGCAGTAGATGCAGCTATAGATACAATGAAGTTGTTCCACTTCAGGTCGATTGAAAATGTGAAGTCAAGGAGAGCAGTGTGTTGCTCTTCAGGAGACTAGCATCAGCCATGCCGATACTTGATATTTTACGTGCGCTTATTACTTTCATTCCAATTCCAGATCATAGATTGTGTTTTGGAAGGTTTATTTGGAGTCCTATTTCTTGGAACACATTGGTAGAGGATGTTGATGTCTTACTTAAGATCCTTCTTATCCCACCTATATCATCAGTATCCTAGATTCGGGAGGGAAAATCTAAATCATTCTGTCTAAAATTATATGCATAAAATACAAAAGAAAACAGCCCGCGATGAATAGCATGCTTGTAATGCAGACCACACATGAGCGTGTTGATGTGAATTGAGTGAATGTTGATTTAGGGATAAGGAATTAATATACAAACAATTATGTGCAACTAACAACAGTTTATTTTATTATCTGGGCAAACTAAATATCTAAACATATTTATAAATGGAACTTTGTCTCTGTGTGTGTGTGTCCCCGTTACCTATAGACTCCGAAACGGCTGAACCGATTTTCTTGAAAATTTACACAGTTACATTATAAGCATCTGCGAGTGTTGTTAGCTTTTTTGTGTAAATCGAAAAAATCGGTTTATAGAAGGAGTGGTCCGATTTTAATCAAATTTGATACACTCATAGACACAGACATAAGAAACGATATTCAGAAGTTTCAAGGTTGCAGTTCTTACAATAGTGCGAAAAATCGATAATATATATATATATATAAGGCAAGGTGTTTGTGTGTGTCTGTTTATCTGTCTGTATGTCCTTTATACAAATCCACAATTTTTATCCGATTCTCACCAAACTTCACACAAATACTCTTTAGGATAAGTCTGAGCTCCAGGACCATGGATAGTTTTAAAGCTTTCATTATACCCGACCAAAGTCGGGCTATACTGCTAGTAAAGAATACAAAAAGAATTAATGAATGTACAAAGTTCCTAAGAAAGACTGGTATGTGAAAAGAATTCTCTATTGGTTTCGTAGTATTATTACATATGCTTTTTTGTAGTCAAGTAATCTTTTCTGTTGTTATCTTCTTTTTCTTCTATGTGGCTTGTCCTTTCAGGACGTAGGCGATCATAGCTTTCCATGTCTCCCTATTCCTGGTGGCTCTTAGCACACTTTATTCTGTTACCCCACGCAACAACCGTTCTATCATCCACCTGCTCAGGTTTCTCAAATATGTTAGCCACTGCTTTCTCCTGTCTCATTTTCCCTCTATCTGGTTTGTTAGTATCAGGTTCTCCGAGTCCTCCTTCCACATTGCATGGCCCAGGAACTTTAACTGTCTCTTCCTGATTCTCAGTAAAAAATTCCTTTTCGTTTCCGTCCTTTCTAAAACCTCATCAGTGCTCACATGCTCGATCCATGATATTTGCAGCATCCTTCTGTAGAACCACATTTCACTTGCTTCAAGTTTTTCCTTCATCTTCGATAAGATTGTCCAACATTCACTGCCATATTGAAGAACTGAGAGCACATAGCAATCCAGTACTCTTTTCTTTGTTTCTAGCGAAATTTTCATGTCTTTTAATACTCTACTCAACTTCCGGAATGCGTCCTTCGCCATACCAATTCGCCTTCGGATCTCCATGTCGTACTTTCCGTCGTTTGTTAGAACACTTCTCAGGTATTCAAATTTTTGTACCTGCTTGATTTTAGTATCCCCCACCTGTATTTGCCATTTTAGGCTGCTCTTTTTGCTGATGACCATGCATTCGGTTTTTTTGCAGTTTATTTGTAGTCTTTTCTTGTCACTCTCTTCAGCTATCTTCTGTAGGAGATATTTTAATTTCTTTTGTCTTTATAGTTTCTGCTGTTATACTATACTATATTTTGGTTTATTCAACATAAGTTTTCAACTGAAAAGTCCATCAATTTGAGACGAGAATGCCATATCTGTGCTTGTACCAATTCTTTTTCTTTGACAACATCATCTAGCAGTCGTTAGTCGAAGTTCTTTTTGCAGACAACTGGGCTAACCCTATATGCGTCAAGAAATCATCCTTCCCTGATATTGTACGTTACTGCGATTGTTATCTTACTTTGAAAATCCGCTACTTGTCTCGAATTCAGTCTGGTTGACTAAGGGCGTTAAATTTCTATACGTAGTTTTTGCGTAAGGTGATAATTAACCAATTACATTTTAAATCACTCTGTAGTGTTTCTTTTTCTATCTTCACTAGGCATCCGCGCATTGTTGAATTGTAGAAAAGGATTAGTTGATTTATAGGGATTAATGTCATGAAAGAGTTCTTTTGTGTTGATTGTTAGGTTGGTTGCAACTGCTTAACGGCATATCAACATCTCTATGGGTTATTTAATTTCGAAATTTTAATATTTTGAATAGAATTTTATGGTTTTAGCTACAGATAAAATATATTCTTGGTAATTCTACTTTAAGAATGTATTGTTGGTAATTTTACTATAAATATGTATTGTTAGTTATTTATTTTATAGAAAAATATTTAACGCTAAGGATTTTATAATTTAATAGTTAACCATCAAACTACGGTGGCAATCGCACAGAAATTTACTGACCGATATTCCTTTTGTAAATGGGGTCCTGGGCATGACGATAAACTACACCCGGCAGCAAGGCCTCTGATTGGGAGGTTGCGAGGAGCATGGAACCACTCCTTAATTGCTGTTGTTCTCAGGTCTACCCTGATCCGGAGTGGTAGTACTTGTTACAGACCCAGCTATGTTCAAATATTTAATCCCTAAACTGGGGTCAAAACATTATGAACCTATACAAATACACTTTTATAGAGTTTTATAAAAATATACATTTTGAAGGAAAAATATTATCAACAATAGATGTTTGAAAAAAATTATTCTCAGCAAAACATTTTTGAATACAAAACTAGAAGACATTTTCAGTTTTCTAAAATAAAAAAGATTAAAAACAAAAACATTTTATTAAAGCTGACTACGCCAACCTCTCACTATAACCGAACATAAAAAATACCTTAAAATCCCTTTTTGGCATTAAATAATCTACAGAGGTTGATATGTCGTCAAACAAAACTCAAACTCAAAAAATAAATTGAGCACTCCACCCACGTCTATTGAACAGGTGAATAGGCTCATCCCTTGTTTCCTGTTTAGGATGTGGTTTCCGGTTTTTCTCTTTTCCAATCTTTTCACTCTTACGTAGCCCGCTGCGCGTCAGTGGCGTTTTCGCCTTGCTTGGGGTGATATGATTAAAAAAAAAATACACGGGTTCATTCAAATGGCAATAGGCACTGAATAAAAGAGTGGGGTCTTGATATCAATCGCGGTCGGGGAGCCAGGGAAAAAAGCTCGTCACAACAGTTGCCATGAAATAATTGTAGAAATGAATTTATGGATTAGAGATATGAGCTGTGGTGCAATGGATATAAGCTCGGAATGAGAAATCGGATAGCCGAGTTCGAATTCCAGTTGAATTCTTTTTGCATTTATTAACGTGCAAATACCCCTGGGAAAAGGTATGAATCCATCTCTTATCCCTTCAGCTATGGGTTGACAGCAGAACAGATTATGTTCTATAGCTTTGGTTAGCAACCAATTTACCGCAGAAATACTTCTGACTAGTCAGTCATGACTCGAAAGAGACATGATCTTCCATGCGTGTATCACGTATGACACTTAATAGAATGACTGACTATATGTTAGTGAATGCTGAACAATCTCCTTGCAGATGAAGAGACTTGAGACTACAGACATGTGACTTTACAGAATTTTTCTAAGAATACCATGGTCTGAATATACGAGAAACGAGGAAGTTTTATGAATATTGGAAACAAAACAGACGCGTGTATGTAAAATCAGAAAGTGACAGTTGAATCTTCTAGTGCAATTAATGAAAACAGAAGATTCTGAGAATTCGACATTCCCAGGATATACGGAATGTGAGAGGGACAGGAGCAAGCTGTGAATGATCTGCTTAACGAGCTTATGCAAATAGCTGAAAAAACAGAGATTAAAAGGGATATGAAAAAAGAAACCTTACTAAGAACACACATGAAGTTATAGAGAGCCACAATCGCCCACGTCCTGAAGAGATGTAGCGCATAGATGAAAAAGTTAATCCCTGACTTTGTATCCGTCTTTTATTGGCATGCGTTTGATTAATCTATATGATACTAGTATAAGAGATAAGCAAGTTGAACACTGGACAGTTTGCGCTATGGGTACAGTCATCAAGCACCGTAAGATGCTTCAGAACCGAAAGATTGACTTGAAATTTCGCGTCGTGTTCTTAAATAGCCTGATCAGCTCTAGAATTTCATATGGATGTCATGTATGGCGTCCAACTTCTTCTGAAATGTCACAGCGATCATACAACCGTTTTCTCAAACCGATGTTTAAAAATGGCTTCAAACAAGTAAATCCTATGAATATGAAAAACCAAAAAAACAAAAAAACCCAAAAAAAAACAAAAAAAAAACAAAATAAAAACAAAATAAAACAAAACAAAACAAAAAAAAAACAACAAAAAAACTGTCCTTTCTATACTCTAAAGACTGGCGTTACTAAATCACAAACGAAAATCTTCACCAAAATAAATAAATAAATAAATAAAAATAAAGCAAAACCAAAGCATCTCAAAAAATACATAAAAATTGGGAGAATATGTTATTAGGAGAGAGAATAAATCCTCTCTATTCTAATAAAGACTGTTGTGTATTTATTTGTATTTGAATATATATTTTCCTCCAGTCATGCTCATGGAGAAAGAGGTAATATCGAGGCGGTGTTGGCTCAGTCCATTAGAGAGACAATAGCAAGGCAGCGTCTGTCAGTTCATTCACTTTGCTACCAGTAATTAAACTGTACTATGAAAACTCTTGCCGCGTGTTTGCTCATCAACAGTGCCTTATTTTATGTTTTTGCAATAATCATGTCGTCGAGTAGTGAAGAATATGAAAATATACTCTCTATTATAATAAAGACCGTTATATATATGGGCTACGTGCTGACTCGGTCTGAGCTCTTTTGAATGATGTTCATGTACTTAGCTCTTTCTTATTTAAAACCATTTTTTCCCTTCTTCGTAAATACGTGGACATTTTTTCGGCACGAGTACAGTTATTATCTCTTTTATATATATATATATATATATATATATATATATATATATATATATATGTAGACTTCAATAAAGTTGATGTCATCATGTCGACCTTAGGATCCTTTCAGTCAACGCATTATCAAAGTGTTATATATCGCCGTACGACGACAAAACAACAAACACGCATATATAAAAATATAAGGTTATATTTTTATTAATGACGACGAATCGTGTGGAATAGAGAACGGAAGGGTGAGAGCGCACATAGAATGGGTTGACGGGAGTGTAGTCTTGCCTGTGGTGTTTCTCTGCTTCCACTGGCCGTTCTCTGCTGGCGAATCCGTGTGTCGAGGTCTTTATATAGTCTTCTAGAACCGGGACTTTCCTTCCGGTTTTGCCTCGCCCACGCAACGCTCACGTAATTCCCAGAGACACCTGTTCTGTTTGCCTCCGTAGTCATTTCCGCCGCTGTCGGAAATAAGGTCAAACGACATCCGCTCCGGCCTCGACAGGATGTATTTCACAAACACCTGTCTTGTCGATTCGCCGACCCCTTCACCGACGGGAAACACCATCGCTTGCATCACTTCCTCGGGTGGGGCCAGATTGTTATATTACACTCCTCGCCCTCCCATTTTCCAAAATGTTCACCTAAGAACATTTTAAGCGCAACGCCCTCACCCCCCCCATGCCACACAAGCCCGACAATTGTACAAAACATGTGCACGCCGAAACAAACAAAGCAAAAAAAAATATATATATAGGGGAGCCTACATCGGCAACCCAACAATGTTCGTCGTGTCCATTGTGGAATTTTCATAATGTTCTTTTTTTTTTTTTTTTTTTTTAAGTTTCTGTAACTTTCAATGTTCGTTTCCTTTCTCGACTCTGTCCATACGCGTAGACGCCTCGATGCACGACCATATGATCATAGGCGGTAACCGCGCCCCAGTTTCTAAACTGACATCGAGTAAATGACCTTTGACCAACACCATGCGTGTTTCCGCTCGAGTTTATTGTTACACATGTAACTTAATTTAATTTAATTTAATTTCAAACATACTATGTTTGAACACAGAAAAACTGCCATTATCTGCAGTACATATCATTCATAGTCTGACCGAGAAATGTTCAATAGAAAACGAAGAAAATTACCCTGATTCCAACGTTAATCCGCATGCAATTTACTTGTGGAGGATTAGAGGTTTCATCTATCTTAATTTAGTCTAAAAAAATGGACCCGTGACTCTTAATTCATTAGTTTGTATCTTCCGCATGTTTTGCTATAAGGAAGGTGACCTAACTATTTCACTTAAACTATAATTAATCCTCCCACTGCTTTCTTTCCCAATCCTATAGCATATCAGCCAATAAGTCTACAAGACTTTTCAGTTGTTCTTTCTTTTTGTTCCGATCAACTGTGGAATCTGCAGGTCTATCCGTGCTTTTTGCCCCAACAGACGTTTGCCTCATTTGGACATCTTCGCTGCTAGGTGATTCCCTAGAAAAACCCTGATCTACATGAGTAGATCCAGTCGTTTCACACTTTGAGCAATCATCCTCGAACGTGGATGAAACATTATTTATACCACCGATTCTATCATCACTATCAATAGTTGACACGTTTTTATTCGCCATTTTACGTCGCGTCATGATGCGACGCTCCATTAATGGAACATCAGACTCATCGTCTGATTCCACACGTTGGTGTCGATTTTTGTGCACTGGAAAGTCGGTCTGTTCCGCTCCGGATTCGTCATCCGAATCACTGGATTCTACTGGAGCAGCCAATACAATCTTTCGTAACGGCCTATCGGAAGTAGGGATTTTCCATTCATCAATGGACGCTGCCCGAAGATGCTCAGCATGCGTCTTAATGACTGAGCCGGTTAACTGATCTCTAATTCTATAAGAGACCGGGCCAGTCTTTTCAATGATCACATAATATGGCCGCCAGCGCACATCTAACTTCCCTTTCTTTTGGTGATTCTTATAGTACACCAAATCACCAACCTCAAAAGTTGTATTTTTCGTCTTACCACGCGACTTATCTATCGCGGCTCTCCTCGCTTTTCTTATATTATTCCTAACTAAAGTGAAGCTACGATGCATTTCCTGTAGTGCAATTTGGTGATGCTCATCACCATAATATATGCGACGAGGCCTCAGTATATTGTCCAAGGGCAAAATAACATCCCTGTTGTAGAGCAAGTAATACGGTGAAAACTTAGTGGTTTCGCTCACATGAAACCGGATAGCCGCCAACATTTGGTTAATGTAAATATCCCACGACTGTTCGTTGTTGCCGATTTTTTTTGCTAGGACATCATGCATTGTTCTGTGAAACCTCTCAACCTTACCGTTGCTCTGGGGGTGATAAAAAGAAGTTGTCACATGGTGTATATTTAGGTCTTCTAATGTCTTTTTCATTACCCTGTTGACATTTTCTGGCCCATTATCAGTTAAAAGCTGAAGTGGTGTCCCAAATCTGGGGAAAATTTCGTCAACTAAGAGATGCACCACTGTTTCTGCCTTCTTGTTAGGAACCGCAAATGCCTCCGGCCAACCACTGTACATATCTATGAATGTAACTATGTATTGGTTACCTGAATGGGTCTTTGGGTAGGGTCCTGAGACATCAAAAGCAACCTTTGCGAAAGGAAAAGGAGGGAAGTCACATTCCTGTATGGGGGGGTTGCTGCTTCTTTAGGTTTCTTGTCTGACACGGGATACATTTACCTACGAAATCATTTATTTCTCTAAGTAAACAAGGCCAGAAATACTTTTGTTTTATTGAGTGGAATGTCTTATCCACTCCCATATGGCCACTGTCATCATGGTATTGAACTAGCACCCTTTTTCTAAGGTGAGATGGTACATACAGCCTGATGAGGGGTTCATCATCAGGTTGAGACAAATAGTACACCACCTCATCCATTACTATATATCTCTTCTGTTCTGCTTTGGTAGCCCTACCATTTCGTAATCTAATCTTCAGGTCTAAGATGTTTTTGTCTGATTCTTGCTCCCTGATTATGTCTATTCCTTTCAATGTGGGCCGTTCGGGTGCCTCTGATGAATTTCCGACATTTTTATGGGCTGCTAATTCTTCCGGCTCCATTAGGTTGGAGTTTATAACACTAACCAAGTAATTTCTATCATCTATCTCTACTGGAGAAGCAATATGGTCTTCGTTCACATCAACAGCGCGTGATAAGAGATCCGCGCAAACATTATCCTTACCCTTAAGATACTGTATGCTGCAATTGTAGCCAGACATGCTCAGAGCCCAAGTCTGTATCTTCTTATTTTGTATGGGCGAATTAAGTAAGTGCTCCAGGGGCCTATGATCAGTGTATATTGTGAATGTTGCGCCATGCAGGTAGTGATTCAGTTTTTGAAGTGCATAGTGTATGGCATAAGCCTCTTTCTCTATAGTTGACCACCTCGTTTGTGTGTCACTTAATTTATGGGACAATAAATAAATTGGTTTTTCTACATCCTTCCTATTTTCCTTATCGTACACCACCTGGGATAGGCATGCACCAATCGATTGATCGGATGCGTCAGTATATAACCTATACGCCTTATTTGGGTTGGGATAGGCTAGTGTTATCATCTCCGCGAGCTTCGTTTTTAGTGTATCGAAAGCGGTTTGGTAAGCATCGTCCCATTGGAATCGTGCATATTTCCTTGTCAAATTGACCAGCGGTTCGGCTATATCAGAGAAATTTCTAATAAAGCGGCGATAGTATGAGGTCATCCCAATAAAAGCACTTATTTGCCTAACAGTGGTTGGAGTAGAAACTGACTTTATAGCCTTGACTTTATTGAGGTCTGGTTGTATTCCCTCTTCACTTATCTTGAACCCCAGGTATTGGGTCTCTTTCTTAAAGAACTCACACTTAGCTGGCTTCAGTTTAAGGTTGTGCTTACGTAGACCACTCAAGACTGTGTCTATATGTCTTAAATGATCTTCCACCGTATTTGAAAATATCAGAATATCATCTAAATATGCCAGAGCAAAATCTTCCTGTCCCTGTAAAACAACTGACATTAATTCCTGGAAGATGCCGGGTGCATTTGCAAGTCCAAATGGCATAACATTAAAATGAAACAGACCCTTGTGGCAGGTGAATGCACTTTTTTCTTTGTCATCATCATGAAGCTTAACTTGCCAGTACCCTGATTTTAAATCAAGCTTCGAAAAGTACCTTGCCGAACCAAGTGATGCCAGTATATCATCGATGACAGGAAGAGGTCGAGCATATTTCTTTGTAATCTTATTAAGTGCTCTAAAGTCTACACAAAATCTCTTACCACCGTCTTTCTTCTCTACTAAAACTACTGGAAAACCCCACGGGCTATTGGATCTCTCAATTACACCTGCCTGCATCATTTCGTCGATTGCTGAATCCATTGTCTTTCTTTGTTTGAGGTGTGTGCGATATGGGCGTTTTCTTATGGGCTCATGCGTTCCAGTATCGATACGCATCTCCACAGTATCGGTTCTGCCCAGGTTCTTGTCGTCACTAACGAACATGTCCCTATTTCTTTTTAGCAATTTGTTAATTTCAGGCTTGAATTCCTCCGGTACATGTACCTGTTCCAAATCTACATCAGGACTTTTATTATTTTGTTTATCGGGCATAGTAATTTCAGTAATATTACCTGCCCTTTCCAATTTAGCCAGCGGACACCCCCGTCTCAAAGTGATTGTCTGGTTAGTGTTATTCATTATCAGCAACTGAAACTTACGAGACTTTGGCATTTTTACAACTGCGTTGGCTACTGATATACCACATAAGTTGCTAACATATCCACTACTCAGCTGTTCGATTTCATATTCTTTGCCACGTCCATTTCTCAGCCTGGTTAATCCCAGACAAGCATGCAGGTGTTGAGGTCTTAATGTTACTTTTTGAGCTAACCTAACAATAGAGGAAATATGAACATCCTCCTCTAATGCCACGTATTCTTCACCAATCTTCAATGCCCCCAAATCGAAATACATTCTCACCCCGTTCTGCATCAGCCAATCTCGGCCAAGTATAACGTTTCTATTGAGATTTTTCACGACTAAAAAATCATGGGGTATGGACTTACTTCCTATCTGGACCTGTAGACGACAAAGGCCTTCAACGTATAACGGGGATCCATTCGCAGTTCGAAGTTTAATGTCCCTCTTTTGCAGTTCAAGTCCCAGTCGCAATTTTTTAAATACCCTACAGCTTATAACCGATACCTCTGCTCCCGTATCTACCAATGCCCTATAAGGTCTACGTTCTATTGTTCTTATTCCTATTATTATTAGTATTAGATTCAGCGGGGCTTACGGCTTCTATCGGTACCCGTCTCCGAGAGTGGCAAATTTCCATAGGCTCCTCTTCGTATTCAGAGTTTGCATCGAGTCGAATTTTCCATCTCAACTCAGATAACGCTTTCTGATAGGCAGCCTCTAGTGTTTGTGGCTCATCTTTCATAACTGCCATCTTTATTTCCCGATCCCTTAGACCTTTTATGAAAAATCCTAGAACTTGTTTTGTCACAACTTCATTCCTCCCGTCAACCCCAACATATGCGCCCTCCGCTAGGCGTACTACTCTCTGCATGTAGTCCTGCACCCCCTCCGTTCTACCCTGCTTAATGTTCACTAATTCGACTAACCGTGCGTCGGGGTCTAAAACCAATCCGTAATATTCCTTTAAAGAAGTTTTTAACTCCTTCCATGTGAGTTGTGGGTTATTAGAGATTAGTCTATATACATAGTGTCCAACAGCTCCCCTTGTTGTGAGAAGAGCTGCCTGACACTTGTCTTCTTCTGCCACGCGCACAACTTTAAAATACCTCTCCATATCCTCCAACCAAGCACTATAACCACCATCTTCTTTGCATGCTAATGGCTGTATATTTTTTAAAAAAGATTCTCCCCTTAAAGTGTTCGACACCGAACAAGCCACATTTCTCAATTCTAGGGTCAGACCTTGAACAAAATCGGCAAAAGTATGCTGTTCCTTTTTTTTTTTTTTTTTAATTAGACTTATTATAAACTTATGAACAAGAGCAGAACACACACAAGATCGAATCAAAAGTCACCTATCTTTCGTTGATGTCGTCCGGTTGCTTTCTATTTTCGTCTTCTATCTGGTAGTTTTAATTCCGTTGAATTTCAATTGTCGCCGTGGTAACCAAGCTCGTATCTATCTGTTTTGTTGTTGTTGTTGTTGTCTTAAAACAGCAAGTCACTGGGCACCAATTTGCGTATGTTATATATCGCCGTACGACGACAAAACAACAAACACGCATATATAAAAATATAAGGTTATATTTTTATTAATGACGACGAACCGTGTGGAATAGAGAACGGAAGGGTGAGAGCGCACATAGAATGGGTTGACGGGAGTGTAGTCTTGCCTGTGGTGTTTCTCTGCTTCCACTGGCCGTTCTCTGCTGGCGAATCCGTGTGTCGAGGTCTTTATATAGTCTTCTAGAACCGGGACTTTCCTTCCGGTTTTGCCTCGCCCACGCAACGCTCACGTAATTCCCAGAGACACCTGTTCTGTTTGCCTCCGTAGTCATTTCCGCCGCTGTCGGAAATAAGGTCAAACGACATCCGCTCCGGCCTCGACAGGATGTATTTCACAAACACCTGTCTTGTCGTTTCGCCGACCCCTTCACCGACGGGAAACACCATCGCTTGCATCACTTCCTCGGGTGGGGCCAGATTGTTATATTACAAAAGGTCTTCGTTGGCGTTATTGTTAATGACAAACAGGAGACGAAAACTACTTACAGAAGGGAAAGTTGGAACTCATTTAAAAACATAATTTTAATAAAATAAAAAAAAATTAAAATGTGGGGTGTAAACACACAGTTCCACAAGAGTAATAAATGGAAAAAGAAAAACTTTCAATCCCTGAAACAATCATAAGGAACGGATAAAATGCTCTTTCTGTTTGCACAGACTAGGCTGATGGATTTTCAAGTAAACAGCCTCCATAACACGTAAATGATGGGCCAAGCGGGCGCTGTACAAGACAGAAAATCATGTGTCCCCATACCTAGAGGAACAATCTTGATTATCAAGTAAATGTTGTCCAATGGTTGAATCATGAACAGCCTGAGTAGTTCTTAAAGACCGTCTAGGACTACCTGAACGGACATTTACGGGGACGTTCAATATATGTATATATACCTATTTGCCAAAATATATTTTAGTAAAACCACTGAAAAACAACAACATTGGTGCTAAACATTATCATAATTAAACACACGCACGCGCGCGCGCACACACACACACACACACACACACACACACACACACACACACACACACACACACACACACACACACACTTCCATTCTTTTACGCCCGGGGTGGGGTTGATTGTGCTTTTCTTATGTCTTAATGTAAGATACTCAATAGTAGGTATATCAATGTATATTTTGCCGTTATTTTTGGCGGCGCGGGCCCACTCTTAATCATTTATTCAAGTAGTTACCTTTCCATATTACCAAAAATCAAAGATTGGAAAGAAAATCCCATCAGTACTAGAAAGAACATTATTTTCCTTGAACACTTTTTTGTTTAATCATTTCATTCCGAGCAAGGCAGTGAAACATACAAGGAATTATTGAGTGTGAAAGAATAAGAAAAAGAAGAAACATTAAGAAGTGAGAACAATAAAAGAACAATATTCAAGAAGACAGTAGATAATGCTTGACATTGAATTTAAAGTTTTGAAGATCAGAGTTGGCTAGAGAGCATGGAGCCAAAAAGAGTTTCCACAAGCGAGAGAAGAAACTATTAGCATAGAACTTACGGCTACATTTAGGCAATTCAACTGTAAATTGGTGAGACATTGTTGCTCCGTTTATATTCATGAAGTCAAGGTACTACAGTGGAACGTTTATCCGAAAAATTGATATAAAAGTATTTGTATAACTGTTGGAGAGCACCCTTTTTTACATACTCAATGGACTCGTCCAAGGTGTACTTATATTCCTGCCTACAGAGAACAAGTGTGTCTGTAGTGTGAACGTAGGTTGTTGTTGCTAGAGTTGTAGTGCTTGTCAGAACATTTGAACCGCCGCTCGTTGGTCAGCAAGAAATATAGACTTATTACCCGGACTTACTTCTTTGTATATATTTGACTCCTACTAACAAGTATTCCTGAATCTACTAACCGTGTACAGGTTGTATATCTTTTGTTCAATACACTTACCTTTTTTCCACTCATATCTTTTTTGTGTTATTATTATATTGTGTGGTTTTCTAAACAAGAATCCACAACAATAACAAAGGGAAGCTGCGTTACGACAGAGGGACTCAAAATAACTTCCCATTGACAATAATGCTAACTGCTCTGTCAATAACATGTGCGTCGTGGTGCAGTGGATATCGACTCGGAACGAGAAATCGGGAAGCCGAGTTCGAATTCCAGTTGAATTCCTTGCATTCACTTACGCACAAATACTCTTGGGAAAGGTATTAATCCGTCTTTTCCTTCCAGTTATGAGTTAAATAAAAGGGTAAACTGGGTTCTATAGTCTTGGCTGGCAACCAGTCTATTGCAGAAAGCAGTGGCAACTTATCACTTATAGCATTTATGCTCTGTCAATGAAGGCTGAAAGTTACATGTATGGAAACGCTTAATCTGAACCTTACCATTATCGGGAGCCGAGTTCGAATTCCAGTTGAATCCATTGTATTCACTTACGCGCAAATACCCTTGGGAAAGGTATTAATCCGTCTCTTCCTTCCAGTTATGGGTTAAATAGCAGGACAGATTGGGTCATTACCTTGCATAAATATAAACTTTAAACTAGATTCAAGTATCCTAATTATGGTTAGAGTATTCTGGTAGCAATGCGAATATATCAAAGTGAGGCTTTAAGGCACTTCCTTGAAATATAAGTGGTGACATTTCTTGGCTTAATATGGAAAGAAAAATTATCGCTTGCATGTGCGTTGTGGTGCATTGGATATCGGCTCGGAACGAGAAATCGGGGATCCGAGTTCGAATTCCAGCCGAATTCATTGCATTCACTTACGCGCAAATACCCTTGGGAAAGGTATCAATCCGTCTATTCCTTCCAGTTATGGATTAAATAACAGGACAGATTGGGTTCTATAGACTTGGTCGGCAACCAGTCTACCGCAGAAAGCAATGGCAACCTACTGCGGGATAATCTTCTACCCAGTCAGTCATGTCTCTTTCGAGACATGATCGCCCAAGCGTGTAGCACGTATGGCACTTAACTGACCATTATGGATCTGTGCTTAATGAATGTATTTTATGTGCAAGTTACAGAGTGATTAAACTAGTTATGCAAGTCATTCTCTATTATAACGAGTTTGATACTAACCAAGTACATAATGAGTAGATCTTCTTGCCCTACTAAACTAAGCTTGGTAAATATCTATAACAATAATAACAGTAAAGTTAGAGTTAGTAATCTAGCAGAGTGGAAACTACTCTTGACTAATTGGAGTAGCCATTTATGTTCCCAGTAGATCACCAAATGTTACGACCTTGTGCAGACTTAGCTGAATTTTAAATCATAGGCTCATTAAAATATACCATCCTGAAGCAACAGTTTTAATAATTCATCAATTCTGAAAAAGTAAATGTTTATTTCTTGCATCGAGTGTGTTACCCAACGTGGCTGAATTTATTTATTTAGTGAGGAAATGTTTTAACGGATGGCATAAAATTTGACAGCGAAATCCGAAACCGCACTGGAACTGGGAAAGATTCCTTCCAAAAACTAAACAAACTATTAAGAAACAGAAAAAATAGATGTCGTTAGGAACAAACGACATAATGGCTATTATACATTACAACAGTAACATATAGTGGATTATCCTTTATAATTAAGTGTTGAAACAGATTATCTGAATTTGGCCTAGTTAGTATAAGCGGGATATAAAACAAGAAAATCAAATTGTGAATAGAAACAACATATATATATATATATATATATATATATATATATATATATATATATCAATTAACGTTTTTTTTACAAATAAAAGTAATGTATTTTGGTTGGTACAACGATCGTTAAAAATGTTCATAGCAGCAATTGCCGAAAAGAGTTTGTGCGTATATATGTGCGTGCGTTCGTTTGTTAGGAGTGTCTTTGAAGTCTCCTCTCAGTCTATCGGATAAGTGGCTTAGTGAACAGTGAAGAAAAAGATGAGAGAGAAAGGAGAGGCAAAATAATACGATCGCTTGACGTATGTCAAGGGACGTGTTAATTATGCTTGTATCTTCTCAACTAGCGATGTTTCCTGTGTCGTACTTTTATTTCGTCTTCGAGGCTCCGAACAAGTCATTTGGGAATTCACACCTGGATTTAATTCTGGGCTTCCCATTGGACGATAAACAAAATTCACGTTGGCTCGCGAAAAAGGTCTGTAAAAGGAATTTGATATTTATTTATTTTTAGTTTTCCACCGGAACATCTGCGTAGAGCACAGATGCGCAAAGACCAGTTTTGGTCATTTGATATCTGGACCTCTGAAGGCAAACATCCGGTACTTCGCTTGCTCGGTATCACCACAAACATATCGATGCTTACAGCACTTGGTATTCCTAAGCGTTCATTCATCTAGGTACTAACCAGGCTCGACGTTGCTTAACTTCAATGATTGTAGGAGATCTAGTGTTTCAACGTGAATGTGGCCGTAAACCTGATATTTCTAGGGCACATAATGAGGAAAAAGGTTTAGAAAATTTAACACTCACAGGGCATTGAAGGACAAAGGGTAAGAAAGATAAACCTATCTAAAAGCTTATTTAAATGAATGCCAGAACAATCAAGGAAAAAGGAGAGCTAAATTTACTAAGAGCTATATAGGGAGCTGTGGAGAGCCATGATCACACACATCCTGAAAAGACATGACATACAAAAAAAAGAAGCTAATTTTGGAACAAGGTCTCAATTATAGAACACCCAATGAGAATTGAACATTTTAGTCGTTAGTAATAGTCTTCAAATGAGCTTGTTAACCATTACCATACGCTGGCACGCACATCTAGCTTTTCTTTTTTTTGGTGAAGTTTAAAGGTATTCCATCCTTAGTAAAATTATTTTGTATGTAACTGTTATACTATACACTCAACTCCTTTGGTCTAAACATTTGAGAAACTGTATATGTATTGATGGAATATAACCTGAACACATTAAAAATTCAGGATGTGGAAATAATTAATTTTAAACACTCCAAATGCTTCGATGTATGAATCAGTTTTAAGAAATTCAGTAGAGAAGGTAAGGAAATAGAACATAGAATAGCCTCCCCTCAGGGTTGATTTGTTTAATACTTCAAAGTGCTACATAATACAAAACATTAATTTAAAAACTTGAGTCATGTTCTTAAATATCCTCGTCAAATCGAGACTTTCATATGGATATCATGTCTGGCGCCAAACGCATTCAGACATACTCAAAGTGTCGTCTGTATAAAGCTGCTATCGTAGTTAAATGACTAAAATTAGGTAGGCCTTAATGAGGGACCATTCTTCTTCGAACCTCGTGGGCTGGTGCTATAGAATTACTAATCTGTGCTTTTCTATAAATGCTTTCATGGTAACTGTTCCGATAAGCTCTTCGTCAGGGTCCCTAGGCTTTTAATTTAAGCGCAGTACTAGACTGGAGGATTTGCGTTGTGGTATAGTTGATATCGGCTCGGAAGGAGAAATCGGGGTGCCGAGTTCGAATTCCAGTTGAATTCCCTGTATTCACTTGCGCGCAAATATCCTTGGGAAAGGTATTAATCCGCCTCTTCCATCCAGTTATGGGTTAAATATAAGGACAGATTGAGTTCTCTAGCCTTGGCTGGCAACCAGTCTACTGTTGAAAGTCATGGCAACCTACTGCGGAATAATCTTCTGACCAGTCAGTTATGCCTCTTTCGAGACATGATCGCCCAAAGCGTGTATCACGTATGACACTTAACTGACAGACTAGACTAGCAATGAGGTCTCATCAATTTACAGCTGAGCTGGTTAGTTGAAGCCATAAATTTTATGCTAAGTTTTTTTTTCTCTTGAAATTTTTGCTTGTAGAACTTCCTTCCAGCTTTATGCTTTCCAGACAGTTTTAGTCGGCGAAAATTTTAATGCAATGTCAATTGCTATCTACTGTTTTGCTTACATTTTTCTCTTCCTGCTCATTAATAATGTTCCTGTTCCTAATTTTTCCATATTCAATGGTTTATTGTGTTTTAATGGATTTACTGCATTGTTTGAGGTGAAACTGATTAAAAACAAAAGGAAAAAACCTATATAAACTATCACTTGATGTCTTTCACTAAGAGCAGTAACACATATGGTTAGTAAATGTAACTCGAAATGAAAATAAGGGCATGAATAAGACGCTGATGTTGACACTATTTCAAACACAAAATATTTGGCATATTGGAAAGTGTGATGACAGCTACTTGACTTGAAAAACCTATTCGATTCTTCTCGAGCGATTGCTTTATGTTTGACTTCAAAAATTCAATTTAATGTTAGCATCTTAAAACAACCTATAACTCGCCATCACCCCAAACTTCCCTATATACAATTTAACCATAAAATCTTACTCCGCTTCAGCATCAACTCGTGAGTCGGTTTCCACAAGTAGTCCCCCGTCAGACATTGTTCCGTCCAACTGGCTCATTTTTTAAAAATTTTCTTGACCGCTCAGATGCTGATATCATTCAGCAGATAAACATTTACATTGTAATAAATAACCGTAGTACTAAATTTGAAGCAACATCTCATCATTTCCCTGTTGAAATTGATCGTTGTAATCGTAATTTTTATCTTAATAGTTTCTTCTCTCGCAATTCTCGCATATGCAACTCTTTTCTGGCTTCTGGCTTTCCTACCAACAACGAACTTCAAGAATTTAAATGCACCGTCAATCGCCATCACTTGTCTCACTGAATCCTGTTCTTCTTTACTTTTCCACCAGTAATGTTTTCTTACTTTTCTTCACTCTTAATATGACCTTGAGTCTTAGTAGCTTTACCGCCTTGCTATGAATAAAATAACTAAGATAGTTAAAAGAATAAAGTGGCCAATCATTTAAGTATATATATATATATATATATATATATATATATATATATATATATATATATATATATATATCCGAGTGAATAAGGAACGAAGAAAAATTTACAACGTCCAAAACATTAATTTAAAACAGTGCTCGATATATAATATAGAGCTGTGAATATTTATTACAAATTATATTTTAGGAGATATACAAATCATTTTTAACCACACTTCTTTCAAGATATTAACTTGAATTTGACAATTTACAAGACTTATGTCCTTATCGCTAACCCCCACCAACATCCCACACACAACTCGCCAAATATAAGAAAAGAGGCTTTCCATTCCTTTACACACCACCTGATGAGACATTGTAATTTCAATATGGAAACAAAATATACACTTTGTAGTGGTTAAAAAAATTGTACATGTTCTAAAATATAATTTATAATATAATATATATATATATATATATTGACTAGGCATCCAATTTATCTCGCGAAATAATGATAGCGCCCAGTTTGCTAAAACGAAATCAGTCCTTTTGTGATCAGCGTCTGGTTTACTAGCCCAGTTTTTGCATAGCATTCTCTTCTCCAGGTGCGGCAGACGAAGGTGGAATGTGAAATAAAGGTCTAAAATTGCACTCTCGGCTTCCAGCTGCGTTGTCTTCTGATCAACAATTGGTTTAACTTTTTCCCGCCTTTCATGATTTCTCCTTGCACAGCATTACATCTGCCGCTGCGATCATCTGCTAGCTGTTCCCAGGCGTTGACTCTGATAGCTGTGAACAGCTAGCAGACGATCACAGAGACTGGCGTCATGCTGTTGAAGGAGGAGTCATGAATGGCCGAAAAAAGCGAAACCAACTTTTGGAGATCAAAAGACAACGCAGGAAGCAAAGTGTGAGCAATCTCAGACCTTCATTTCACATTCCACCTAATATATATATATATATATATATATATATATAAGAGGGAGAAAGAGAGAGAATAATGGAGAAATATTAGAGTGAGAGAGAAGATAGTAAAGAGATAGAAGTGAAGAAAAAAAAAGAATAAAAATGTGTAAATGAGAAAAGATCTTAATTGGGATTTAGTATTTTAATATCAGATTTTATTCATTTAAAATCTGCCCAATATTCCAAGCGTGTTTTTCTCCTGAAATTGATTTTTGCTGATCTGTTTTATACTCTACGGCAGTCTTTTACTAAGATTATACATTCTATCTTATTTACTACTAGTAGTATAGCCCGGCGTTGCTCGGGTGTAATGAAAGCTTTAAAACTAATCCATGGTCCTGGAGCTCAGATTCAGCCTAAAGAATATTTATGTGAAGATTGGTGAGAATCGGATAAAAATTGTGGATTTGTATAAAGGACATACAGACAGATAAACAGACACACACTCAAACATCTTGCCTTATATATATATATATATATATATATATATATATATATATATATATATATATTATCGATTTTCTGCACTATTGTAAGAACTGAAACCTTGAAACTTCTGAATACCGTTTCTTATGTCTTTGTCTATGAGTGTATCAAATTTGATTAAAATCGGACCACTCCTTCTATAACCCGATTTTTTCGATTATCGATTTTCGATATTTATCAGGGGTACCTCGACACAAAACCTAGCTAAGAAAACTCGCAGATGCTTATAGTACAACTGTATAAATTTCCAAGAAAATTGGTTCAGCCGTTTCGGAGTCTATAGGGAATGGATATACACACACACACACACACACACACACACACACACACACACACACACACACACACACACAGAGACAAAGTTCCATTTATAAATAAGTTTAGATAGATTATATTTGAGCAAAGACGGAAGACAATTTTACTACTAGTATTATTTTTTCTCTGTTGTCTTTTAAAATGCTTGTTTTCTGCATTGGCTCGGCTCTTTTGCCCTCTTTCGAACTTTTGTCATAGTTCAATATTTTGACGCTTTTTCTTTTTAGACATTTATAGCTATTTTGATCAGGGTATCTCAAACTCTTTACAACGCATATGGAACTTCATGCCTTTTCTTATAATAAACATCTACTTTTTTTTTCATGACTGCCATTCCTTTCTTCTTCTCGAATTTTATAACGCTTCAAAACTGCTATCTTCGTTCACAATTTCTTTTCTCTTTTCTTTCTTTTTACAGTTATAGAAAATTGATATTCATAATTAACTTAATTATCTTCAACTTTTATTGTTATTACCATCACCGCCATCTCACTTTTTATTACAACAATCATAAGTTATCATCATTATTCTGACAAATATTATCGTTATTATTAACAGTGTCAGAATTATTCATTTGACTATTTATTGCCGGGGCTTGCCGAAGGCGTCTTTATCGTGTTTGATATTATGTGTTATTTGTCTATTTGTTAGAATTCCTATTCATGTTATTCTCTTCGAAAAGGACTTGGGAATTGCTCCTTGTGGTTCTCTTGTTATAGGGAAAAGTTATTAGTTTCATATTAACAAAACTTCTGGATTGACTGGCTGAGGAACTGCTATTTTCTATTAAGCAGCATAAACACTGACACCATTAGAGCCACAAATAGCCTCATTCATCAACACGAATTACTCCATTCGGACTACAATCAAACTCAAACAAACACCAACACCGCTATCTTCATCAGCTTATTGAACATCAGGAACGACCACCACGACCACTACCACGACCACCACCACCAGCATCAGCAGAACCTTCCCCACTTTCACCGTTATCTTCTTAAAATTCTCTTCTACTCCTGCAGCTTTTTTCTACTCCTGCAGCTTCTTCTCTCGCACTTCCCGCTTGTGGAACTCGCTCCCGTATTCTTGCTTTCCTGACGGCTACAACCTCCAGAAATTTAAATGCAAAGTCAATACTCATCTACTAACCACTGGACTCTAGCTCTCTCCCCACCCCTGTATAACCTTCCCTTTCTCTCCACCTATGTATCTGTCATCGCACCTGCTTTCTCAGCTTTCTATTGTTCATTTCTAACTAGTTTGTACTCCTCACTCTTTTCTAATTAATCTTTTTACATTTATGTAGCCCCCTGCACATCAGTGGCGTTTCCGCCTTGCTCGGGGTGAAATGATTAAAAAAAATACACAGAAGCATCATCATCACTAGTCTGATAAGCAGCTTTCACTAACCTCCACCGACCAATTAACATCATTAGCGCTAACACCACTACCAACACTGTTAGTCTCATCAGCATCACCTTCCCGATTCGCAACGTTTTTGAACACCAAACCCCATAACTACCTCCACCACCGCCACCACCATTCAGCTGCCTCAGCAAAATCCTCATCATGAGCAGTAACACCACTTCCACAACATGACCAGGGCTTACAGCCATATTAAAACTCCAATTCTCATATCCTTTCCTTTCTCTCCACCTTTGCAATTATCATCACACCAGTATTCTCATCCTTCTTTGCTCCTTTCTAACTGGTTTGTCCTTCTCGTCACTCGCCTCTAATCTTTTTCTCTTATGTAGCCCCCTGCACATCAGTGGCGTTACCGCCTTGATCGGGGTGATATGATTAAAAAAACAAAAAACAAAAACAAACAAACCAAAAACAAAAAAACTATCACCAAATTTACGCAACATCGAGGCTGATCATTACTTAGGTAGGTGACTGCTTGGGAATACCAGCTGCTATGAGTTTGGATGTGCAGCTGATGTAAGGGCTAAATGTCAGGAATTGAAAATTAAAGATAAGAGTTCCAATTCAAAGCGGGTTCTTTATATTCACTGACGTCAGAAATGCATGAGTTCACCTTTTATCTCTCCAGCTATGGGTTAATTAGTAGAACCTGTTTTAGTAAACCATTATTATCTCCAAAACATTCTTCCAATCTAAAAATACTTTCTGGATTTAAGATGCAAAAGCCATAAAAAACAAACAAATCAGTCAGTCAATTAAACTACATGGAAAAAGCATAACCCATGGTCACTGGCATAACCTACATCAGCACCATTACCAGTTCATAACCATCCCACATCACTACCATCATTATCATAGTTTATGTTATAATAGAGTATTACCAGTTCATAACCATCCCACATCACTACCATCATTATCATAGTTTATGTTATAATAGAGTATTACCAGTTCATAACCATCCCACATCACTACCATCATTATCATAGTTTATGTTATAATAGAGTATTACCAGTTCATAACCATCCCACATCACTACCATCATTATCATAGTTTATGTTATAATAGAGTATTACCAGTTCATAACCATCCCACATCACTACCATCATTATCATAGTTTATGTTATAATAGAGTATTACCAGTTCATAACCATCCCACATCACTACCATCATTATCATAGTTTATGTTATAATAGAGTATTACCAGTTCATAACCATCCCACATCACTACCATCATTATCAGAGTTTATGTTATAATAGAGTATTACCAGTTCATAATCATCCCACACCACTTCTTCTTCTTCTTCTTCTTCTTCTTCTTCTTCTTCTTCTTCTTCTTCTATGTGTCCTGTCGCTTCGGGACGTAGGCGATCATGGTTCTCCACATCTCTCTATCTATTGTGACTCTTAGTATGTTTGCTCCTGTTACACCTCGCAACCCCCGTTCCATCATCCACCTGATCAGGCCCTGCAAATATGTTATCCGCTGCCTTCTTCTGTCTCTTTTTCCTTCTATCTGGCCTGTCAGTATCAGGTTCTCCAAGCTCTCCTTCCTCATTGCATGTCCCAAGAACTTCAGTTGTCTCTTCCTGATGCTCAGTATTAATTTCCTTTTTGTTGACATTCTTTCCAACGTTGGAAAATCGTTGCTTGCATGCTCAGTCCACGTTATCCGCAGCATCCTTCTGTAGAACCACATTTCCGCTGCTTCCAGTTTTTTCCTCATTTTCGATGATATTGTCCAGCATTCGCTGCCGTATTGAAGAACTGACTTCACATAGCAATCCAGCACTCTTTTCATTTTTTCTAGTGAAATTTTCCTGTGTGTTAGTACTTTACTCAGCTTCTGGAACGCGTCCTTTGCCATGCCAATTCGCCTTCGGATCTCTGTGTCGCACTTTCCATCTTCTGTTAGAACACTTCCTAGGTATTTAAATTTTTGTACTTGCTTGATTTTAGTATCCCCCACCTGTATTTGGCAGTTTGGGTTGCACCTTTTGCTGATGATCATGCATTCAGTTTTCTTAAAGTTTATTTGTAGTCCTTTTTTTCACTCTCCACCGATACTTTCTGTAGGAGGTCTTGTAGTTTCCTTTCCGTGTCTGCAATCAGCATTGTATCATCTGCATACCTTATGTTGTTCACGTTGTGGCCTCCAATAACAAATCTTGGCGTGTCATCTAGGGTCCTCAAAATATTCTCGTTCTAGAAGTTAAGCAAATCCGGTGAAAAGACGTATCCTTGTCTTACGCCTCTTTCTATCTTTGTACATCTACTGAAATCGTTACCTGTCTGTATGCAGGTAGTTTGCTGCCAGTAGAGATTCTTGATTACACTGATGTCTTTCCCAAAAATGTCGAGGGTGCTGAGCATCTCCATCAATTCTTTGTGTCGTATTTTGTCGAATGTCTTCGCATAATCAATAAAACATAGGTACACGTCTTTCTTCATTTGTATTGCCCTTTCGGAGAGCATCCTAATCATAAATATGGCGTTCCTTGTTCCAGTGTCTTTGACGAACCCGCACTGTTCCTATTCTATCTCTGGCTTGATTCTGCTTCTCGCTCTATTCATCAGGATTCTGACAATCAGTTTTGTAATGTGACTCATTAAGCTGATAGATGTAGTTCGCACTCGTTTGCACCTGGTTTCTTTGGCAGTGCTATAAATATCGACTTGCATATGTCGTCTGGTATTATTCCACTATTGTAAATTTCGTTTATTATGTCGGTAATTTTTTCTATGCCATATTCTTCCAGCGCTATCAGCAGCTCTATTACAACGCCGTCTGGACCAACTGCTTTGTTTCTGTTCAGTTTAGCCATTGCAGCTTCCACTTTGGATTTTAATATTTCCGGTCTATCCTCCTTGTGTATTCTCGGTTGTTCTCTCCTGTTGCAAAAAAGATCCTTTATATATTCTTCCCGTCGCTGGAGTATTTCTTCTTTCTCCAATATGATTGTTCCATCCTTTGATTTTATGCATCCTGTTGAGGAGCAGGTTTTTTGTCCTGTCAGTTCTCTTATCTCTTTATGCATCTCCGCTTTATTGGTCCTGCTCAGTCTCGCTACTTCTGCGCATTTGTTGTTGAGCCATTTCTCTTTAGCTTGTCTGCATTTGTTCCTTATCTCCCTGTGTAGTTTCCTGTACTCTTCTCCATGTCTTGGCGTTATTTTTTGTCTCATCATTTGCATCATGTGGAGATTCTCTTCAGTCATCCACTCGTTTTTTCTTCTGCGTCTGATTTCCTTTGGGGCAATGTTGTTCGTTGAGGTCACCATCGCTTCCTTTAGTGAGTTCCATTTTAACTATTCTTTTCCAATTTGTTCTTCATATTTCTTCCTCACGCGCTTAGTGTATTCTTTCTGCAGGGTGAGGTCATTCACAAGCTTGTATTGCAGCCTTGGTGATGTGCTGGGCTTCTTCATTCTCCGGAGTTTTATCCTTAGTTTTCAGATGACTGGGACATGGTCACTTCCGCAGTCGGCATCTGGATATGTTTTGCATTGAACCGCTGCGTTCTTTAATCTCTTGTTTATAGTTATGTAGTCCTTTTGGTTCTTCGTGTCGCCTCCTGGGCTTTTCCATGTACATAGACGTCGTGAGTGTTCTTGAAACCAGGTGGTAGTAATTACCTGGTCATTTGCTGTGCACCATTGGACCCTTTTTTCACCGCGTTCTTTGCGATCCCTAAGTCCAAAGTTGCCGGTCGTGTCTCCTTTCCTCTCTTTACCTAACTTGGAATTCAAGTCACCCATTATGATCCTACTTTCTTGGCTTTTGCACTGAGCCTTGGCACTGTCCAGTATGGAATAGAATGATTCTATTTCGTCCTCAGTGCTTTGAGTTGCCGGTGCATAAACTACTATGATAGCTATGTTGAAGGGCCTTCCTCGCAGTTTAACCAAGGGGACTGTCTCTGAAAATTGACAGTATCCAAAAACGCATTTCTTCACTTCTTTGTCTAGTTTTAAACGGACCCCTTTTTCGTTGTTTTTGCCTACTGCATAAATTATCCTGTGGGTGTCACTACTGAGGTCTCCATTGTTAGGCCATCTGGTTTCGCATATGCCTATGATATTGATCTTCAGTCAGTCCATTTCCTGCTCCAAATTCTCTATTTGTTCACAATTGTTAAGTGTCCTGACGTTCCTTGTACCAAAATTAATGCTTTCTTGGTTGAGCACAGTCGCAGGGTAACGGTCCAGAGACACCTGTTGTTCATATCGTTCTTTCCCAAGCGAGGAACGAATTTTGGAGTAAAATGTCCCCCCACACCACTACCACTATTATTATAGTTTACATTATAATAGAGTATTACCAGGTCATAACCATCCCACACCACTACCATCATTATTATAGTTTATATTATAATAGAGTATTAACAGGCCATAACCATCCCACACCACTACCATCATTATTATAGTTTATATTATAATAGAGTATTAATAGGCCTTAACCATCCAACATCACTACCATCATTATTATAGTTTACATTATAATAGAGTATTAACAGGCCATAACCATCCCACACCACTACCATCATTATTATAGTTTATATTTTAATAGAGTATTAACAGGTCACAAGCATCCAACATCACTACCATCGTTATTATAGTTTACATTATAATAGAGTATTAACAGGCCATAACCATCCCACACCACTACCATCATTATTATAGTTTACATTATAATAGAGTATTAACAGGTCACAACCATCCAACACTACTACCATCATTATTATAGTTTACATTATAATAGAGTATTAACAGGTCATAACCATCCCACACCACTACCATCATTATTATAGTTTACATTATAATAGAGTATTAACAGGTCATAACCATCCCACACCACTACCATCATTATTATAATTTACATTATAATGGAGTATTACCAGGTCAAAACCATCCCACACCACTACCATCATTATTATAGTTTACATTATAATAGAGTATTACCAGGTCATAACCATCCCACACCACTACCATCATTATTATAGTTTACATTATAATAGAGTATTAACAGGCCATAACCATCCAACACCACTACCATCATTATTATAGTTTATATTATAATAGAGTATTAACAGGCCATAACCAACCCACACCACTACCATCATTATTATAGTTTACATTATAATAGAGTATTAACAGGTCATAACCATCCCACACCAATACCATCATTATTATAGTTTACATTATAATAGAGCATTACCAGGTCATAACCATCCCACACCACTACCATCATTATTATAATTTACATTATAATAGAGTATTACCAGGTCATAACCATCCCACACCACTACCATCATTATTATAGTTTACATTATAATAGAGCATTACCAGGTCATAACCATCCCACACCACTACCATCATTATTATAGTTTACATTATAATAGAGTATTAACAGGCCATAACCATCCCACACCACTACCATCATTATTATAGTTTACATTATAATAGAGTATTAACAGGTCATAACCATCCCAGACCAATACCATCATTATTATAGTTTACATTATAATAGAGCATTACCAGGTCATAACCATCCCACACCAATACCATCATTATTATAATTTACATTATAATAGTGTATTAACAGGCCATAACCATCCCACACCCATACCATCATTATTATAGTTTACATTATAATAGAGTATTAACAGGTCATAACCATCCCCCACCAATACCATCATTATTATAGTTTACATTATAATAGAGCATTAACAGGTCATAACCATCCAACACCACTACCATCATTATTATAGTTTACATTATAATAGAGTATTAACAGGTCACAACCATCCAACATCACTGCCATCATTATTATAGTTTACATTATAATAGAGCATTACCAGACCATAACCATCCCACACCACTACCATCATTATTATAGTTTACATTATAATGGAGTATTAACAGGCCATAACCATCCCACACCACTACCATCATCATTATAGTTTACATTATAATAGAGTATTAACAGGCCATAACCATCCCACACCACTACCATCATTATTATAGTTTACATTATAATAGAGTATTAACAGGTCATAACCATCCCACACCAATACCATCATTATTATAGTTTACATTATAATAGAGTATTAACAGGTCACAACCATCCAACATCACTACCATCATTATTATAGTTTACATTATAATAGAGCATTACCAGGCCATAACCATCCCACACCACTACCATCATTATTATAGTTTAGATTATAATAGAGTATTAACAGGCCATAATCATCCCACACCACTACCATCATTATTATAGTTTACATTATAATAGAGTATTAACAGGCCATAACCATCCCACACCACTACCATCATTATTATAGTTTACATTATAATAGAGCATTACCAGGTCATAACCATCCCACACCAATAGCATCATTATTATAGTTTACATTAAAATAGAGCATTACCAGGCCATAACCATCCCACACCACTAACATCATTATTACAGTTTACATTAAAATAGAGCATTACCAGGCCATAACCATCCCACACCACTACCATCATTATTATAGTTTACATTATAATAGAATATTAACAGGTCATAACCATCCAACACCACTACCATCATTATTATAGTTTACATTATAATAGAGCATTGCCAGGTCATAACCATCCCAGACCAATACCATCATTATTATAGTTTACATTATAATAGAGCATTACCAGGTCATAACCATCCCACACCAATACCATCATTATTATAATTTATATTATAATAGAGTATTAACAGGCCATAACCATCCCACACCCATACCATCATTATTATAGTTTACATTATAATAGAGTATTAACAGGTCATAACCATCCCACACCAATACCATCATTATTATAGTTTACATTATAATAGAGCATTAACAGGTCATAACCATCCAACACCACTACCATCATTATTATAGTTTACATTATAATAGAGTATTAACAGGTCACAACCATCCAACATCACTGCCATCATTATTATAGTTTACATTATAATAGAGCATTACCAGGCCCTAACCATCCCACACCACTACCATCATTATTATAGTTTCCATTATAATGGAGTATTAACAGGCCATAACCATCCCACACCACTACCATCATCATTATAGTTTACATTATAATAGAGTATTAACAGGCCATAACCATCCCACACCACTACCATCATTATTATAGTTTACATTATAATAGAGTATTAACAGGTCATAACCATCCCACACCAATACCATCATTATTATAGTTTACATTATAATAGAGTATTAACAGGTCACAACCATCCAACATCACTACTATCATTATTATAGTTTACATTATAATAGAGTATTAACAGGTCACAACCATCCAACATCACTACCATCATTATTATAGTTTACATTATAATAGAGCATTACCAGGCCATAACCATCCCACACCACTACCATCATTATAATAGTTTACATTATAATAGAGTATTAACAGGCCGTAACCATCCCACACCACTACCATCATTATTATAGTTTCCATTATAATAGAGTATTAACAGGTCATAACCATCCCACACCAATACCATCATTATTATAGTTTACATTATAATAGAGCATTACCAGGCCATAACCATCCCACACCAATACCATCATTATTATAGTTTACATTATAATAGAGCATTGCCAGGTCATAACCATCCCACACCACTACCATCATTATTATAGTTTACATTATAATAGAGCATTACCAGGTCATAACCATCCCACATGAATACCATCATTATTATAGTTTACATTATAATAGAGCATTACCAGGTCATAACCATCCCACACCACTACCATCATTATTATAGTTTACATTATAATAGAGTATTAACATGTCATAACCATCCAACACCACTACCATCATTATTATAGTTTACATTATAATAGAGTATTAACAGGTCACAACCATCCAACATCACTACCATCATCATTATAGTTTACATTATAATAGAGCATTACCAGGCCATAACCATCCCACACCACTACCATCATTATTATAGTTTACATTATAATAGAGTATTAACAGGCCATAAACATCCCACACCCATACCATCATTATTATAGTTTACATGATAATAGAGTATTAACAGGCCATAACCATCACACACCACTACCATCATTAATATAGTTTACATTATAATAGAGTATTAACAGGCCATAACCATCCCACACCACTACCATCATTATTATAGTTTACATTATAATAGAGCATTACCAGGTCATAACCATCCCACACCAATACCATCATTATTATAGTTTACATTATAATAGAGCATTGCCAGGTCATAACCATCCCACACCACTACCATCATTATTATAGTTTACATTATAATAGAGCATTACCAGGCCATAACCATCCCACACCACTACCATCATTATTATAGTTTACATTATAATAGAGTATTAACAGGTCATAACCATCCAACACCACTAGCATCATTATTATAGTTTACATTATAATAGAGTATTAACAGGTCACACCCATCCAACATCACTACCATCATTATTATAGTTTACATTATAATAGAGCATTACCAGGCCATAACCATCCCACACCAATACTATCATTATTATAGTTTACATTATAATAGAGTATTAACAGGCCATAACCATCCCACTCCACTACCATCATTATTATAGTTTACATTATAATAGAGTATTAACAGGCCATAACCATCCCACACCACTACCATCATTATTATAGTTTACATTATAATAGAGTATTAACAGGTCATAACCATCCCACACCACTACCATCATTATTATAGTTTACATTATAATAGAGTATTAACAGGTCATAACCATCCAACGCCACTACCATCATTATTATATTTTACATTATAATAGAGTATTAACAGGTCACAACCATCCAACATCACTACCATCATTATTATAGTTTACATTATAATAGAGCATTACCAGGCCATAACCATCCCACACCACTACCATCATTATTATAGTTTACATTATAATAGAGTATTAACAGGCCATAACCATCCCACACCACTACCATCATTATTATAGTTTACATTATAATAGAGTATTAACAGGCCATAACCATCCCACACCACTACCATCATTATTATAGTTTACATTATAATAGAGCATTACCAGGTCATAACCATCCCACACCAATACCATCATTATTATAGTTTACATTATAATAGAGCATTGCCAGGTCATAACCATCCCACACCACTACCATCATTATTATAGTTTACATTATAATAGAGCATTACCAGGCCATAACCATCCCACACCACTACCATCATTATTATAGTTTACATTATAATAGAGTATTAACAGGTCATAACCATCCCACACCACTACCATCATTATTATAGTTTACATTATAATAGAGCATTGCCAGGTCATAACCATCCCACACCACTACCATCATTATCATAGTTTACATTATAATAGAGTATTAACAGGTCATAACCATACCACACCACTATCATCATTATTATAGTTTACATTATAATAGAGCATTACCAGGTCATAACCATCCCACACCAATACCATCATTATTATAGTTTACATTATAATAGAGCATTACCAGGTCATAACCATCCCACACCAGTACCATCATTATTATAGTTTACATTATAATAGAGCATTACCAGGTCATAACCATCCCACACCACTACCATCATTATTATTGTTTACATTATAATAGAGTATTAACAGGTCATAACCATCCCACACCACTACCATCATTATTATAGTTTACATTATAATAGAGCATTGCCAGGTCATAACCATCCCACACCACTACCATCATTATTATAGTTTACATTATAATAGAGTATTAACAGGTCATAACCATCCCACACCACTACCATCATTATTATAGTTTACATTATAATAGAGCATTACCAGGTCATAACCATCCCACACCACTACCATCATTATTATAGTTTACAGTATAATAGAGTATTAACAGGTCATAACCATCCCACACCACTACCATCATTATTATAGTTTACATTATAATAGAGCATTGCCAGGTCATAACCATCCCACACCACTACCATCATTATTATTGTTTACATTATAATAGAGTATTAACAGGTCATAACCATCCCACACCAATACCATCATTATTATAGTTTACATTATAATAGAGCATTGCCATGTCATAACCATCCCACACCACTACCATCATTATTATAGTTTACATTATAATAGAGCATTACCAGATCATAACCATCCCACACCACTACCATCATTATTATAGTTTACATTATAATAGAGCATTGCCAGGTCATAACCATCCCACGCCACTACCATCTTATTATAGTTTTACATTATAATAGAGTATTAACAGGTCATAACCATCCCACACCAATACCATCATTATTATAGTTTACATTATAATAGAGCATTACCAGATCATAACCATCCCACACCAATACCATCATTATTATAGTTTACATTATAATAGAGCATTGCCAGGTCCATAACCATCCCACACCACTACCATCATTATTATAGTTTACATTATAATAGAGCATTGCCAGGTCATAACCATCCCACACCACTACCATCATTATTATAGTTTACATTATAATAGAGTATTAACAGGTCATAACCATCCCACCAATACCATCATTATTATGATTTACATTATAATAGAGCATTGCCAGGTCATAACCATCCCACACCACTACCATCATTATTATAGTTTACATTATAATAGAGCATTGCCAGGTCAAAACCATCCCACACACTACCATCATTATTATAGTTTTACATTATAATAGAGCATTGCCAGGTCATAACCATCCCACACCACTACCATCATTATTCATAGTTTACATTATAATAGAGCATTGCCAGGTCATAACCATCCCCACACCACTACCATCATTATTATAGTTTACATTATAATAGAGTATTAACAGGTCATAACCATCCCACACCAATACCATCATTATTATAGTTTACATTATAATAGAGCATTACCAGATCATAACTATCCCACACCAATACCATCATTATTATAGTTTACATTATAATAGAGCATTGCCAGGTCATAACCATCACCACTACCATCATTATTATAGTTTACATTATAATAGAGCATTGCCAGGTCACCGCCATCCCACACCACTACCATCATTATTATAGTTTACATTATAATAGAGTATTAACAGGTCATAACCATCCCACACCAATACCATCATTATTATAGTTTACATTATAATAGAGCATTGCCAGGTCATAACCATCCCACACACTACCATCATTATTATAGTTTACATTATAATAGAGCATTGCCAGGTCATAACCATCCCACACCACTACCATCATTATTATAGTTTACATTATAATAGAGCATTGTCAGGTCATAACCATCCCACACCACTACCATCATTATTATAGTTTACATTATAATAGAGCATTACTTGAGTCAAAACCATCCCACCCATCACCATCATTATTATAGTTTACATTATAATAGAGCATTGTCAGGTCATAACCATCCCACACCACTACCATCATTATTATAGTTTACATTATAATAGAGCATTGCCAGGTCATAACCATCCACACCACTACCATCATTATTATGGTTTACATTATAATAGGACATTGCCAGGTCATAACCATCACACCACTACCATCATTATTATAGTTTACATTATAATAGAGCATTGCCAGGTCATAACCATCCCACACCACTACCATCATTATTATAGTTTTACATTATAATAGAGAACACATTCTTAGTCATAACCATCCCACACCACTACCATCATTATTATAGTTTACATTATAATAGAGTATTAACAGGTCATAACCATCCCACACCAATACCATCATTTAACATAGTTTACATTATAATAGAGCATTGTCAGGTCATAACCATCCCACTCCACTACCATCATTATTATAGTTTACATTATAATAGAGCATTAACAGGTCATAACCATCCCACACCAATACCATCATTATTATAGTTTACATTATAATAGAGCATTACCAGATCATAACCATCCCACACCAATACCATCATTATTATAGTTTACATTATAATAGAGCATTGCCAGGTCATAACCATCACACCACTACCATCATTATTATAGTTTACATTTTATAATAGAGTATTAACAGGTCATAACCATCCACACCAATACCATCATTATTATAGTTTACATTATAATAGAGCATTGCAAGATATAACCATCCCACACCACTACCATCATTATTATAGTTTACATTATAATAGAGCATTGCCAGGTCATAACCATCCCACACCACTACCATCATTATTATAGTTTACATTATAATAGAGCATTGTCAGGTCAACACTTATCCCACCTATACCATCATTATTATAGTTTACATTATAATAGAACATTGCCAGGTCAAAACCATCCCACACCAATACCATCATTATATAGTTTACATTATAATAGAGCATTGTCAGGTCATAACCATCCCACACCACTACCATCATTATTATAGTTTACATTATAATAGAGCATTGCCAGGTCATAACCATCCCACACCACTACCATCATTATTATAGTTTACATTATAATGACATTATCAGAGTCCTCATCACTCCACACCACTACCATCATTATTATAGTTTACATTATAATAGAGTATTAACAGGTCATAACCATCCCACACCAATACCATCATTATTATAGTTTACATTATAATAGAGCATTGCCAGGTCATAACCATCCCACACCACTACCATCATTATTATAGTTTACATTATAATAGAGCATTGCCAGTCCTTAACAACATCCCACACCACTACCATCATTATTATAGTTTACATTATAATAGAGCATTGTCAAATTCATAACCATCCCACACCACTACCATCATTATTATAGTTTACATTATAATAGAGCATTGTAGGATCTGCATCATCACCAATACCTCATTATTATGATTTACATTTATAATGGGGAGCATTTATCAGGTCATAACCATCCACACCACTACCATCATTATTATAGTTTACATTATAATAGAGCATTGCCAGGTCATGTATCCCACCATACAATATTTATTATAGTTTACATTATAATAGAGCATTGCCAGGTCATAACCATCCCCCCTTTTATCATTATTATAGTTTACATTATAATAGAGCATTGCCAGGTCATAACCATCCCACACCACTACCATCATTATTATAGTTTACATTATAATAGAGCATTGCCAGGTCATAACCATCCCCTGCCTACCATCATTATTATAGTTTACATTATAATACCACAGACATTAACAGGTCATAACCATCCCACACCAATACCATCATTATTATAGTTTACATTATAATAGAGCATTGTCAGGTCATAACCATCCCACTCCACTACCATCATTATTATAGTTTACATTATAATAGAGCATTAACAGGTCATAACCATCCCACACCAATACCATCATTATTATAGTTTACATTATAATAGAGCATTACCCAGATCATAACCATCCCACCTAGTATAGTATTATTATAGTTTACATGTAATAGAGTATTAACGAGTCACAACCATCCAACATCACTACCATCATTATTATAGTTTACATTATAATAGAGCATTACCAGGTCATAACCATCCCACACCACTACCATCATTATTATAGTTTACATTATAATAGAGTATTAACAGGTCACAACCATCCAACATCACTATCATCATTATTATAGTTTACATCATAATAGAGTATTAACAGGTCATAACCATCCCACACCAATACCATCATTATTATAGTTTACATTATAATAGTGTATTAACAGGTCACAACCATCCAACACCACTACCATCATTATTATAGTTTACACTCCTTTATGGGGGTCGGTTTCACAGAATAGTGGTTCGCAGGAAGAAGCTGCCAGAGTGGAACTTACTATCGCCAAAGAAATACAGAGAGAATGAAGGTGGTTAGTTACGATGATTGGCATCGCGTGTCCTTGTTGTAAAGGCGTAAAGGCTCTAACTTGCAGAACCAAGGAATGCAGTTCATCCGAGTACCTTCTATGGAAGTATGTAAAAAAAAACTAAGATACTTTTAAGAAGAGAGAATAATAAAAGAGCAAGAATTCGGAAGATAACAGTTGACATACATATTAAAGTTTTGAATGTCAATGTTGACTTGGAAGCTAGAAGCAGGAAGAAACTTCTAGAAGCAAGAAGTGCGACAGAAAAAAAACTGTTAGCATAGAACTTAACAATTACAAATAACCATTTCAGTTGTAAAATGATGTAACCTTGCCCTAATCTCGTACAGCGCTTAAATCTATAAAGTCGAGGTACCCATAGAGTAAAATAATATCTAATCTGAAAAATACAAAAATGTGGCACAAGGCTGGACTTCAATGTGTCTTATCTTAAACTTAGCTAACCACCATTCGTCGTCGTCTTTCGGCCATGATCGAGATAGAACTCACTACACCCCTCCAGTATTCCCTGTGCATTTGGCACCCTGGCGCAGTTTTGTAGCGAAATTCATAATCTTGTCAAGTAGCTGAATACTTGATGCTACTGATGCTTCGCCAGGGCTACTAAGGGTGTTTTTGTTGTGGCCCCGTCCTGTTATTTAGCCCATAATTGGAGGGAAGTGATGGATTAATACCTTTCCCAAGGGTACTAGGGCTTAAGTGAATGCAGGGTACTCAACTGGAATTCGAACTCGGCTCACCGATTTCTCTTTCCAAAGAAGATATCCACTGCATCACAAAGCACATCCATCACTGAACGCTTACAGCGACTGGTATTCCCAAGTGGTCACCCATCTAAGTACTGACCTGGCTCACGTTGCTTAACTTCGGTGATCAAACGAGAACCGGTGTATTCAACGTGATATGCCGTAAGCTAACTATCATTACTTATCCAAACATACCACATTATTACTTACACCAAAACAAAATATTATTACCATCTTAGTACAGCCCCATAGTCGCTCAAGGTCTTAACTAATGAAGTCCTTACTAGTTCTCATATGTACAATTTCTCTGCGGCGGAGAGTATGGAATAAAAATAATTAAAAAAAAAATGAAACCATAATGAATATTTGCAAAAGGAAAGTTCGTCAAAAGAATTATCATGAAAGTATTTATAAAAAAGGCAGAGGCGAGCCACATTACGGCGGAAGAAAAATATCTGAAGACGAGATGCCAGGTTAAGACGAATAACATTAGAAAAAATATAGATTTGTCTCTTTCCCCCCTCTCCACTTCATCTACGATTTAATCAGTAGAGGAGACTGGGTTCTATACGCTTGCGTGGTGTCCAAGTTATGAGAATGAAAACACTGAATTCCAAACAGTGGAGAAAGTTTGATTGATCGATTTATCTTTTTAACAGCATATCAACTCCTTATGGGTCATTATTATATATGATTATATTATTATTATTTCAGATTATTAATACTGTAATAATATTAATTATTGTTATTATTATTATTATACCAGATCAATATTATTTTTATTATGTGATTATTATATAAGATCAATATTATTATTATTATTATATTATTATATGAGATCAATATTATTATTATATTATTATTATATCAGATCATTATTATTATTATTAGTAGTAGTAGTAGTATTATATCAGATCAATGCTAATCGTGTTTAGATGGGGATTTATTTCAAAAGGCGAACGCAATAATTGGGATTATGACAATTTTGATGTATTATTTTAAATTTCACTTCAACGCCGTTGAAGTTGCTCCAAGGTTACGGAATGTGGAAAAAAATTAAACAATAATAATAGCTGGCAACTCTTTTGCGAGAAAACCTGTGTTCTAGGGCGGATAGACAAACCCTGCAGCAATCGCCTGGTCGGGCACATTTGTGTTTGTTCAACACCCTGAGAATCAACCTAAACAAAGAAGATTTAAGGAAAATAGAAACAAAAAGGACAGTTATATTAAGAATCACAAAGAGACAGTTGGAATTTCCCAGATACTCAATAAGGAATGATGGCTTTCAAAATGTTACACTCACAGATCATATTGAAGGCAAGAGGAAAACGCCGACTATTTATCTAATGAGTTTGTGTAAATGGGTTGCAGAAGAGAAAATGGGTGGGAATAAAAAAAAATTCAACATTGTTAAGAGCGAGAAAGGATAGGAAGTTGTCGAGGGCCATGAATACCCACATGGTGTGTTCACGTAGAAGGATAAGCATATCATGATAACGGCAATTTTTCTACTTCTCGTAATGAACAGTATATTTATTTCAAATGTAAAACACTTCTTACCGCCGTTATTCTTATCATTGTTATTATCATCGTTATTGCAAATTAGTTTTGAGTTATCACCTTTTTTGGCTTAGCATCATTTCAATTCTTCCATCGGCGTGAGCTGATTTTCGCCTCCATTTCAACAATGTTGCACAATAATTATTTCACACAAGTCTTTATTTTGTTTCTGTCTCAAGGTCAGACCAATTTGAAGAAAGATTGGTTTGTAGAGACAACAAGAAGAAATATAGCACTTTTTCATCAATTTTGTCTTGATCTTTATGAATTCCTGAGAGAAGACCGAGGTCTATCTAATATGTGCCGTGTCCCTTCAGGAAAGTTGGCGACTATGGCTCTCCAACTTTCCCGCCTTTGTAACTTTTAGCAATGTTTGTCTTTTGACTATTTCTTCTATTCCCCGTTATGTCATTTATTTACGCAGGCTCGTTAAGTTGATTACTCGCTCTTTCTCCTGTCCCTCTTGACTTTAGGATGTCTCGTTAGTGTCAAAATTTCCAACCCTTCTTTCCTCATTATGCGTCTTAGAAATTTTAACTATCCTTTTCTGATTCAAAGTACAAGCATCGTTTTTGTTTTCATTTCCTTTAAAAAAGATCTCTTTGACAGTATGTCCCATCAATGGTATTCTCACCATCCTTCAGTAGAACATATTTTTGTTATCTCAAATTTTCTTTTCATCTGGTAGAAAATTGTCCAGTATTCACTTCCATATACATAACAGTTCAGCACTCGATTTGTTTCTAATAAAACTTTCCTGTTACTTAATACTTTGTTTAGTTTTTGGAAAGCATATTTTTGTTATTCCAATGCATTTTCGGATTTCGGTACCATATTTATCATTGTCTGTTAAAACACTTCATAGATATTTACATTCATACTTGTCTGATTTTAACATCTCCGATTCGTAGTTAGCATCTTGGGATTATTCTCCTAGCAACTATATATTTCAGTCAATTAACGGTTAGTCCTTTCTTCAGGTTTTCCTTCACTGCTATGTCTAAGAGTTACTGTAGTTTTTCTTCTGTGTTTGTCATCAACAGAGCGTCATCTACATATATCAAGGAAATAATAAAAAAATAATTTTCTGATCTTACTAAAACCCATGCTAAAAATAGTTCTTTTACGCGTCATACCATTTTTATTACAATACTTGTTTAGCCCGGTTTCTCTCAATTAGTTTAAGAAATAATAAGAATGAAAAACATATGATGAATTTACATAAAAAATACTTACACAACGTCCACCCTCATCACTTTTATAGATATAGACTAGCAGTTTAGTCCGGTTTCTCTCAATTAGTTTAAGGAATAATAAGAATGAAAACCATGATGAATTTGCATAGAAAATACTTATACAATGTCCACCCTCATCACTTTTATAGGTATAGACTAGCGGTTTAGCCTGGTTTTACTCGGGTAGTTTAAGGAATAATAAGAATAAAAAACATATGATGAATTTACATAGCAAATACTTATACAACGTCCGCCCTCGTTACTTTTTTTTAGATATAGATAACAATGTAAATGTCTCTATTGGATTAGGGTGGGAGTAGGAGGGGCAACATATATAGATATGCATAATATAAAGTGGGGTGATCGATTCATATTATAATCAATACATAAACTGATCCCTGACTTTGTGGTGTGATAATATATATTTTTCTACCCCTAATTTTGGCTTTCTGAAAAATTTGAAGGTGTCGTTAGCGTTCTAAAATTTTGATATACATCTGAGCGCAACTCCCGTCGAGCTAGACCGCAAAATGCAGACACTAAGTCGAATCTATCAAACAAACAAATACTTACACAACGTTCACCCTCCTCACTTTTATAGATATAGATATTGTCATAATTAAATCCATCGAATCGGATCTAACATTACTGTGACGATAAACATTCACACTTACCAGAGCCAAAGCGTCCAAGGTGTTTTGCTTGTCGGGCCGCTGTGTTGTGATGAATGCGTGCGTAAATCCACGCCAGACAGTTCGTCGTTTCGTCAGCTGCGTCCTCTCCTCTAGCAAGTTTGGTCAAAGAAAGGAATATTCTTCGACCTGTCATTTTATGCTGAGTGAGAACGAGGCTGACGGCGATGATTGGTGCGTCAGCAATGGTTTTTGTCCATAAAAAAGGGTCTGAGACAATGGCTGCTAGGGTCGTTGGGGCCGTGGTGACGTGCGCTGATTGAGAGATTAGTATTGAGTTAAGACTGTTTATTTAAGCTTCAAACCCACGTGTGGAGCGAGCGGTGTAACCGAAACCAAACAGGCATCTACTGTTTAACAACAATTACTGCATTATTCATTTTTATTATAAGAGATATTTTCCTGAATATTAATTTCGTACTCAGATGTATCAGTTAACTTTTCATCCTTTTCTTTGGCAAGAAAAAATTTGATTTTCAGGATGTGAAGAATCATTACCTTGCATAAATATAAACTTTAAACTAGATTCAAGTATCCTAATTATAGTTAGAGTATTCTGGTAGCAATGCGAATATATCAAAGTGAGGCTTTAAGGCACTTCCTTGAAATATAAGTGGTGACATTTCTTGGCTTAATATGGAAAGAAAAATTATCGCTTGCATGTGCGTTGTGGTGCATTGGATATCGGCTCAGAACGAGAAATCGGGGATCCGAGTTCGAATTCCAGCCGAATTCATTGCATTCACTTACGCGCAAATACCCTTGGGAAAGGTATTAATCCGTCTATTCCTTCCAGTTATGGATTAAATAACAGGACAGATTGGGTTCGGCAACCAGTCTACCGCAGAAAGCAATGGCAACCTACTGCGGGATAATCTTCTGCCCAGTCAGTTATGTCTCTTTCGAGACATGATCGCCCAAGCGTGTAGCACGTATGGCACTTAACTGACTGACTGACTGACTGACTGATGTTACTAAGATATGTTACTAAGATATGTTACTAGATATTCTTCTATGCGTCACACCACCTTTAATATTTATAAAGTTTGGCTTTGTTTGGCAGAAGGCTACAACAGTGAGACAGCCAGTGAGAATGGAATTTACTATAGTAGTAATGTTTATGGTTGACAGAAAGAGGACATCTCACAACCTCCTATAGAAAGTAGTACATGAAAGTGAGAATAAACGACTAATCGTCAGTTATAAGAAAACAGAAGGTATTGTTATCAGCAAGAAGAACAGTTCAAAATACAAACTATGATCAGCGAAAAAAGTTAAATAGCAAAACTTAAATAGCTAGTGAAAAGTGACATCGAAATTCAAATGTTTAATAGACTAGCAAAAAAACAAAAAAAACAAAAAAACAACAACAACAAATCAAAACAAAAAACAAAACAAAATAAAAAACAAACAGAAAACAAAACAAACAAAAAAACAACAACAAAAGAAGCCTTTGAAGCAAAGTATTAAGAATTAGGATAATTTCGTTAGAAATAAGAAGAAAAGAATGTTCTCTTGTTATGTATTAGGTTGTCCCAAAAGTTCGTAAACACTTGCAAAAAATTGAAATTTTACTCACCAAGTAGTCTAAGGTTACCAGAAAATACTTACAAAAAGTTGAAATTTTACTCGCAAAAACAACAAAAATTATTGCTCAAAATAAAGATTATCATTTTCCAAGACTCGCTGCCATCGATCTGCAAGCTTTCGGATCTGGTCAAAGTACCGTTCAGCCGGCTTCGGATCAAAGAATTCTTGACACCCTTCCTCGACTTCATCAAACGAGTCGAATCGGCGGCCCTTCAGAAAGTGTGGCATTGAGCGGAAAGGCCGTAATCTGATGGAGCACAGTCAGGACTGTAGGCTGTATGTGGCAGAACCTCAACGCCGTCCAGCTCTTCAAACTTGTCTTTGGTCTTCCTTGCGGTGTGTCGCTTGTCTCGATTGTGCTGGACCAGATAGACCCATTTCTCGGCGGATGTCACAATGCGCTTCCACAAACGCTCGTCCAATGGATTGCTGAGCAATTTACGGCAAATTTCAACTCGTCTGTTGGCTTGTGCTTCGTTGAGTTCGTGCTGATGTTTTTGTGGACAAAATCAAGATGCTTCAAATGTCGATGAATTGTCGATTTGCCAACTCCAAGCTCATCAGCTAATTCTCGAGTGCCCGATGAAGGCGCAATGTCCAACCAGGTTTGCAAGTCTCCATCATCCAACTTTAATGGCCATCCCGAATGAGGCTTATCTTCAAGACTCATGTCGCCAGAATCGAAACACTTGTACCACTCTGAGATCGCCGTATATGCAATTGTTCCTTCACCTTTGGCAGCACAAATCTCTTCTGCAGCTTTTCTGGTTGAAATACCTCGCTTTCAGCAGTAACGAATCAAAACTCGCAGCTCACTTTTATAAATTGCCATCTGGAATACAAACATGAAGATCACTATAACAATATAAACGCAAAATTGCATAAAAATTCAATTTTTCGCAAGTGTTTACGAACGTTTGGGACAATCTAATAATATAAGTTCTCCTATAATATAGTGAATGTCGGACAATCTCTTCACAGATGAAGAAGAGACTTAAAGCTACAGTCCTACAGAGGGATGTTGAGAATGCTATAAACTGAACCTGTAAGCAATTATGAAATTTTAGAGAAAATGGAAGCAAACATTACGCTTATACTTTGAATAAGAAAGAGAGTTTACATTTTTAGAGATTATAATGAGGAAATTTATCTTGGAATATTTGACATTCATAGAAAATACTGAATGCAAGAGGGACAGGGGAAAGCAGCGAATAAACCGCCTATCAAGCTTGTGTAAATGGCTGATAGAGCAGTGATTGGAAATTAGAAATTAGAAATCAACAAAAACTACAAAGGACATAAAATTATGGAAAACGTGATCACCTACACCCTGAAAGGACACGGTATACAAATGAAGAAAGAATCGTCTACCTGACTAGTTTACTCACTATTGTTTCACATCAAACACCTAACACTTACGTCGATGAGAATTACGCAACTACTTCACCTAATAAGCTGGCTTCATTGTAATATATTTTCCGAGTTTATCTACAACTTTTACCGGAGTAACGGAGTTTTCAGGTTTATTTACTATAAACTTGCAGTCAAAATTATCTTTTAGATTTTTCGTCATAAAGTGGCTGAAACTGTATATCTGTGTCGGGTCATAAAAGTTAGTCGTAGCAAGTCTTTTGATATTTTGGTAAATTACTTTGCTCAGAGGAGGTGACATGTCATTGCAAAGCTTGAAACCCAATAAGAGTAAAAGTGTTTATTTGCCTAAATTCCATCTTCGTTTATTCCCACTGCAATGTTAAAACTATTCTTCTTTCGATTCCACAGACAGAAAGTAAAATCACTTGTTGATAAGATGAATCTCGTGGGAGAAGATTTAGTTAATTTGTAAAGAGCTTTATCAGAACTAAAAATACTCAAAACCTTTGCAATTTTCATCCTGTTATTTGTGTTTCGTATTTCTTAGTAATTTTGTTCTTAGGTCTCGAGTTCACATGATTTACTCCACCTGATGTTGGGTTTTCTTAACCCATATGTCCCAGTTTAAACTGACACCTTCTTTTCCTTTATATATCTAAACTAGAACTATGTGTTGTGAGAATGGAAAATATCAACGATAATTGGCGGACTCATGTGGGTCCAGGTTAAAAGGGACACAAAATATGGAATTCAAGAAAACGGTAACAAAATAATTTACAAAAGATTAAAGAAACGAAGTTGAAGCTATGAACAGTTCAATAAAATCTTTATTTTGTGTCTCTGAAGTACTTATATGTCTGGTGTCTACCGGAAGAGAAAGCAACGGCATTGCCACTTCGAAAGGCAAATAGAAAAGTGAATATAACATTGCCTGCAATTATAGTCGGTGGCGGGGTTTATTACAACTATATTGTTGGAAAGTAAAAACTTAATTGAGATGTGTTTGAAAGCTTTCATGTTTTTATTTGAAATAAAAATACGAAGTTTAAGTAAAATGTTCATACATGGAAAAAAGGCAACAGTTAGCGCCAAGAAGATATGGATTTAGTCAGGTAAATGCCATACTCAGTACACCCTCAGGCGATCATGTATCTTTCGAGACATGACTGTCTGGACAGAAGATTATCCCGTAGTACGTTGACATTACTTTCTTCGGTAGAATGGTTGCCAGCCAAGGCTACAGAATCCAACCTGTCCTGTTATTTAACCCATAAGGGAAGAGACGTATTATTACCTTTTCCAGTGGTATTTTTGCGTAATTCAACTGGAATTCGAACTCGACTCCCCGATTTGTCATTCCGAGTCGATGTCCTCTGCACCACAACGCATAAGTAGGTCAAATTTAAAGAAGTTGGCTTGATACTTGAACAAGATAAAAACAAATGAGTACTGTTGTGCTGCCAGTTATCCGAAAGAGTTCTTGTTCTCAAAGGAAAGCTCTTCAGCACAGCAGTTATAGCAGTGTATTCACCGACAACGCAAAATAATGAGGAAACAGACACTTTATACTCTTTATACTCATACTGGACAACGGCCAGGCTAAGTGTAAATCACAAGAAAATAGAATTACCATGGGAGACCAGAATGCTTAAGTAGGCAAAAAGAGGGATGCTGTAAAAGTCGGTAACTTTGGACTAGGAATCCGCAATGGCCGCTGAAGAAAATGGGTTCAATGGTGTACAGTGAATAACCAGGTAACAACCAACATTTGTGTAAAAATTATTTTTCTGTATTTCAACTGAATGGTAATTATTTTTTAATATTTTATTGAAAAATATTTTCACGGTTAAATCTTTTCAATTATAAGTTTTTGTCGCTATTATTAAAGCGAAATGTTTGTATTTAAATTATATAAACGCTTAATCCTGACGGTTTTAGGATTTATTCCAAAAGTTCCTTATATGGGCGTTTTTTTGGTCTGAAATACAAATTTGAATATGTCGTTAGAATTGAACGCGTCCGTGGACATATGTACTAATTTCAAAATCTGTCGCAACGCGGAAAAATTTGGCATCTTCCAAATTTTTCGTTTATGTAAGCTTGACAAAATAAAATCAGAATGAATCTGAACGTCACAAGCTAACGGACGTATTTCAGATCTTCTCCGATCACTCTTTCGGATATTCCGAATGAAATCGTAATTTTCTAAGATGCGAAATATTTATTTTCGCAACTTAATTTTGTTACTTTGTAAATAGGGGTTGAATTGTATTGTAAATCGCTATAGACGTATTACAACTGCACTCTATATCAATATTTATATATATTAACGGTGTTAATATGTAATTTATTTTAAGTTAAAATTATTGTTTTCATAATTTGAATGTAAATGGCTCTTTAGACTTTCCGCTTATAAAAGTCACTTATATTTAATATAATAGCGTGACTATAACCCTTTGTTGGCTCTTTAGACTTTCCACCTATAATATAAAAGTTACTTAAATATTTATAATAATAGGGTGAATTTAATCCATTGTTTACATTTATGCGTATTTAATTTACGTATATATTATCGGTAAAGTTTTTTCTATGTGTAAAATCTTTAATATATTATAGCTCAAAATTAAATATTGAGCTTTTAATAATACTGTCTTTTTTGATATGTAAAAGACAATGTAATTTGCTTCCGTTTTAGTTTAATTAACGAAAAATTTTTATCAACTGTTTTTTCAACCAGTTAAAGGGAAGTGACTTACATCATTTCAGTAAGTCTTTCTTATAAACTAATTGTAATATTTATTTTTCGTTAACATTTGTAAAAATCTGTTACAGCGTCTATCGTAAAGGCTTAAATGACCTTTTAAGCAGTGAATTTGTATTATTAATGTTATTTGAAGATTAATAAAGATTGCTTTTTGGATTGGATTCTCGGAATTTATAATTCTTACTACGTAACAGTATTTCATAAAACCACAGAGAATTTTTTTTTATAATTAGTTCTTTTCACTCTGCTTAAAAGAGTAGAGATCTAAGAGATTTATATATTTTAAAAAAATATTTTTTGATATTTGGTTTCAAGAACACTCAATGCGATTATGGACGTGGAGAAGCCTAGGAGGAGACACGAACAAAACCAAATCAATTACATAATTATAAACAAGAAATTTAGAAATGCAGTTGTTCGCTGCAAAACTTATCCAAGTACCGACTGCGGAACGGAAGCGACCACCCCCGTTTATATGTAAACTAAGGATGAAACTTTGGAGACTGAAGAAGCCTAGTGCAGCACCCAGACTTGTGAACAACCTCGACCCACAGGAAAAATATAATGACAGTTTGAAAAAGAAATACGAGAGACAAATTGAAAACAGAAACTCGAAATGGGATACACTAAAAGAAATGTTATTGACATCAGCAAACGACATCACCCCAAAGAAAAACAGACGTAGAATGAAAAATGAGTAGATCCCAGATGAGAATTTTGACATGATGCAAAAGAGACAGAAAACAATGCCAAGATAGGGAATGGAATACAGGTAACTTCACAAAGAAATAAAGAGTAAATGCAGACAGGCTAAAGGAGAATGTATTAATGACAAATGTAGAGAAATAGAGAGATTATACATTCGTCAAGAACACCGGAACAAGGAACGCAATATTTATGTCCAGAATATTATCGGAAAGGGGAATACAAATGCAGAAGGACGTGTACCTGTGTGTCATAGACTACACAAAGACGTTCGACAAAGTACGCCACAAAGACTTGAGAGTTACTCGGCAACCTAGACATATTCGGGAAAGACATTAGAATAATCAGTCAGTTAAGTGCCATACGTGATACACGCTGAGGCAATCATGTCTAGAAAGAGACATGACTGACTGGGCAGAAGATTATCCCGCAGTAGTTTGCCATTGTTTTCTGCGGTTGACTGGTTGCCAGCCAAGGCTACAGAACCGAGCCTGTCCTGTTATTTAACCCATGACTGGAGGGAAGAAACGGATTAATACCTTTCCCAAGGGTATTTGTGCGTAAGTGAATGCAAGGAATTCAACTGGAATTCGAACTCGGCTTCCCGATTTGTCGTTTCCAGTCGATATCAACTGCATCATAACGCACTAATAAGAATAATCAAGAATCTGTATTGGCAGCAAACCGCTCGCGTACAGACAGGAAATGAGTTCAGCAGATATATAAAAATAGATAAGTGTGTAAGACAAGCATGTGACTTCTCACCAGATCTATTCAACATATAAAGCGAGGCAATTCCGAGAGAACTAGAAGTCCTGCCAGGATTCGTCATTGGCGGATACAATCTGAACAATATAAGATACGCAGATAACACAGTGCTAACAGCAGACACTAAAAGGGGAAACTATTAGACCTCCTACATAGGGTAGCTAAAGGAAGCGAAAAGAAAGAACTAAACATAGACTAAAACAAAACTAAAATAATCATTAATAAAAAGAGGAGCTCAAATGCCAACTAAAAGTCGGGGATACTGAAATCACCTAGGTACAGAAATTTAAACACATGGGAACGTTCTAACAGAGAACGGAAAGTGTAACACTGAGATCCGAAGGAGTATTGGCATCGGCCAAGGACACATTTCAGAAGCTGAGTAGAGTATTGGGAGTCAGCAAAATTTCTTTTCAAACAAAGAAGACAGTAATGGATTGTTATGTGATACCTGTTCTTCAAAATGGTAACGAATGCTGGGCAATCTCCTCAAAGACTTGAAGCAACCGAAATGTAGTTCTCCAGATTGATGTTGAGGATACCATGGACCGAACATTTGAGCAACGACGAGATTTTGGAGAGGATGGAAATGAAAAGGAAACTTATAGTTAACATCTGAAAAAGACAGCTAAAGTTTCTGGGATATGTAAAAAAGGAAGAAGGGCTTAGAGAATCTGATACTCATTGGACAGATAGAGGGCAAGAGAGACAGGGGAAAAGCAATGTATAACGTTATTTAATGCCAAAAAGGCGAGGTTTTAAGGTATTTTTTAATGTTATAGTGAGATGGTTGATTTAGTTCGATTTTAATGAAAGGTTTTTGTTTTTATTCTTTTTTATTTTAGAAAACTGAAGATGTCTTTTAGTTTTGTATTCAAAAATGTTTTGCTAAGTACACTTTTTTGACTTCAAAAATGTGTTATGGCAATAATTTTTCTTCAAAAATGTATTGTTGGTAATATTTTTCCTTCAAAAATGCATATTTTTCTATAAAAGTCTCTCTCTCTCTCTCTCTCTCTCTCTATATATATATATATATATATATATATATATATATTACTATAAAAGTGTATTTTTATACTTTCATAGTATCTTGACCCCAGTTTGGAGGTTAACTATTTGCCCCTAGCTGGGACCCTAACAGGTGCTACCACTCCGGGTCAGAGTGTACCTTGAAACAACAGCAATTAAGAAGTGATTCGATGCTCCTCCCAACCTCCAATCAGAGGCCTTGCTGCTGGATGCAGTTTACTACGTCATGAAGGAACAGAGCACATAGAAGAAGGAAAAAAGAAGAAAGTATAATTTATCAAAATAAACCAGTTGATGTTGCTAAAAATTCTCAAGACATTTTTTATATGAGAAATATATCGTGTGAGTTGTTCTTAATAATTTATCATTATAAAAAGCACTGATGATAATTTGTTCTGGAAGCTATCAGTTTTTATTACGCATATTGTAAAAATATTTAATTTATAAATCAACCTAAAATCAACGTTTAAGCATTATAAAAATACGTGTTAGATTCATAATTAATGTAAAAGTTGAAGTGTATGCACATACTTTAGTAATGCTATAAATATTTCTTTTTTTAATCACGTTTTTATAAACTGATTTGGCGTCTATAAAAATTATAACATATATTCCAGTGGCAATATGACATAGTATATCCAGAGGTTTAAACAGACAGTAGGATGCGTTAGATCAAGTGACAGAAATGCAGAAAAGAATTCCAAAAAATATATAGAAAAAATGGATGCCATGAAATCTCTTCTTTTTTTCACTGAGAAAAAGAAAAGAAAAAAGAAAAAAGAAAAAAAAACACGCACTGCAAAAATGTAATGTGAAAAAGAAAGCGAACATACAGACATAAACAGTGATTGAGCCAAATTTTACTTTGCGTAGTTACTTTTAGACTGTCTTACATAACGAGCAGGAAAAAATGTCTAGTTTTTTCGGTTGCAATCCTGTAAATGACAAATGGACACATCGTCGCCGCTACCAAAGTAACTACCTGTCGTATGCGACCACCTCTACTGCCATCAAACTTGGTCGCATATGACAGGTGGTCGCCCACTAAAGGCTCATAGTCATGATCTATTTACACCAGGAACGTATATACTACTCACAAGAATGTACATATTAGAATTTTACCAGGTAATTTGGTAATAAATAGATAAAAACATAAGATGGCCTAACTTTAAAGACATTTATTTAGCATAATTCATTAAAAAATTTTAACAACGTATTTACAACGTTCAACAAGAAACTAAAATATTTATTCATAAAAAATATTTATTAAGTGGACTTTAAAAAAAGTAAGTTATTGCTTTCCTTTTCGTGCCTGTACTAAAATATGTAAGTTGGAAAAATTCGCAACATATACGGTTTCAGTTTTTTCTTAGAAGTGAGTGATTGCAAAAGAGAATCTGCGATAATACATGGAAAAAATAAACAAAACAAAACCTACAAAAAACTGACAGCGATCGTGGGTGAGGGTATAGAAACACATATATATATATATATATATATATATATATATATATATATATATATACCCAGATAAAAATAGAGTAGATAGATACACAAAAAAATAAACGAACGAAAGAGATAGACATTTGAGAAAAGGACAGTTGTGATTTTCCCCATCCCTGAATTTATCCAAGTCAGTGCAGAGACTGCTATAAATCCCTTAAATATGTCAAATGCAGTACATGTTTGACCGTGAGGTGAAGTCAAGCAGTGTACATTTAAACAAGGAATAACAGTTTGATACAACACTACAGTAACAAAACAATGATGAATTGTTCCTGACTTAGATAAAAGCAAAATGAAATAGATTACTCATTTAGTTTCTCCTAATTTAGAAGTTCGCAGTGTACGACCAAAATGACATTTTTTAAGCGGTCGCTTGATCAGTGATTTTTACACTGGTCGCGTTCTGGGGGTGGTTGCTGACTGAGGGTCAATTAACATTAGCAAATCGTCCGTGCATAGAAAAACGGTCGTTAACAACAGGTGGTCAATTCTTATACAAGGGCCGCCTTTCTGCGTACTGATTTGTTTTGGCTTCCTCAATCTCGAAATTTAAAAGCAATAACTCTAACCTATCGCTGTTGATACATACTAAACGTGATAACCCGGTTTTCTTTTGTTTTCAGAATTTTTGATTTAGACATTCACTAAATTAGCGAAAGATATTCTACTCGTCTTACTGTTTCTGAGACAAAACCAAGTGTTTGCCCAAGGTTAGCTTGCGTTAGACTAGGCTAACCATTACTGTCTCTAAGATTCTACTTTTGTATATCATTGTCTATTTCTAATCACGTATAATACCCTCATCTATCTTTAATATCAATCACACTCCATTATTATTGTAAGAAACTTGTGGTGTAAGTAAGACACCACCGGTAACACAAATGAACTAGCAAGACGCCTTAAATAAAGAGTAAAAAAAGAGTTCAGTAACTGAGTTACGAGAGAAGCCTAGGGCAGCACCCAGCTTGCAATATAACAGGTAATAACCAACCCCAACCAACTCAAGACGATTATGAACATGGAGGAACCCATGTGGGGGCACGAAAAACCAAATCGACTACATAATTATAAACAGGAGATACCAGAATGCAAAACTCATCCAAGTGCCGACTGTAGAAGCGACGACCTCCCAGATATATGCAAATTAAGGATGAAACTTCGGAGATTAAAGAAGCCTAGTGCATCAACATATTACAATATAACAAACTCGTGGACGACTACAACCTTCAGGAAACATGTAAAAAGAAATACAAAAGAAAAAAGTGAGGTCCTGGGTATGACGGTAAACTGCTTCCAGCAGCAAGGCCTCTGATTGGGAGGTTGTGAGGAGCATGGAACCACCTCTTAATTTCTGTTGTTCCTAGGCCCACCCTGACCCGTAGTGGTAGCACCTGTTAGGGTCTCAGCTATAGGCAAATAGTTACCCCCTCTAAACTTGGGTCAAAACGCCATGAAAGTATAAAAATAGACATAGACTTTTATAGAAATATATACATTTTTGAACAAAAAAAATTACCAACAATACATTTTTGAAAGAAAAAATTATTTCCATAATTCATTTTTAAAGGAAAAATTATTACCACAAATACATTTTTGAATACAAAACTAGAAAACATCTTCGGTTTTATAAAATAATAAAAAAATAAATTTTCATCAAAATCTGACTCAATCAACTTTCTCAATATTACAAAATGTTTAAAAATATACCTTAAAACCATACCTTTTTGGCATTAAATAACCCATAGAGGTGTTGATATGCCGTTAAACAAAACTCAAACTTAAACTCAAACAAAAGTGAGAAAAAGAAATACAAGTGACAAACTGGAAGCGGAAACTCGAAATAGAAGGCGCTAAAAGGAGCGTTAGTGACACGAGAAAACGACATCTTTCCAAAGGAAAACAGGAAAGTGGCCTTGTGGCACATCCGGCCTAAGTGGGACAGAGCCTCAGCTGAGGAAAAATAGACAACGAAAAGTGCCTGATCCCGTATTTGCCGGGGATGAGTAAATTTTAACCCTTTGCGTGAGTGTAGGCGCTCGGAGCCTCACATCAAACCCGATCTTCGGTCATATCTCGTCTCAGTAGGGAGACGCTTGTTAAATGTCCAATGTTTCGAAAGAATTCGCAATTGTCAAGCTCTCTGTTTTTGGGTAGAGTAGGACTCGGTTGAGGCCCTGTTTCCGGTCGGAGACTCGGCTGAGAGAAAAAAAATCATGCCAAGTGTCCCACCTCGCGGTTGGCGGGCCTGTTAAATGTTGATCCTTGACCTGAGTGTAGGCGCTCGTGTTATCCACGTTAAACTTAACCATGTGTCACATCCAGTCTCAGCGGGAGACGTTCAGTAAATATCCAGACTTCCGAGAGAATTCGCAGTTGTAAAGCTCTCTGTCTTTGGGCAGAGTATAACTCTATCGGGCTCTGTCTTTTCGTCTGAGAAAAATAAATGATGCAAAATGCACGACTCCACGGTTGCGTAAAATTTAACCCTTGTCCCGCTTGTACGCGCTCGGGTTCCACAAGTTAATACCAACCTTATGTGATATTCCTTCTCAGTGAGGTTACTTTGGGTAAATATCCTGATTTCAGAGAGAGTTCTGATAGATTTCTTTGGGTATTGTTCGTTTGTCTATATCACTATTTGAAAATTATGTGACTTATTTTTTCGAGGTTTGTTTCTTTGTATTGGCTTGCGCATTTATTTGCACTCTTTTCTCTGTCAAGTATCATTATCTTTTTGTAAACTTTTTACCAGTGCTGACGTAGGTGATCCACCAGTATGAAGGCGTCTTCCCAGTGGCTACAACACCTCTCTGTCGCAACTCCATCGGCGTGGACAGCGGAGAGAACAATTAAGAGCCTGGAACATTATGAAGTCCAAAAAGAAATGAGCTGCTAACAACTCCTTTTATCTTGAGGGCAGTCTCAACTGGGACGGTTTCCCTGGTGTCCACGGATTTAAAAACAAGAAAATTCATCGGCTTCAGCAGGGAGATAATGGAGGAGGCGCTTAAGTATCTTAATAAAGTGCTGATCAGGAAGTCAAACGCCATGTGGAACATTCTACTGGCTACCGTCGAGGGAGCGAGAACTCTTGCAGAAAGCATCCCACAACAAAATCGGTGAGGTTACTGACAGGATATCTGAGAACTTAGAAGAAGAAAAACACGCTTCATAGGGTGTCCCTGGACATACTGAAGTATACTTTCTGGGGTGTTTTGTGTACAATATGGGCTCTGAGTGTCGCAGCTATTTGGCTGATTTTCCTTGTCTTTCGTCGTCTGAAGCGGCTAGCTGCGAGGGTGAGATCAGTCAGTCAGTTAAGCGCCATACGCGATACACGCTTGGACGATTATGTCTAGAAAGAGACATGACTGACTTGGCAGAAGATTATTCCGCAGTAGGTTGCCAGTACTTTCTGTGCTAGACTAGTTGCCAGCCAAAACTATAGAACCCAATCTGTCCTGTTATTTATCCCCTAACTGAAGATAAAAGACGGTTAACGACATTAAGAGCCAGTAATGTGGCACACTATCGAATGGTTTACGATGATATATCCTGGCAGTACTAAGATTTTTCTTTGCAGTAAATCAGTTTTCTTAGGTCATGTTATTAATAAGTAATTGATCTTTACATCTTTACAGTCACGTTTACACCCTTTTTCTTCAAGTGGTAGAAATGTCATTTTTTCCAAGAAGAAATATGTCTGCTTTGTCAAAACAGATGCCAATAGTTTATAGTTGTGGGAAGACATGTAATTGTTCTGTATTTTATCAGGATATTTGTGTCACCATTATTGGGTAGAAAAAAATCCATGCTGGAAATTTTAGTAGGATCCTTAACCATTTCTTGAAGATCTTTGGCCAGTTTTTTGTGTGCTGTATTTAAATAATATAGCCAAAACTTTATTTATTCCTGGAGATTTTCAGTTGTGTGCTTTGTTCAGTGCAAATTCAATATCCTCTTCTGTGATTCCAGCCTATTTTTGTTCTGGTTTATTTTTCGTCCATGTTTATTCTGGTTTATTTATCAAGCTATCAATCCTATTTTGTTTTTGTTATTTCGATTTGCTCAGAAAGGAAATTTCTGAAGCACAAACGCCGGCATAAATAAAATATTCCTGCAAGGAAAAAATTATCTTCATTTTTTGTTTAATAATAATAATAATAATAATAATAATAATAATAATAATAATAATAAATATACGGGCCGTAGCTCAATTATAGAATGATCGTCTACGATGTGGGAGATTGCAGGTCCGACCCCTAACCGGGTCATGACAGAGACTTTAAAAATGGTACTCGTCGCCTCTCTGCATAGCCGAGAGCACTCAGCAGTAAAAGAAAGAATCGAGAGTAAGTGGAGAAATCACACACTTATTTCTTCTTCTTCTTCTTCTTCTTCTTCTTCTTCTTCTTCTTCTTCTTCTATGTGCCATGTCCTTTCAGAATATAGAAAGCTCTCTCTATTCCTGGTGGCTCTTACCACGATCTCTCCTGTTACCCCACCCATTCAATTGCTCAGGCCCTTCAAATATGTTACGCGTTGCTTTCTCCTGTCTCTTTTTCCCTCTATCTGACCTCTGAGTATCAGATTCTCCAAGCCCTCCTTCCTCATCACATGTCCCAGGAACTTCAGTTGTCTCTTCCGCTCAGTATTAGTTTCCTTTTCGTTTCCATCATGATTATTTCTCTAAATAGAACTGAAGTCATATTAAAGATATCTCACTCTACGTTCGTATCAACTTCGGCGTCTCTGAGTGCAAAGACAGTTTCAAGAGATGATAAGTGTTTCACCAAATGATATATTGTCGAGATAAATTAGAACGACTAGCGGAATATACAAATTTATTTATCCTGTAGGTATTAGTAAAGTAAATCGAACATAATGGATGGAGACAGAATGCATGGTTGTCAGCAAGTGGAACAGCTCAAGATGTGAACTACGAAATGAAGATCACAAAATCAATCTAATATAAAAATTAAACATCAAGGAAGCGTTTTGATAGACGTTGGAAAAATGCAACAAAGAAATCCGAAGACATATTAAAATAGCGAAAGATGCCGTCCAATAGTATTAAGGAACAAGAAAATTTCTTTACAAACAAAGAAAAGCGTTTTGATCAGTTATGCAATGTTGGTGCTTCTCTGTAGTAATAAATGCTTGACAATCTCTACAAAGATGAAGAGACTTGAGGTAACAGAAATTTGGTTCTATCAAAAAATAATGAGTATAGCATAGAGTAAACATTTAAGCAACGAGGAAGTTTTAATGAAAACATACAACAAAAGAGACACTTATACGTAGAATAAGAAAGAGAATAAATTTCTAGGGTGCATAATGAGGAAAGAGAGCTTAGAGGTGTTTGCACTCACAGGACATATTCAAGGCAAAAGTGACAGGGAAAAGCCGTTCATAACCTACCCAACGAGTTTGTGTAAATGGTTGGCAGAACAAGTATTAGGAAAGATAGCAAAACGACAAAATCTGCTAAGAGATACAAAGAGCTACAAAGAACAGGAAATTCTGGAAAGCCATATCGATAACGTCCTGAACTAGACACGGCTCACAGAAGAAGAACATTTAAATGGTAGATGAAGTTTTAGAGAGCCATGATCACCCACGTTCGAAAAAGACCTGACCTATAGAAGAAGAAGAGGACAAATTTTAGAATTTATGCAGTCGTGTTGGTATCTAAGCGAGTCTATGTTAATAATCTAACACTCCCGTAAAGGCAAACATTACGATTCGACGGCTGCGTAATATTTAATAATAATTGTTAAATAAATAACGTCTTTATTATAATAATGTCTTTGTAAAGTAATGACTACTCAATGTGAGGAATACAAAGTTAGTGTAAGACTGTAGTATTCGAAAATAATCTATTTTACAAAAATCAATGCGCCTAGGTCTTCGTGCGTGCTTTTCCGAAATTAGATGCTGATTCTAATAAAATATTTTGCTTCTGATCTAAAGATGCACCGCGTTTCTTTGAGAGGAAATCTGAAAATAATCCACAAAAATTCAAGCCTTGATATATAAATTTACATAGAATTTTGTATGGGATAGTGACTATAATTTGTTAATCATTTTTTTTTGTTCGAAACAGTTTATTTAATGAACTCAAATAATTCTAAGCTTGATTTAAATGAAGAAGCGCGCGCAAACAACCACGAAAAACCACATAAAGTTATTCTTATACAAACTATATGAGATATTTAATGACGAAATGTAAATATTTTGTACGCAGTTTTTAAATTTTACACCGGAAATTCCTTCTTAGAGTTGATTGGCAATCTTGGCATATTTGGCAAAGACATTAGAATAATCAAGAACCTATACTGGCAGAAAACTGCCTGCATACAGACAGAAAATGAGTTCAGCCGATATCAGTCTGTCAGTTAAGTGCCATACGTGATACACGCTTAGGTGATCATGTCTCGAAAGAGACATGACTGACTGGGCAGAAGATTATCTCACAGTAGGTTGCCATTGCTTTCTGCGGTAGACTGGTTGCTAGCCAAGGCTACAGAAACCAATCTGTCCTATTATTTAACCCATAACTTGAGGGAAGAGACGGATTAATACCTTTCCCAAGGGTATTTGTGCGTAAGTAAATGCAAGAAAGTCAACTGGAATTCGAACTCGGCTTCCCGATTTGTCGTTCCGAGTCGATATCCACTGCACCACAACACACATCAGGATGAATCTTCTTACCGGATTTGTTCAACATACAGCAATGCAATTATGAGAGAACTAGAAGTCTTGCCAGAATTCGTCACTGGGGCCACAATCTTAACAATATAAGATACGTAGATGATACAATGCCGATAGCAGTCACGGAAATGAAACTACAATACTTCCTACAAATTTTAGCGAAGGAAAGTGAAAAGAAAAGAGTAAACATAAACTAGAAAAAAAAAAACTGAATGTTTGCCTATCAGGAGAAAGAGGACACAAAATACCCAACTCTTATCGGCGAAATACTCTTGGAAACATTAAGACTCCATCTTTTCTCACGCTAGATATGAATTACATTAGAAGCCATACTGGGTTCACTGGATTTGATTGGCAAGTCTAGAAGAAAGACAACCCAGAATTCAAATCCGGCCACGCTTTTGGTATGATCTTTCGAAAAGGAGTCAGATCCATACAATCGGTTCCAATCTTTTCTAATTTTATATGCCGTATCTGTTCATGGCTCTCCACATTTCCCTATCCCTTGTAGCTCTTCACACTTTTTCTCTCAGTATTTTTCCCAAACATAATCAGCCATCCACGTTTTCAGGACAATCAAAATTATTGTATTTCGAATAGTAATTGTATATATTAGGATGTGGTTTCCGGTTTTCTCTTTTTCAATCTTTTTACTCTTTTTTCTTTTTTTTTTCAATTGGAGTAGATAGACTAAACTATCGCCCGGATCACACTCCATCCACGTCTGTTGAATAGGTGAAAAGGATCATCCCTTGTTCCCTGTTTAGGATGTGGTTTCCCGCTTTCTCTTCAATCTTTTTACTCTCGCGTAGCCCCCTGCGCATCAGTGGCGTTACCGCCTTGCTCGGGGTGATATGATTAATATATATATATATATATATATATATAATAAATCATTTCTCAACCTATTGATGAAAAATATTTTACGCAATATATATTTATTTGTCAACATGATCTTCTTCTTAATATACTCAGTTCGAATTTTTTCAAGCAATCACATATCTGGCATATTACACTAAAAGTTTCAGATCAAGGTCAAGATAATTATAACTAAACTTATCATTCTACATAATTAATGTCTCACCCTAATATTCAACACTGAATTCAGTGTTTTGACAAGGAATTACATTGTATTGAAAAAAGTATTAGTTCTCTAAAATGCTTTTTTACTATCAGGCTTCGCAGACTTAGTAATATATCTGCGCCGATGTAGTAGTGAGTACTAATGTATGATTAGTATATACGGAATAATTACGTATTAAAGTATTTGGGTCACCCCAGAAGATATTAAGAAAGACTTTGTACTCATTGGTACACTAGAGAATCAGAGAAACCACGTTAATCAGCGAGGTGACCGGAAAAGTGTTCTAGACACCGGGGGCAGATTCACAGGGTCACAGTGACTGCTCCCTGACATGTAAACAAGTGGTCAACACAGCGGTGTTTAGGATGTGTACTTGTGAGACAAACAGATTAAAAGAAAATATATAAACGCCCTACCCGAAAAAAAAAAACCCCAAAAAAACGACAGTCTCTCACATCTACCTGTGAAGTCACCTGGCCACTCGCAGATATCAAATAAATATCTGGGAGGGGAGAAGACAGAAAGCACGACACTGAAATCTTAAGGCGCATTGGGAGCCTTCCAAAAGCTAAGCAAAGTATTAGGAAACAGAATTATTTCGTATGAAACAAAGAAAAGAGTACTGGATTGTTATGCAAGATCAGTCTTTTTTATGGCAGTGATTGCCCACAGATGAAGAAGAAACCTGAAGCAACAGAAATGTGGTTTTATAGAACGATTCTTAGATTACCAAGGACGGAACATTAGAACAACGACGAAGTTTTAGAGGAAATAGAAACAAAAAGCATACATCTACTTTTTTTGTGAGCCAATAAAAACAGCATATATGTTTATATATTCACCAATAAAAAAAACAACTTTTCATAAGATGGTTGGTTCATTTAATTTTACCATATGCTGATGTCGGCGAAACAAAATTAGATACAACCTCTCATTTATTGGCCAATCTAGAGTGAGGAAAAAAATGTAAAAGTTGTTCCGATTCTATTCTTTACAAACGTATAAATACGCATGATTTTTTCTTTTTCTCTTTAGAGTGTTACATGTCGTTTACCGGACGCCAAGTCCAGGGGACTTGCATTTTCTTACTCTCTCGACGTCTTTTTCGAGTTGCATTCATTGATTCTGTTTCTCCCTAATGTACTGACAACAAAGATGGAAAGAACATTACAGGAAGTTACAAGTCGCCAACCGGACGTCTCACCCTTTTTTACACTCTGTCTTTCTCTTTCACGTCACACTAATTGATTCCCCTCTTTCCTCATTTAGTTGTTGACAAAAACGAAAAAAGAAAGAGAAACAAACATCATTTCAGCTTTCATTCAGACCCAAAACGAACTTTAACCTATTACATTTGTGCATACTCAGCGACACCAAATTTGTCTTTTCTTCAGAATCCATTCCGTCTGACGTTACAAAAAACTGAACTCTTAAAAAGGCATTCAGAAGAAAAACTTTATGCAGAACTTTTAAGCATATTTATTATTTCAAAACAACAAAATTGATGTCATTCCTTTTGTAAAATAAATTTACACTTATTAAAAGAAACAAGATCCTTTTATCTTTTGTTCAGTCTTCTTTCAAATGTGGTAGGCTCGTTTATGTTTGGCACAAGGCTATTTAGCGAGCATAGGCGATACTACCATACCTAACATTAATCATTAATAAAAAAATTGGTTATCTTGCATTCCTTTTGCTTTCTGCTTTCAACGAAACAGGAAAAGCTGTTGAATTGATTGCTACATTAAAAGCGAAACTTCTCATAATATCTCTTGACAGATCAGTTTTGGGAAATATTAAAACTGATTTATAATTACAACCTATTTAAAAACTTTTCTTTATTGCGTAGAGAGGAATATACAAATAACATAATATCCAATAAAAAGCAAATATTAATCAATATGTGGTCTCTAAACATATTTGAATAGAACCGAATGAAGTCAATTGGCTTCTGTTTATATAAAGATAGGTATATTTTAATTCAATTTGAAAATACATAAAAATACGAAAATTAGCTTTCCTTTCAAAACGAATCTTAGGTGTAGCTTCATTTTTAAATGGATTTTTTCGATTTAATTACGAATGAATATACTATTTAGTGTTCGTTCAAAATTGATAGGATGGAAAAAGATGGAAGTCTAGTCAGAATAGGAAAGAAATTAGTGTTACGAATTCAGAGATCTTAAAAAATGAATACCTAGTCTTAAATAAAATTTAAACAGACTTCATGGCAAAAAAATTATTCCATTATGCTGTCTAATAACAAATCATTCCTTTGTATTTTTGAATATATTTGATTGGAAAATAAAAATAAGTTCACATTAACATTTATTGAAAAAGAATCACATAGTGGATATGTTTGATAGAGAAAGTTTTGAGCACAATGCTGTGTACAATTGAGGAGAAATCTCAGAAGTTGTTTTATTACTGAAATTGAACTAATATCATCGATATATTTGATAGAAAAATTCCGAGAGCGATATTGCGCACAATTGCAGGGAAATTTGAGAAGTGTCTTTAATTTTTAATTGGCTCATTATTGCTTCTGTGTGAACGCTTCTTGAGTAATGTTTGCAGAAAGGTGATAGTTTTGCTTTAATTTGAGTACAATTATAACTGAACAAAAATGCACGTTTGTGGTGAACACAGAAAACAAATGACCCTCATTTCTTCACTGCTTTCAAATTTATGGGCCTTTACGAAATTTATTTTTGACCAATAGAAAAAGTGATTGGCTCCAAGGTGAAGAAAAGACCAAGACAAAGTTTAGCGAGCCTATGTGAAAATGTACTCTGACCAATGAAGAAGGGAGCAACTTACAAACGGAGAAAAAAGTAACGAGCAGATGTCAAATAATTTTTTAATATAAATAAAAAGAGAAGAGAGAACACCAGTTACAATGTAGCAGAAATAACTCAGTCTGCCGATCGGACACAACTTTCCCGGCGACCGCATTTGCATCCTCTCATTTTCTCTCTTGTGTTGCCTTCTTTATCTCTCTTTCTCTCTCTTCACCTACTCACCGTCTGAAAAAAGAGAGGAATAAAGACGTTATTACTATTGATCGATAACCACAACGAAGCATAGACTTATTTTTTTCTACACATATCACATTTCGCTAAAACTAACGAACTCTGAATTCTTTAAACTACTCATTCTCTTAGAACAATTTTACAGTTTAATGATTTTATACATACAATGTGAATGATATTTCGTTCGAAAAATAAAATTTCATTTATTTATATAAAGGAAACAATTTTATATTTTCAATCTTTTGATAATTTTAAATTGTGGGAAGTTCGGTTGTGTTTGGCACAAGGTCAATTTGATAAACATAATCGATGTCGCTACATATTTGATACCGTTTACTTGCTATGGCTAATGTAGAAAAATACAGTAGAAGCAAGTTGAAAGTTAAAAGAGCTATAACTGAATGGTGCAAGATGTTTATAGAAATGTGATTTGAGAATTGAGGACAAATAGCGTTCTAGGATGAACACAAAATTGGAAAAAGAGATGAAGCAACTCAACAGTTCGAGAAAAGAACAAACAGCCTGTGAATTCCTAGAAATATTAGAGGTGATTCAGAAAATTTGTTTGAACGATGTATTGAAGGGGAAACATTTTCTAGATAAGGAAGACGACCTATCACTTTGCGAAAGGAAAATGCATATTCTCAAACGTGATGGCAGATGGGTAGTTCTTTTAAGTGTAAAATCTATCTGTCAACTACATGCTGTTTGGTTACCGATGATTCCAATAAATTCCGTATGTAGAAATTTTCTTTAAAGAAATTCTTGAATTAAACCGGAATTGTTCTTAATTGAAATTCAGATGAACTTAATTTAAGGACACGTAATAACTGAATAACTTATGAATTAATATTTTCACAAAAACTGAGATAAAATAGGGGTTAATTTTTTTTTACTATTTACACTATTTACATTGTTTGAACGATTGTCCTCCTCTTTATTGTCATATTCACGATCTTTCGATCGCTGTACGCTTCCGCATTTCGAACCAAACATTGTCCAGTGGATTGTTGTGGCCTTGCTAGGGTCAGAAATAAAAATACCAAGAAGGAAAAGAGTTAAACAAATATGTAAACAAAGAACAATAGTATAAACATATACAAAATGAGAAGGTCATCAGCTTGACTGTTTGGTCCGACTGTCAGAGCTTTCTGCTGGAAGAGACTTCAATATTTATTACTGTACATAATACAATAATGTGGCACAAGGCCGTTAAAAAGGGGTGGGATGAGGTTAGTCGACACTGTCTATCCTATACCTAGCTAATCATATTCCCGACCAAATCCCTCTTAACAATTTCTCCACCCACCACAAAAACTCGTCCCTCATATAACAATCCTACATATACCACAATACCACATATTTATAGAGAGCCTAAAAAGGGGTAACAAATCTATGAAATAAAGATTTTTTTAATGTACAAAATAATACAAAAATATATCTAAAAATTTCATAGCATGAAAATAAGAGGGTAAGGAGATGCAACTGGAAAAGATTTTTGCTACAAAGCAGAAACTGCTGGTTATTTATAGTTGGAAGAGTTCATGTGTGCATGGATAAATTACCATAATACGGATAAAAACATTAGTTGAAGTAATCCAGTAAATTGACACCAAACAGTTGTGAGTGAAGTTGCTGGCCAAATCAGCGGTGAACAAGCATTTGGAGAACTGAGTTTTTTAAATGGAAGATTACCGAAACTGAGAAATTCATAAAAAGGTTTGTCACGTGGGACTGAAACACTCTACCACAGTGGACGAAATAACGGGTCTGGTTTAGAAACTCTAACGTATACCACTTGAAGAAGGCCATAGCATGCAACGACCACGCTCCGAATATAACAACAAAAATGAAGACAATAGTCCGAACAATATAAATTGTGTAAATAGTTACAATACCTCATCCCAGAAAACATAAATACATTTTACTTACTTTTCATAAATGCTTATAGTTAGTTAATTGCCATACGTGATACACGCTTTGGGCGATCATGTCTCGAAAGAGACATGACTGACTGGGCAGAATATTATCCCGCAGTAGTTTTGCATTTGCTTTCTGCGGTAGACTGGTTACCAACCAAAGCGATAGAACCGAATCTGTCCTATTATTTAACCCAGAGATGGAGGGAAGAGACAGATTAATACCTTTCCCGAGGGTATTTGTGCGTAAGTGAATGCAAGGAATTCAACTGGATTTCGACCCCTCACCCCGATTTGTCGTTCCGAGTCGATATCCAGTGCATCAAAAAAGCATATCCCTCACCACAGCTCACATCTATGCTGATATGCTTAAATGCTTATACTTGACTATATTTTCTTCATAATAAAATGTTGACCTAAGCCACAAATATTTTAGTCTGTCATGTCGTACATATGGATGAAAGGTTGATATTCCATGATAGGTTCATCTCAAAATACGATCTACAAATATCGAGATGCCAAAATCAAGAAGGTAGATGAATTTACATATCTGAATTTTAAAAGATAACGGTGAAGTGTGACACAGAAATCTGAACGCGCATTGTAAGAGCGAAAGTGGTTTCTAAAAGCTAAACGAAGTATTAAAAAAAAAAAGAAAAAATTGCTGGACCGAGATGTAATTTACATTCCATATGGCAGTTCACTGATTGTGTCATGAAACAGCAAAATGACAGCTGTCGTGAACAATAAAGTAAGGACAGAAAGAAATTAACAAAAGAATATTGGCCTTTGTCAAGGTTGAAAATGGGGCTTGATAGCTTTTTAATGTGAGTACGATCTGCTCTGTGGTGTAATGGATATCCGATCGGAATCAGAAATCGGAGAGCCGATTCCGAATTACAATCCGGATTGTTACATTCCCTTTTGTGCAAATAGCCTTGCAAAAATATGAATCCAAATGTTAGCATAAACGGCGTACAGGGGACTGAATTCCGCAGAATTGATCCTTCACCTGGAATGAAACGACATCAGCGACAGGTGTCACTGGACCATTATCTTGCGACTGTCCGCACCAAAACCAAATATAACTCTCGGGACATGGAACTTCAGAACGTTGAAGAACTGTAGGTAGCTGGAATATGTAAAGCAAGAGATGACTAGATTAAATATCAACATTTTAGTTATACGTGAACGAGGTGGCCGAACAACGGATTTATCGGTGACAACCACAAAATTATATACCGTAGGTGATTAAAATAACGAAAATGGAGTCCGCTTGATACTGGATCAGCACATGAAGAAATGCGTTCTTAGATACTGCAAGTTATCTGAAAGAATTCCTGCGGTTAAAATGAAAGTGCGGGGGAGGTCTCTCAATATATTGGTTACAAAGGTCTTCTTCTTCTTCTTCTTCTTCTTCTTCTTCTTCTTCTTCTATGTGCCCTGTCCCTTCAGGATATAGGCGATCATGGTTCTCCACGTCTCCCTATCCTTTGTGGCTCTTAGTATGTTTGCTCCTGTTACTCCTGGCAACCCCCGTTCCGTCATCCACCTGATCAGGCCCTGCAAATAGGTTATCCGCTGCCTTCCTCTGTCTCTCTTTCCTTCTATCTGGCGAGTCAGTATCAGGTTCTCCAGGCTCTCCTTCCTCATTGCGTGTCCCAGGAACTTCATTAACTTCCTTTTTGTTGCCATTCTTTCCAACACCTCATCGTTGCTTGCATGCTCAGTCCACGATATCCACAGCATCCTTCTGTAGAACCACATTTCCGCTGCTTCCAGTTTTATACTCATTTTCGATGATATTATCCAGCATTCACTGCCGTATTGAAGAACTGACATCACATAGCAATCCAGCACTCTTTTCTTTGTTTCTGGTGAAATTTTCCTGTGTGTTAGTACTTTACTCAGTTTCTGAAACGCGTCCTTTGCCATGCCAATTCGCCTATGTACCAAAAACAAAAAGTACGGAAAAAGAAATCGAAACTTTCTACTCCATGTTGAACAACGTCAAGGCTCAGTGCAAGTTACAAGAAGTTAGAAATATCATGGAAGACCTGAATGACACAGTCAGCAATGAGAGGGAAGGAAAAACTGGCAATTTCGGACAAGGAAACCGCAATGACCGCGGAGATAAATAGATTCAATGTTGCAGAGCGAATGACCAGTTAATAACCAACAACTGGTTCTAAGAACGCCCGAGATGATTATTGAGAAAAGCAGGAAAAACGCCGATTCTTTTTTTTATCAGTCAGTTAAGTGCCATACGTGATACACGCTTAAGCGAACATGTCTCGAAAGAAGATTATCCCGCAGTTAGTTGCCATTACTTTTTTGTGGTAGACTGGTTGCCAGTCAAGGCTATAGAACCCAATCTGTCCTGTTGATTTAATCCATAACTGGAGGGAAGAGACGGATTAATACCTTTGCCATAGGTATTTGTGCGTAACTGAATACAAGGTATTCAATTGGAATTCGAAATCGGTTCTCTGATTTCTCGTTACGAGCCGGTATCCATTGCACCACAACACACATCCCATATTATATATATATATCCTGGTCACTATTAAATTACTTAGTACTTCATGACATAAGTTAAATCTAATTTGTGGGTCCTTAACTTGGTAGAAACACCACTCAAAATAGCCACTTGCAAATATTCATTATGGTTTCATTTTTTAAAAAGAATTATTTTATTCCATACGCCCCGCCACAGACAGATTGTACACATAAGAATTAATTAAGAATTCATTAGTTAGGACCTTGAGCTACTATGGGGTCTATACTAAGATGGTAATAATATTTTGTTTTGCTGTAAGTAATAATGTGGTATGTTTTTAATCAGTAATGGTGGTTAGCTAAGTTTAAGATAAGACATATTGAAGACCAGCCTCCTTTTGGCCTTGTACCACATTTTAGTATTTTTCAAATTAAATATTATTTTCCTCTATGGTACCTAGAATTTATAGATTTAAGCACTGTACGAGATTGGAGACAAGGTCACATCATTTTACAACTGAAATGGATATATATAATCGTTAGGTTCTATGCTAACATTTCTTTTTCAGTCGCACTTCTCGCTTCCGGTTTCTAGCTTCGAAGTCTACTTTGATCTTCAAAAATTTAAATGCAATGTCAATCGTTATCTTATGTTTTTTAATTCTTGTTGTTTTATAATTATGTCCTTAATAGTATTTTTTTCACATACTCACTAACATTCATTACCCGCCCCCATGTCTGAGTGAATTTATCGCTTTGATTTGGGTAAAATTATTTTAAAAAAGTTGATTTAATGGGACATTATTTAGACCGTTTTCAGATCAGTTTTGTACAGAATGTTTAATTTACAATCAAGAAAAAATAAAAAAAATAAACAGCCACATACACAAATTGTCATTCGTCTTGGCAATAGGTGAGAAATTTCAACCAATTCTTGAAAATATAATTTCTCTTCTGGCTATATTTCTGAGATGTGGTATTGCAACTACAGTATTTCCGTTGTTCGGACTGTTGTCCTCATATTTATTGGGAAATATCAACCAATACTTGAAAATATATTTTCTCTTCTGGCTATATTTCTGAGATGTGGTATTGCAACTATTTACAGTGTTTCCGTTGTTCGGACTGTTGTCTTCGTCTTTATTGGGAAATATCAACCAATACTTGAAAATATATTTTCTCTTCTGGCTATATTTCTGAGATGTGGTATTGCAACTATTTACAGTGTTTCCGTTGTTCGGACTGTTGTCTTCGTCTTTATTGGGAAATATCAACCATACTTGAAAATATATTTTCTCTTCTGGCTATATTTCTGAGATGTGGTATTGCAACTATTTACAGTGTTTCCGTTGTTCGGACTGTTGTCTTCGTCTTTATTGGGAAATATCAACCAATTCTTGAAAATATATTTTCTCTTCTGGCTATATTTCTGAGATGTGGTATTGCAACTATTTACAGTGTTTCCGTTGTTCGGACTGTTGTCTTCGTCTTTATTGGGAAATATCAACCAATACTTGAAAATATATTTTCTCTTCCGGCTATATTTCTGAGATGTGGTATTGCAACTATTTACAGTATTTCCGTTATTAGAACTGTTGTCCTCGTCTTTATTGGGAAATATCAACCAATACTTGAAAATATATTTTCTCTTCTGACTATATTTCTGAGATGTGGTATTGCAACTATTTACAGTATTTCCGTTGTTCGGACTGTTGTCCTCGTCTTTATTGGGAAATATCAACCATACTTGAAAATATATTTTCTCTTCTGACTATATTTCTGAGATGTGGTATTGCAACTATTTACAGTGTTTCCGTTGTTCGGACTGTTGTCTTCGTCTTTATTTGGAAAGATCAACCAATACTTGAAAATATATTTTCTCTTCTGGCTATATTTCTGAGATGTGGTATTGCAACTATTTACAGTATTTCCGTTGTTCGAACTGTTGTCCTCATCTTTATTGGGAAATATCAACCAATACTTGAAAATATATTTTCTCTTCTGACTATATTTCTGAGATGTGGTATTGCAACTATTTACAGTATTTCCGTTGTTCGGACTGTTGTCCTCCTCTTTATTGGGAAATATCAACCAATTCTTGAAAATATATTTTCTCTTCTGGCTATATTTCTGAGATGTGGTATTGCAACTATTTACAGTATTTCCGTTGTTCGGACTGTTGTCCTCCTCTTTATTGGGAAATATCAACCAATTCTTGAAAATATATTTTCTCTTCTGGCTATATTTCTGAGATGTGGTATTGCAACTATTTACATTGTTTCCGTTGTTCGGACTGTTGTCTTCGTCTTTATTGGGAAATATCAACCAATACTTGAAAATATTTTCCCTTCTGGCTATATTTCTGAGATGTGGTATTGCAACTATTTACAGTATTTCCGTTGTTCGGACTGTTGTCCTCGTCTTTATTTCGCTTTGATAAAATATATTTGCAAGAATGATGCACAAACAGTGGTAAAATGAGAAGGAACTGATAGTGACAACATATTACGGCAGTGGCAGTTACTGCAGTTGAATAGAAGAAAATGGATATTTCTGGTGTAGTCTATATAAATATTTTCTGCTTCTCAGCAATATAATTTTCTACTGATATTGGCGTTTGAAAAGCAATTAAGCAGATGTTGATATCGAGAGTTGCAGGAAGCATAATGACTTCATTAGCGTTTATATAGGAATAAAAGTATTTGGTACAGGATTCTTAGCTTCACAAAGAAAATTTAAACGCGAAAGAAGCGTTTTGTTGTGCTATCTATTCTCTCATCATTAAATAACCGTATTTTTCCCTTGTACCGATTTTTTTTCATTCTGTAGAGGAAGAAAATCCCTATTCTGTTATATATCCGACAATTAGAAGAAAAATAATAAAAGATTTGCTTTATTCGCGTCGGCATCTTCGCAAGAAATGTTAATGTTGCCTTGTAACAGGTGCCGATATTCCTTTGCACGTCGTTCTTGTATTCTCCAAGGAGACGCAAAGCGATTCCTCCACTCGACCGATTTCTTCTGAATTCGTTGCATAATGAATGACAATTGGTTTTATGAATGATGAACTACCGTTAATCCAATAGAAACAAGACAATGCGTTACTTGATCCAAATTTTGATCATTGACCTATAGTTGACTTGGGATCTGAAATGCGAAAATGACATTCACGCAAGAGGCGCTAATGGTTGCAACGAGACATTATTACAGATGCATGAGCGAGAAAGTTGGGTGCTGACGCCAAGAATCCTCTCTGTCTTATATTATTCTACCACTCTCTTTGACTCTCTGATTCTGTAAGAGTCTTAACACAATCATTGATCCGGACCAATATGATCTTATTTGAAGCTTTTAACTGTATCCTGTGTTAAACTTATGCCTCGTACAGTAAATTTTAGAAGCCTATTGAACATGAAAATTTATATATATATATATATATATATATATATATATATACGTGTGTGTGTGTGTGTTGCTTTAATATTCTGTTTTTTATGACTTAAGATAAAGATACACAGAACTATTTATGCGTTAGACTTATGTCGCATACAATAAATTTTAGAAGCCTACTGAACATGAATATATATATATATATATATATATATATATATATATATATATATATATATACACTAACAGTCTGCCGTCTTCTTCCGAGAGCCCATAGCTTAGGGGTAGAATCGCCGACTGACGCCAATTCGGTCGGGTTTTAATCCTGGCTAAAAGCAATCGCGTGACTAACCGTACTGATGAGCTGTAATATAGCGAAACAGTTCTGTCTGTGGATGCCTATATATATATATATATATATATATATATATATATATATGGCTTAAATCTTTTGCGTGTTTTACGACTTAAGATAAAGTTACACATCAAATTATTTTCTTGATTCTGTTTTCGACAGTGTTCCGGTTATCGAAAATGTTTTTGCTCACAGTTTGACCTGTTGTATCAGTTAATCTTAAAACTTTATTCAAAATTCAAGTTTTAGTTTAAAGGCGGTACCGCCACTGATGTGCAGGGGGATACATAAGAGTAAAAGTTTAGACAGAAGAAGAGTGAAGAGAAAGACTGACCAGTTACAGGGGGTGTTAGAGAAAGGGCAAGAGAAGGATGGATATACAGGTGTGATGACAGTTGCGAAGGTAGAGAGAAAGGAAAAGAATAAGATATACAGCGGGTTGTAGAAAGGACTGAAGTCAAGTGGATAAGAGATGGGAATTGACATTGCATTTAAATTGTTGCTGTCAGGAAAGCAAGTATACGGAAGGGAGTTCCACAGGTGGGAAGTGCGAGAAAAGAAGCTGATGGAGCAGATCTGTCAGTTGCATTTGGTTGATCTAACTGTAAATGGGTGGGACTTTGTTGCCAGTCTGGTTGCACGAGTAAATTCTAGTGGCGGGGACACCAGTGACTTAAGTTCGTCAGAGCAGAAGCCATGAATATTTTCGTAGAATAGACAGAGGGAAGCCACATCCTGCCGGTCAGAAAGTGTCTGGAGTCGAGCTGCCAAGTCGGGACCTATCACGTAACAGATTCTCCGTTGGAGCCTGTCGAGATTAACAGCTAGGGCGCCTGACCATATATGACAGCAGTATTCTATGCACGGACGAATGGTTGATTTGTATATGCGCGAGATGGATTCAGGCGTAAAAAACTTCCTGGCCCGACACAGTGACCCAACCTTCCTAGAAGTAGATTTAGCTATTGACTAAATGTAATGATTCCACTTGAGGTCGGAAGATAGGGTAAGGCCGAGGAGGTGCAGTATATTGCTTTCATGGATACTCGCTTGGTCCATGCTTATGTGGGGCAGGAGATGTTGCCTGTGATGTTTGACAGATAGCAGTTTCATTTTAGAAGCACTGAAATTTACAAGCCACTTCTTACCCCAGTCCACCACTGGGTGTAGATCCTTCTCAAGATCAGCAGCGAGGTTATGTTTGTCCGCCACGCCGGGAGTAGATTGTGGTATCATCTGCGTAGATTCCTACTTGGGACTTGATCACGTCTGGGAGATCATTTATGAAGACTGGAGAGGTTAAGATCGTAGTGGTTTGGGAGGCATCCTTTTTGGATCATTTCTATAAAGTAATAGCGTTAGAGAAGACACTATTTCAGTAAAACTTTCTCCTTGCCAGTAGAATACAAAGTAAATTAAGATAAGTCGAATTTGTGTACATGGGATGGCGGGATCTAGATGTGAAAGTCTGAACTAGTGGGTCTAATAAATGTAGTTCTTTCTGAACATTTGCTATGTAAATAGAGACAGAGTGGCGAGAGGCTAGCAACGCTTCGTCTACTGGAGAATAGTTGTACATAACTACCCTTCAAAAGACTGCGTAAACGTTTTTGAACAAGTTACGATTGGATAGTAAGAATTTATGCAGTGCTATGAGGTATGGCATATTTTTCACTCTGCAACCTCTTTTCTCACAGACTCAAAGTCGCAAGCCTCTGTCGTTATGTCTATGGCAAATATTCAGACGGACTCCATTGTTTAGTCCCACCAATTTAGGCTTTTATTGCTAAGATCCGCCATGCTGCATCCAGGGAGTCGAACTGACGTCTCTATTCTATTTGTAAGGGCAAAGATTCACTCAGCTTTTCCCCAGGAACCGTTGCTTTGAGGAACAGTAACCCACTTCGATGTTTCCCCGAATTTAACCTCTTCAAGTCAAACCATCAATTGCTACCACTCAACCATATCCATATAATCCTCACGTCCTACTCTTAACCACGATGCGGCTAGTCATCCTACAACCAGTTTTCACCGCATGAGACGGACAGAAAACGCAGTGACTATTATTTGTCGGCGACCAAGCGATCGCGCGCGCGAGCAACGGAAGACATAGCTGCCGCAGAGGAGGCGGAAGTAGTAGAGTAGTAGTAGAGTTTAACCGTTACGGCCTGCAAAAAACGGAAGACGGACGACACAATGCCGCTAGTCGTCCGACAACCAGTTTCCACCGCGTGAGACGGACAGAACGCAAGGGACGATTATCGGTGGTGGACCAGCGCAGGAGCAACAACGGAAGACACGGCGACAGCTGCATAGGTCTCCTATGCCGCAGCAGCGGCGGCGTCGAACCGTTGATTCATATGATCCATATTACGCATCTCATTCAGTAACCCACTATTTTGAGTGACTCTTGAGCCTTTCATTATCTGAACAATAATAAAAAGAATAATATTAGGTAAAACTTCAGAGTCTATTCTGAAACAGATTTATTTTTTTTACGGCCTAACTACAGTTTACAGGTTGTTTAAAGCCAGAAAATATTTTTATATAGTAAGAACTTTTGGAATTAATAATGATTTACTGATATGTGCCCTACTAATTAACCCATATATGGGGTGAGAAGATATTGATGCATACCTTTTCCCAAGGGTATTTACGTGTGAGTGACTATAACGAATCTGACTGGTATTTGAACTCGGTTCTCCGATTTCAAATTCAGAGCCCTTATCCATTACACCATCTGCACATCCAAGGTTACAGCACCTGGTATTCTCGAGTGTTCACCTATCTAGGTACTAACCATGATCGACAATGTTTAACTTCGGCGATGGTACGGGAACCGGTGTTTCAACATGTTATGGCCGTAAGCCTCTGACATTGTAAAAATCCAGTCTAAATAGATAAAAACAACACAATAATTATAATGATACAAACGACATAATACCGTAATTAGCGAGATGTTCGCTTGGGTTTTCTGGCGTTCTTATTTACAGCTTAAGACATCAAGAATTCTTGAAACGTGGAGATCTTGTGTTCATTCTACAATACCGTATTTTTTAACACTTTATTTTTAATCCTTATAGTTAATGATTCCCCAAACACAAATTTCGTAGAAAGTGAAATTAAGGGCACTACAGAGTTCATGTAAATCGTTTTCTGAAGGTTTTAGTCAGACTCATTTATTATGTGTAGTAAATATTAACTTACATAGCCAGAGTTTATGTCTTGGATACCTTAAATTATTCGCTGCAATTTATAAAAAAAGATGTGTTTATTATCGACATAAAGAGTTTTGTTAAGACTGGTTCAGTTTTCATCATTCGTTAAAAGCATGCAAGAAACAGTATAAATTATAAATAGCACATGAAAGAGGAGAAAAGAAGAAGGAGGAGGAAGGCGATACGGACGGACAGAAGTTGTGAGAGAATGAATCTCTCTGAGGGCAAGATTCAAAGTTGATACAAAGCAATTTCGTGTGCACTTCATTTTCCACTGACTGACTAGCATTGGTTTTTCATTGTTAGTTTTTTTTGTTTTTTCCACTTTCTCAGGAAAAAGAATAAGAAAATGTTTTGAAACGAGAGTAAGTTTCAGGTTGCAAAGCGTGTTGTATTTCCTTGTTCTTGGTTTTGGCAGCCATAATGGGAAAAGGGGAATACAACGCACTCAGAGTTATGAAGTGTAAAGAAAACGGAAGTATGAGTCTATATCGAGGCGCGAACAAGGAGGAAATGAAAAGCTGGGGTAGTAGAAAGAATAACTCAGTGAAAGCCCAAGTGATGTTTTAGTAGATAAATAAAAGAAACGTCAATAAGTCCGTAGCCTAATGACGAAAAGCTAACATAAAATAATTAACAAATAGCAAACAATTATTTTTATGCAATATATAATAATTTTTGAACAGAATCTCCTTTGTCAAGGCACTTAATTCAGTGGTGAAAATCAATTTCGTAAATCGTACATTATTCAGTCAAAATTTCAAATAAACCTTGAGAAAATAACTATGTGTGAAGCAATGAACTTATTGAATCACTTCTACATGCACGTACATACCTACATATCTATCGCCATGCACACACGTTCACACGCATATACCCACACACTCTTACGTAAGGACCGCACGTGAAACTTTCTTTTTTCCCGAGTTTATTAAGAAATATATAAACTGATTCCCACACGTGTTTAGCCATTTGGAATATGTTTTTTTCGGAGCGTAAGACCGAATACCGTTCGTCTCTTCCAACTCACACACAATGCTAATTGCATTCAGCAATTAGCCTCATAAAATGTTTCTCTCTATCTTATGAGAACATTTCAATACATGTATAATTCTATTCACTATTATTCAGTACAAACATGTCATCTCCTTTTCAGGGACTCTGCTATCATGAATATTCAGACAATATCTTTAATAGCTAAGGGAGAACACTTTTCACATCTTACATTCCCGAATTATTCAGTTCTGTAACCTTACTTAATACAATGTTGTTATATTCGTTACATTTTGCTTTGAGTTATTTTATTTATAATTGTGGTGGTTTGGACAACCAACCTTCATTTCACTGTTGAAAATCGCTACCCCGACGGTCAGTCTGCTCCATATTGAAACCCAATTTGTCCAGACTACAACACACTCTCGGACGTTCGAGCGGGCTAACATACAATTTCAAAGAATAGAACGTAATGAAACTATAGAGTGAGAGAAACATAAGGATGAAAACTAGAAAGTGAGAAATGTAATGGAAACTAGAAAACGGTAGATAGGATAAGTGAAAGCTTTCGACAACGATCACGAGTTCCGTAGTGCATTAAGATTTTTGGGAAAACGCATGTACTGAAAGAATTAAGAAGCGGCCATAGCTTTCTATTGACGTACAAATGACATTCGTATATTTTTACCTCGATCCTACAAAATAGGCAACACCATACACAGACAAAAATATATAAATAAATTGATACATAAATAATAATAATAATAATAATAATAATAATAAATAAAATAGATAGATATGATGTGTAATGGAACAGTCACTGGTGCCTCCTCAACAGGTGTCTACTCGTGCAACCAGACTGGCAACTGGGTCCCACCCATTCACAGTCAGGTTAGTCAAATGCAGACGACAATTCTACTCCTGCAGCTTCTTCTCTCGCACTTCCCGCCTGTGGAACTCGCTCCCGTATTCTTGCTTTCCTGACGGCTACAACCTCCAGAAATTTAAACGCAAAGTCAATACTCATTTACTAACCACTAGACTCTAGCTCTCTCCCCCGTATAACCTTCCCTTTCTCTCCACCTATGTATCTGTCGTCGCACCTGTTTTCTCAGCTTTCTATTGCTCCTTTCTAACTAGTTTGTACTCCTCACTCTTTTCTAATTAATCTCTTTACAGTTATGTAGCCCCCCTGCACATCAGTGGCATTTCCGCCTTACTCGGGGTGAAATGATTAAAAAAAACAAAAAAACCTGTCAGCCCCTAGCAATGGACTGTCACCTATTATAAATACACCACGAAGTAGATTATGAGCGAGCTGATGACCGGAAGACGACCAGGGACGGGCGGAAGTTCTCTCCGCTCCATTTTGGTATATAGTGACTATTGTATGGACTCTTAATATTTGTACCCTTAATACAATAAACCTTATTGTTGATTTAATCGTGTGTTCCTTAGTCTTTACCACTCGGACTAACCACTCATTTGTTTGTATCGTATTTTCATGACACAGCACTATGACAGCTTATCTATCTATCTATCTATCTATCTATCTATCTATCTATCTAGATAGATAGATAGATAGATAGATAGATAGATAAGAGGTTTTATGTAAATTACTCAGTCATTTTATATATATTAACAAAAAACGAGAGTGAACAACGATCAGTTTTAAAGCTTTGTCTTGGGAGCTCAAAGATTTGAGCAAGCTTCCCTTTGAAATTTCAAAATGATTTGTAAAGTCATTCTTCGAAAACGCTATTAGATGCTTCGACATTTTATTCTTAATATTGCCTACGGTATGAAATCTTTTTTTCTTTTCAATGGCGATTTTAACTTTGGAAAAAGTCCCATATCGGAGAGAGACAATTCAATGAAAGACAAAAAAAAATCTAAAAAGAAAAACACAAACAAACAATAAAAATCCTATATAAGACATAAATAAATGGCAGTTGAAATATTGAGAATGACCAAAATTCTTTCTGCACAGTCGGTGAAAATCCTAGGTTTTTTGATTATCGAACTGTCAATTACTGCTTTTTTGTTTGATTGTAACCCGCTTAAATTATGGGTGTTCTGCTTCCCAGGATGTGAATCGATTTTAATTATTTTTCAGTCGAGTTTGAGTCTTCGGTATCAAATACTTCTATTGAATCATTCCCATACTTTTGGCCAATATTGAAGTTTCAAGAAAAGCTTTATGCTTATTCAATGGGAGTACGACGTAAATACAACTGTCAGAAAGTGCAAAATTTCATTCAACATCGTCTTACTATTGACTGATTAAAGCCAGAGAAGAATTAATGTTCACGCCTGAGCAGTAAGTTCTCTTGTAACTGGCTGTTGTGGGTTACCTCACTTGGCTTCGCCAAACGTCTATTAGGTGGCGCTATAAGAAGATAAACATTTCATTCTCATTCCTCTTTAAGTTTTTTCCTCCAAGATATATCAGTAAGCAATTTTATTCTCATCCATCTGCCCATATATTTGTGTTTGGTGACTTTAACGCCCACCACACCAAGTGGCTGGAAAACTCTGTCACCGTACTTGGTGGTGTCCACACCATGAATTTCTCTTCCCGTCGAAGATTGTGCATCCGAGGTCTCCTCCTGGGTTAAGGCTGCCATCGATGCTTTCATTCCTGCCAGGAAATTTCAGCTTAAATCTCATTCGTCTCCCTGGTTCTCGCCCGCTTGCTCGGCTGCCATTGCCCACCGGAATCATTTCTTCCGGTTCTATCGTAGCTAAGCGTCAGACCAAAAACAGGCGCCTTTTCGCTTCAGCTCGTAATAAGTGTAAAAAGATTCTTAACGAAGCTATGATGTTGTTTGCTGCCAGAATGAAGCAACGCATAGCATTCTGTAAGTTCGGCGCCAAGGACTATTGGTGACTTTGTAAAAGCGTGCTTAACAATCCTCAATACCCCCTAATCAATGAATTTGAGGTCCTCACCTCCTCAGCGGACAAGGCTGAATCCTAGAACTGAGGCTGAACTGAATGACATCCACATTACACCCTCGATGGTCACTAACATTATCTCAAACTTGACCCTCACAAAGAGAGCGGAAGGAACGGAATCCCAATCATAGTCTTGAAGAAATGTGCCCCTGAACTCTTCTCTGTCATTTCTAAGCTCTGCAACTTTTGCCTATCTGCTCCTTGCTTTCCGGCCTGGTGGAAGTCTTCCTCTGTAGTTCCTATATTTAAGAATACTGGAGAACACTCGGACCCTGCAAATTACCGCCCTATCAGCCTTCTTCCGATCTTTGGCAAAGTGCTCGAAGCCATTATCAACGCCGTGGTAGTTCAGCATTTCACAGCCCACAGGCTTCTCTCAGACAAACAGTATGGTTTCCGCTTCACCAGGTCTACTGCTGATATGCTAACGACCATCACCGAGTATATATACCAGGCTCTTGACAAGAATGGCGAAGCCCGAATCGTTGCCTAGGATATCTCCAAAGCGTTCGACAGAGTCTAGCATGGCATGCTGGCCTTCTACGAAAACTGCGGAGCTATAGTATAACTGGACATCTGTTTAACCTAATCAAGTCTCTAACCGCACATTGAAGGTGGTATTAAATGGACATGCCCCCCAGAACTACCATACGAACGCGGGTGTCCTTCAAGGCTCAAAACTAGGTCCTACGCTCTTTCTGATCTACATTAATGATCTCCCAGATGCCATAAGATCACAAGTAGGCATGTACGCCGATGACACCACAGTTTACTCTCGCCTCGATCAAAAATCTGGTGTGGGCGATAAAGCTAACCTCGCTGCCGAGTTTGAAAAGAACCTCCAATCCGTAGCGGACTGGGGTAAGAAATGGCTCGTGAACTTTAATGCTTCCAGAACGAAGCTGCTATCAATTAACCATCATAGACAATCGAACCTACTTCCCATTAGCATGGAACAGGCTTGCCTCCCAGAGAGTAAAACACTCCGCTTCCTTGGCCTCACACTCTAAGCGGACCTCAAGTAGAATAACTATATCGAATCCATTGCTAAATCCGCTGCTATGAAAGTCGGTTCTCTGTGCAGGGACCGGAAGTTTTTTTCCGTCTGAATCTACCCTGCACATATGTAAATCTACCATCCGCCCGTGAATTGAATACTGCTGCCACATCTGGTCGGGTGCCCCTACTATTCTCCTCGGGGTTCTTGACAAAATACAACGGAGAATCTGTAATGTGATCGCTACCGACTTGGCAGACCGCCTGAAGTCACTCTCTCACTGGCGTGACGTGGCTTCTCTGTGCCTCTTCTATAAATACTTTCACGGCTTCTGCTCCGAAGAACTTAGATCACTGGTGCCCCCTAGGTATGAATTTGCACGAGGTACTAGTTTAGAAACTAGGTCCCACTCTTTTACAGTGAAACCGATAAAATGTAACCGCAATTTCAACTCTAACAGCTTTTTTTCTCGCATTTTCCGCCTGTGGAATTCCCTTCCATGTACTTGCTTCCCCGACAGCTACAATCTCCAGGAATTTAAATGTAAGGTCAGTAGACATCTCTTATCAAACTACCTCGCATCCATTCTCTCAAACACTCTTCCCATCTACCCAACCCTCATCCTGGGTATCCTTACCCATCTATCACCCTCTTTCTGACATTTCCTATATCTAACTACTCTTTCTCATCACTTTCCCCTATGTAACCCCCTGCGCAATAGTGGCAGTGGAATGCCTTTCTTGGGGTGAAATGATTTAAAAGAAAAAAGACACTTGTACGTATACAAGAAAATATATGAAAAGCTAAAATAGTTAATTTATTAGTTTTTCAACGAAATACACACACACACACACACAGACACACAGACACACACACACACACACACACACACACACACACACACACACATCTATGTTTCTTTTATAAAATGAGTTATATAAATAAAAATATTCAGAAATTCTACAATATAATTCTCCTGAACACTTTTTAATACAACTGTGTTCAACTCTAATTTAATTATAACCCCAAATAAATAATTACACACACACACACACACACACACACACACATATATATATATATATATATATATATATATATATATTGGTGTTACTCCATTCCTGACGACTGGACGGAATCATTCCTGAAATCTTCGTCTACGAAACTCTGGAGCCGGGATACTGAAAGTAACATTTATCAACTAAGTGACAAATATTTGACTTGTATTAATTATATATATATATATATTTTTTTTTTTCAATCATTTCACCCCGAGCAAGGCGGAAACGCCACTGATGTTCAGGGAGTTACATAAATGTAAAAAGATTAATTAGAAAAGAGTGAGGAGTACAAGCTAGTTAGAAAGGAACAATAGAAAGCTGAGAAAGAAGGTGCGATGACAGATATATAGGAGGAGAGAAAGGGAAGGTTATACAGGGGAGGGGAGAGAGCTAGAGTCCAGTGGTTAGTAGATGAGTATTAACTTTGCATTTAAATTTCTGGAGGTTGTAGCCGTCAGGAAAGCAAGAATACGGGAGTGAGTTCCACAGGCGGGAAGTGCGAGAGAAGAAGCTGCAGGAGTAGAATTGTCGTCTGCATTTGGCTAACCTGACTGTGAATGGGTGGGACCCAGTTGCCAGTCTGGTTGCACGGGTAAACACCTGTTGAGGAGGCATCAGTGACTTAAGCTCATCCGAGCAGAAGCCATGAAAATATTTATAGAAGAGACAGAGGGAGGCCACATTTCGACGATGGGAAAGTGGCTGCAGTCGAGTCGCCAGATCAGTACCTATCACATTACAGACTCTCCTTTGGAGCTTGTCAAGAACACTGAGGAGAACGGCAGGGGCACCTGACCATAAATGGCAGCAGTACTTCATGCACGGACGGATGGTTGACTTGTATATATGCATGATAGATTCAGGTGGAAAAAACATCCTGGATCGACATAGTGACCCAACCTTCTTAGCAGTAGATTTTGCTATGGATTCAACATAGTGGTTCCATTTGAGGTCTGAGGACAGGGTACGTCCGAGGAGGCGTAGTGTATTACTCTCCAGGAGAATCACCTGGTCCATGCTTATGGGAGGCAGAAGAGGTTGCCTGTAATGGTTGACAGACAAGAGCTTGGTCTTAAAGGAATTGAAGTTGACAAGCCACTTCTTGCCCCATTTCACCACGGAGTGTAGATCCCGCTCAAGGTCAGCAGCGAGTTTGTGTCTGTCCGCCACGACAGGTTTCTTACTGCAGCGGGAGTATATTGTAGTGTCATCTGCGTAGATGCCTACTTGGGACTTGATCTCATCTGGGAGGTCGTTGATGAAAATAAGGAAGAGCGTCGGTCCCAGGATAGAGCCCTGTGGGACACCAGCATTCGTGCTGTAGGACGAAGAGGCACGCCCATTCAGAACGACCTTCATTTTGCGGTTATTTAAGAAAGATTGGATTAGGTCAAGCAGGCGACCGGTAATACCATAACCGCGTAGTTTGCATAGGAGTCCAGGGTGCCAAACCCTGTCGAAAGCCTTGGAGATGTCCAGAGCAACCGCGCGAGCCTCGTCAGACTCATCAAGGGCCTGTGGCATGTACTCCGTTACAGTTGTTAGCAGGTCGGCCGTGGACCTGTCAAAGCGGAATCCATATTGCCTGTCGGAGAACAGTTTGTGGGCGGTGAGGTGATGAACTATTTCAGCATTGATTATAGCCTCGAATACTTTCCCGAATATCGGTAGAAGACTGATAGGGCGATAGTTGGATGAGTCCGAGGGTTCACCACAATTCTTAAAGATAGGAACGACTGAGGAGAATTTCCAGCATGCAGGAAAGCAGGAAGCAGAAAGGCAGTAGTTAAACAGTTTAGTGAGGACGGGGGAAAGTTCAGGGGCACACTTCTTAAGGACTATCATCGGGATTCCTTATGGGGGTCGAGTTTTGAAATTACTCTGGATACTACTGTCGGGGTAATATATACTTCGTGCAGTTTGGCCTCAGTTCTAATAGGGAAGTCGGGTGGGTGCATTCCGGACGAGTCGAATGTGGAGTTGGATGAGAATCTGCGGGCAAAGCACTCAGCTTTGTCCGCAGATGACGTGAGAACCTCAAATCCATGGATTAAAGGAGGTATTGAGGATTTCCTATTGTTGAGCACTCGTTTACAAATCCTCCAATAGTCCTTGGAGCCGAACTTGCGGTCAGCTATGTGCTGTCGCATTCTCTCAGCAAACAACTGTTTGGCGTCATTTCGAGTTCTCTTGCACTCATTGCGAGCAGATGTGAACAGGCGCCTATTGTGATCAGTTGGCTGTCTCCGGAATAGACAGAAGTAATGGTTCCTGTGGGCAATGGCGGCTGAGCAGGCCGGAGAGAACCACGGAGAGGAATGAGGTTTTAAGCTATACTTCCTGGTGGGTATGAAGGCATCAATGCCAGCTTTCACCCATGACGAGACCTCAGAGGCACAGTCATCAACTGATAGGTCAAACACTTTTCCCCAAAGGACGTCGCAGAGGAAATCGCGAAAGGCATCCCAGTCAGCTTTTTGGTAGAGGTAGGAGGTTCTATAAGTAGGGAGCTCCTGGGGGGAGTGAGATTGGAAAGAAATACTGAGGGAGACTACAGCATGGTCGGAGTTGCCGAGAGGGCAAAGCTGCGAGACTCGACAGGCGTCAGTCGCAGAGGTGAAACATATATCTAGCAGTGAGGAATGACCTGAGGGAGTGCTTGGGAAGCGAGTGGGGAAGTCCACCACTTGCGTAAGGGACTGGGAAATAGCACAGTTCATGGCGTGAATGCCCGCCGGATCAGTAACGGCGTTTTCAAGCCACTCAGAGTGGTGGGCATTGAGGTCTCCAAATACAAATATGTGGGCGAATGGGTGATAGGAAATAGCCTTATCTTTGTTGTCGGCAATGCTAAAATTGGAATGCTATCTAGTAGGGAGCAGTCAGGATATATATATATATATATATATATATATGTGTGTGTGTGTGTGTGTGTGTGTGTGTGTGTGTGTGTATGAGTGTATTTAAACGATAACATTAATCATATTGGTTGAACAATATATAATGGAAATATCAAGTTAGATTCCGCTAATAACTATGTCTTAAACTATGAACTTAGAGATGCAATCTCTTATATTTGTCAGATATGTTAATTACACGAGAATCATTTAAATACATATATAATCATGCATTCACAAACAAATACTTCACACTCATATGGGAGCATGTAAAGAAATTTAACGCACAAACACACACACACGCACAGACATACACAAACTCAAACACACCCACACATGCACATATATATATAAATATGTGTTTTCATAAGTAAATTACCCACTAGGGACGGAAAATAGACAGGGAAGAGAACAAAGTGTTCAATGTTTCAACAGTTTAAATATATTCTCTAAAAGCTGTCTCTACCGGCATCACAACACACAATGTCGACAGCCTGAAGATTGCATTGCGTACTTATCTATTCATGAACCTTAGCGTAGTGGTCAACTGTAAGAGAACTCTTTTTTTGTAATAATAATAATAATAATAATAATAATATATATATATATATATATATATATATATATATATATATATATATATATAAAGAGAGAGAGAGAAAGAGACAGAGACAGAGATCACTAAATATCAAATTTTGATTTTGGTCAGGCTTCGTGACCAGGCACAGAATTTTCGGCACCACATCGCATATGTTCATCCAAAAAAACAAACAAACAAACAAGCAAACAAACAACAAAAAAAAAACAATGCGTACGCACGCACACACATGTGTACAAGCAAATACAGTAAAATACACTTTTCTTCACATCCCCCCACACATATACATGTATATATATGAGAAACAATCTTTCAAACATTCTTCATTAAATACGACAGACAAAGAAGGATAATTTTTGTTAAGTTTTCCCGAAACCTTACGTTTATCCATTTTGTAATATATATATATATATATATATATATATATATATATATCTCACCCCGCATTTACGAGGGGGTGCTGAAAATTTTCAACAAGTTCTAGTAGATATTTCAATATATAAAGCTACAATTAAATACTAACTTCTCATAAATATACGCAAGCATACAGTTATGGGGCCATATATATATTTCTATCTCCCAGTTTTTCTCGTTTCGAAAGAAAGAGAGTGAGAGAGAGAGAGAGAGAGAGAGAAAAGGAGGAAGAGAGAGAGAGAGGGAAAGAGAGGGAGAGGGAGAAGGACATAATTTCTATCATATATTCTTTCTTGGAGACTTTTATCCGCCCACCCGACACTTGTACGTGTCACATGTTCATACATGCGTTTCTGCTCAATATACTTAGAATTTCAGATCGATGGCGGTTCGCCGGCCTTTAGAATAATTTGCCATTTGCTTTTCATCTTTGTCGTAACTGACGCAAAAACGCGCGGGCGCGCGGCCTATTCGGTGTTTTGGAACGGGTGGGGAACGGGTGGCGGAATGGGTAAGGAGGTAGCTAGATAAAATGGTCACCATACGCATCGTCGTCGAAATCGATACCCAAATTATTTTTTTCTTTCTTTGTTTTTTTTTTCTTTGTTTCTTTCTTTCCCTTAAGAGCCATGTTGAGTTAGGCACGCACGTCTTTATATCAATTTGAGTGACGCTACACAGGACATAATATTAAGCACTGACTGCAGTCATAAATTTGAAGTAGAGCCACATTTTTGAGAGAGAGAGAGAGAGAGAGAGAGAGAGAGAGAGAGAGAGAGAGGGGGTGAGAAAAACACAACATCAAAGAACCGACCTTTTTAAAATATACATTCACATGTATAGGGATGCATTTTCTCTTCATATGTATTTGATCTTGTTTATGTATTTATGTGACTGAACCCAGTCAAGGTTGACTATGAGAGCAACAGTTTTCAGCATAGTTGGAGACAGGTAAGATGTTCAGCTTTTTTTCTATTCCAGAAAGAATATGATTTATTCTGTTACGTTTTATCATTACAAGAGTATTTTTTTATCCCTCTCCCCCACTGGAGCGAGTTGTGACACAAGGTCGGTTTTTAATGTAGGGAACCCGAGCACGGACACTTGGTGTCGCCTGCGCGTCCGATCCGCCTGCCTGCCAGCTAAACGCCGCCGCGTGCTGCAGAGAGCCACCACCAACCGAGCGTGCTTGCCGGCGTGCCAGACACGCCTGTGTGTGGTCGTTCAAAGCCGGTGGCTGGCTGCGTGCCGTGCTGCGGGACTGAGGCCATCCTGCACTTTCTGAGCAATCGCTCTAATTCGTGTAACAATCTTCGCTTATTTTCTGCACCTTCGTGCTCAGTCTAACCAAATAGCTTTCGTTAGATCGGCGAGGTGAAGAAAACAAAAATGCAACACTTCAGTTCCACTTTCTTGTTGGAACTTTTTCGAATTTTCGCCATTTTCCGAAATTCGCCGACGCCTGACCCCAGCTGGCAGTGCCACTCGTGTCCGACTTGCGCCTACGTGTGATACGTTGTCGTCGGCATCGTCACCGATTTCTTCCAGGACACTTGGCGTGCGTACGGAGCCGCCGCCGGTCAAACCATAACAAAGCTTGTCTGAGAATGACTAAACTTGTCTTAGCATGTCTGAGCTTGTCTTTTCTGGTAGTACTGACCCGTCAGAGTAAGATTAAACCAAAAATGGGGTATTGCAGTCACATTTGAGCTGGAGTTTTCCAATCCTCACTTTCCAACCTTGATGAACTTTAAAATCGTTTAAGCAGTCTTATACGGATTAAGTTATTTCCCACCCTACAGCCTCTTTCCCCGCAGACACAGACTTTCAAGACATTCGCTACCCTATCACCATTTCCAAGGCAAATGTTCAGATGAGCTCCACTCTTCAGTTACACTTGTTCAGACCGTTAGAGCTAGGACCCGACGTGCTAAATCGAGTCGTATTAGTTTCACTCGGATAAGTTTTCCTGAGAATTGTTTTTTTGTAGGACGAACTTCTGAACTTCGGTGTAGATGCCATTTTGATGGCAATAATTTTAATCAATGTCAATTGTTATCTATACTCTTTATCCTCATAACTTTTACTTTCTTCTAACTCCTCATACTCCTCATACGTCACAGACCCTCATTCAGTAACCATAAGTGGCTCCTGGGCCTTCTATAGGTTGAACCTTAATATATAAAAAAATGTAAGATATTTTTAAAAGACTAGTCTTCTCAAAAGTTTCGTCATTTATCGTGGCATGACAGTGACAAGATATTTCACAATGATATTATCCTTTCGCATCAGAATTAGTGTGAGATGAAAATAAACAAACAAAACCGAAATTCGAAATCAGTTCACTTATTCGGAAGTTTTCTTGAAACCAACACACACACAGAGCTATTTCGCCCTGCATAAAATTGTATTGATCGGGAAGCATCCTCTTGGGAGTCGGTATCACAAATTAGCGTTTTGTGGGAGTAGACCTTACATCTCAACAATAGAAACGAAGAGGATGAAGATGATTTGTCGAAATGTACATGGTCTGGTGGGTTCTAGTCGTGAAGGTTAGAACTAGTGTAACTAGGAAATGTAGTTTGTCTGAACACTTTCTATGGAAATAGCGATAGATTAACGAGAGGCTTGCAACGCTTCGTCCGTAGGAAATTAGTAGTAGGGTGAAAAATAAATACTCACAAGGCCTTGTAGACAAACTGGATTCTATCAATACTAGAAAGTGAAGGGTCTTTTACTTAGCGATCTATCATCCTTTCCTTTTTTTAAAGAATTCGAGACTTTTCCAGTTACCAAAGAGAAGTCAGTTACATACGGATGGCAAATTTCAAAAATATATATCTATAAACGTGAGATCTTTGACACTGAGCTCTCTTCTTTCATAGTTTGTTAGTCATTTACGTGCCATATGTGATACACGTTTTGGGCAATCATGTCTCGAAAGAGACATGATTAACTGGGCAGAAGAATATCTTGCAGTAGGTTGCTATTACTTTCTGCGATAGACTGGTCGTGACTGACGTAGCGAGATAGGTTTGCTAACCATTACTCCATGACGAAATAGTCAAATTTTACTATTATAATGTTTGAACTGTGTTATCAATACTGACGCGTCAGGTTAAAATAAAGGAGGAACTTATTAGTTGGGTTGGTTGATTTTATGAGATGTCGACCTTTTATGTAATGCTTCAGTCTTTTAATAAAATTATGTTTAAATTTGTAAGCATTTTCGTAGTTCGATAAATATTGGTCGTTTAAATTTGAGTTTACAAGCATTTTAATTGGTAGGTGGCTCCTTTTGGTGGGGATGTACTGAGTGCGATGGATAAAATGTCACCATTTTATATTTTTAATTTCTCGCATGCGCATTATTTGTTTTTGATATTGTCGACTGTACATACTGTATAGTAGGGTCAGTTGGGAACCGTCTGTGAGAAAAAGATTACCATGACGCAATTCACACCACCAGAAACGTAGAAAGAGCATGTTGTACTGATTGACATTCGCACCGGAATCTCCAATACGAATATTTTAGATTGACTGAGTGTCAATCTGATAACACTGCACAAGATTCCGTAAGAGTTGATGAATCTAGTTGTGATTACGAAGGTACGGCAGCTCGAAAAACTCACACTAATCGTTCTGACAAGAAAAGATTTCCCGAATTTGTTGGTGATGGCCTCAAACTCAACACAGAGTCCAATATCCAGTGCCGTGAGAAGGTAGTGCTCCTCTGTGTCAAGAGGGTTGCTGCTGGAAAAGTCTGACAACAGGACTCTGCACCATGCCACACAAGCAGGAGAACAGAGCCATGGCCGTTAGAAAATTTCTAAGCCCACATTACTTACATCTGGCCTCCTAATTCTCCAGACTGCACTCCCTTGTTTTTATGTGTAAAGCGCAGTTGAGGAAGAGACCAATAAAACTCCTTGTAACACCAAAGATGAACTGAAGGCAAGGATTATGGCAGCATTCACGAACTTAAATAAGGAGACCGTCTAGAAGAGTTGCAGGGGAATCCGAAGTCGTCTGAAGGCAGTAGTTGAAATCAATGAAGATTTTATTGAATAAATATACTCTTTAGTATTTCAAGATATTTTTGTGTAATTCTGTTAACTATATCTGTTAAAATGAAATGTCACTGTTATTTTCATTTTTACGGTTTAGACTACAATTTATCGATCACACACTGTGTGTGTGTATCCTTGCCAAAAACCGGGAAGACGGAAAGTGTGTCACAGAGATTCAAAAGCGAATTGGCATGGCGAAGGACACATTCCAGAAGTTGAGTAAAGTATTAAGAAACAGGAAAATGTCACTAGAAACAAAGAAAATAATATTGGATTGCTACGTGATGTCAATTCTTTAATGTGGCAATGCATACTGGACAATATCATCAATGATGAAGGAAAAACATGAAGCAAGTGAAATGGTGCTACAGAAGGATGTTGCGGATATTATGGGTCGAGCATGTGATGAGGTTTTGGAATGGATTGAAACGAGAAAGAAATTAATACTGAGAATCAGAAAGAGACAGTTAAAGTTCCTGGGACATGCAATGAGGAAAGAAGGCTTCCTATTTATTAAAACTTTTTGTAACTGCTTGATTTTAGTATCTCCCACTTGTATTTGGCATTTTGGGCTGCTCTTTTTGCTGATGACCATGCATTCAGTTTTCTTGCTGTTTATTTGTAGTCCTTTCTTGTCACTTTCTTCAGCGACCTTCTGTAGGAGGTCTTGCAGTTTCCTTTCCGCAAAGAAAAAATTGGATTTGTTAGTCAGTCAGTTAAGTGCCATACGTGAAACACGCTTGGGCGATCATGTCTCGAAAGAGACATGACTGACTGGGCAGAAGATTATCCCGTAGTAGGTTGCCATTGGTTTCTGCGGTAGACTGGTTGCCGGCCAAGGCTATAGAACCCAATCTGTCCTGTTATTTAACCCATAACTGGAAGGAAGAGACGGATTAATACCTTTCCCAAGGGTATTTGCGTGTAAGTGAATGCAATAAATTCAACTGGAATTCGAACTCGGCTCCCCGATATCCACTGGACCACAACGCACATCCCGGATTTGTTAGTAGTTTGCATTAATATCTTAATATCTCGCAGACTAGCTTCACGATTTGACTAAGATCGAAATGAACAATACAATGGCTTTGTTCATATTTTTTCCTTGTTATATTCTCACTGTTGACTTGCTGGTCAAAGTAAAACAGATAAATAAGTTTTATTTACCTGTCAAGTTCCCCAATCAAAGACAAAAATTACTTTAATTTGTTAGAATTTTTAGAAAAATCGTAGGATTGAATTTAGCTTTTTATGGCTAAATAATTTTGTAACAGGAAAAATTACAATTAATGCTCGTACTACTGTAGTGTGTCCCAATATAACAAAATATGAAATTAAAATATATGTATATAAAAAAGAATTAAAAATACAATAAGTCATTTGTGTTTTCCTTTAAAATGTAGCAGACAAGAAATTAATTAAAATCAACCTTCTTCACTTTTAGAAAAATTCACAACGACGTGTGAAATTTTGGTTTTCCCAAATAGAAAGAGGATTGATCAAGGGCTTAACAAAAGAGTCGAAACCAGATTCGCAAGTAGGTGTTAAAATGATTTTTGATGAATGAGAGCAACTTGCAAGACCAAAAAAGACTTTGCGAGTAAGTGCGAAAACATCTAGATTACAATAAAAGGACTTCATTAAAGTCAGTCAGTCAGAGTGTCAGATGGGAGCAGCGAGACAAACATCTAAAAATGTAACTTCAACTTCAACCGACTCGGACATTGTCCTCTTTCTCTTTCTATTTATCTCTTTCAACAATTACTACCATGAACATTTGGTACAAACTCTTGATATCTTTAACTTTCTCATTGAACATTAATTTCTATGAATTCTTGTTATTCTTTTCTTTTAATAAATTACTAATTTAACATACAAAATATGTATATTTTATTTTTACAGTATTCCACACTATTCCATCCTGCCGACAACCAACATTCTGATGATAATTCTGATGATGATAATTCTGCATAATACTTGTAAGCTATAGGGAGTTCGGTTAAGTCTGACACAAGGCCGAATCAAAGAAAAATTAACCGTGTCCCAACGATACAAAAACCCTTGTCTTTCTTTCTCTTTCTGTACTTCTTTCTCTGTATACTTCTCTTTCAACTAACGAGGGAGGAATAATAAAATAAAAAAAGAGAAAGAAGAAAAGACTGAAGTCCGGTCGCGAAACAGTGTAAGTGTACTAGACCAGAGTTTAGATATCTGGGACTAAAATCTGTCAAAATAAAAACCGTTTCACGCATAACTTCTGCTAAAAAATAAATAAAAAATAAAGAAGGTAAAGGAAAGACACGCCATGAAATAAAATAATTTAAACTTTTGCTACACCGAATATCAAAGGACTCACTCTAATTTAAATCAAATAAATAAATATATATTATTTATTTTATACCCTTACGTCAGTTCGTTTTATTCCGTTTCCGATAAATAAAATACGAAGTTATCTTGCAAAGCCTACTACATTTTGAAAAAATTATATTTCGATGTTCTATTTACTCAAACACGAACATTATAAATCAATTTTTATCGACATCTTTGAAAAAATACCAAGAGCATGTGGATCTGAAAATATTATGCCTGCTAACCTATTAATGAATGACCAACAGGTCGTAGCAGAAGCACTAGATATTCATATTTCATGTATACTCAGGATATATTCGCTTGTCTCAAGTGGCTTATTCCCTTATTAAAAAAAAAATTAAAGATATAAATATTTTTTTCTGTTATAAATGTTTTTTCTCTGATTCGATGCCGACATTCAGCTTCAAACCGACGCTAAAATATAATTTTCTCGTATTTTGCAATATTTTCTTTTACATTTGTTGCAGGATTTTATGTTGTTCGGATAAAAATAAGTCAGCACTGATGTGGAAATCAACAATTTGGATATGAGTGTGTGTACGTTGTATCTAAAATCTAAACTTATTTATAAATGGAACATTGTCTGTGTGTATGTGTGCATGTGTGTGTCTGTGTGTGTGTCCATTACCTATAGACTTCGAAACGGCTGAAGTTATTTTCTTGAAAATTTACACAGTTGTACTATAAGCGTCTGCGAGTGTTCTTAGCTAGGTTTTGTGTTGAGGTACACTCGATAAATATCGAAAATCGATAATCGAGAAAATCGGGTTATAGAAGGAGTAGTCCAATTTTAATCAAATTTGATACACTCATAGACAAAGACATAAGAAACGATATTCATAAGTTTCAAGGTTTCAGTTCTTACAATAGTGCAGAAAATTTGATATCGATACCAGGAAATCAAAATTTGACTTACATCCATTCATTTTTCTTTCAGTCTACGGTTTCGCTTTAACTGGAAACAACTATTGTTTTTTAGTCTTTTGTGCCAACGTCCAAAGAGTCTGAGCTTTAGGACCATGGATTAGTTTTCAAGCTTTCATTACACCCGAGCAACGCCGGGATATACTGCTAGTAGTAAATATTTATGAGGTTCTAGAATATTTATCCCCCATACATTATTAGAGGATACGATGTGAGTACGGGTACAAAAAACAAAAAACAGAAACCAAAAAAAAAAACAACCCACAAAAACAATACAATGAATATAAAACAAACGACAATGTATGTTATTAACAAAATTGAAATGGAATGAAAAGACATTGAAACTAGCCATGAGAATGTGCTTGCTTGTATGTGTATGATAGACATAACAGGAGATGGAAAGTGGGACACAGAGATCCGAAGGCGAATTGGCATGGCGAAGGCCGCATTCCAGAAGCCGAGTAAAGTACTAAGACACAGGAAAATTTTCCTAGAAACAAAAAAGGGAGTGCTAGATTGCTATGTGATGTCAGTTCTTCAATACGGCAGTGAATACTAGACAATATCATCGAAGATGAGGAAAAAACTTGAAACGGCGGAAATGTGGTTTTACAAAAGGATGCTGCGGATATCATGGACTGAACATGTGAGCAATGATGTGGTTTTGGAAAGAATGGCATTAAAAAGAAAACTAATAGTCATCAGCAAGAGACAACTGAAGTTCCTGGGACATGCAATGATGAAAGAGGTCTTGGAGAACCTGATACTAACAGGTCAGATAGAAGGAAAAAGAGACAGAGGAAGGCAGCGGATAATATATTTGAAGGGCCTGATCAGGTGGATGACGGAACGGGGGTTGCGTGGAGTAACAGGAGAAAACATATTAAGAGCCACCAGGGAGAGGAAGACGTGGAAAGCCATGATCGCCTACGTCCTGAAAGGATAAAGTACGTAGAAGAAGAAGTGTAACAGAGCTCAAAAGTCAACAGAATACTAAGGAAGCAAACACGCCCTGTGGGCAACGTTCTTTATCGACGTCGACTACATCTGGAAGTAAAAGTTGAAAAGAGGAAGGGAGAAAATGTGATTTCCTTCTTTTAAACTTAAAGAGCCTCTCCACAACAAGCGTTTTGGTAAAGCAAGGAAAGATAAGAGAGAAGTGAAACACAAAGCATTCATGAAATGACATTGACCGATATGACGACAATCGAACATAGACCAGATGGAAGGCTTACCTCGCGAAGGGAAGAGAGCTCTGTTCCTTTCTTCCTTGTTTATTTCTTTCTCTCCCTTTCTCTCTCAGAGACGCGATAAGGAGCTGCTGAAGATGGAATTGTCGGTCGATTCCGAAGAAACCGAAGAATTCCGAAACCTACGTAAGGATGGAAATTATAATTAACGCTGGCAGGTAAATGTACAAAGTTAACAAAACCTTGTCTCTAAACTTCCAGATCGGCAGACATCGGCGCGAAATCGTAAGCGGGTGAGTTAAACCAGATAAACGGATTTGACATTAAACTTTTATGGAGAAACATTCAGATCACTTACCGACCCGCGCCATATCGAAGCATTTTTAACAATAAGGCAGAGCAGATTTGAAAAACGAGGGAGAAGAGACACTTATCACTCTAGAAAGCGGTTCGGCAGAGAGTTAAGACGAGAACGCTCTCTCATGTTAGCTTTTCTGTCCATCGCCCCAAGCAAAAACCCAAGGGAAGAGGAGCATAAAGACTGTATATAGAGAGAGACATAGTAGCAGCAAGTAATTTGTGGACACTGAAAGAAGTTGGATTGTATTTTATTATTAATTTTTTTCTCCCTCTATCTTTTGCCGTACAAAGAATTACAAATATAATCATTAGTCCACATGGACTGATCTTCGCTACTGTCTTGTTATCTCTTTTTTGTTCTTGTCTGTTTTCCTTATTTTAGTATTGTGCACCCAAATGTATCTTGAGTTCAGCTGTCGAGGGGTACAGCACGAAGATGACCCCATTCGAGTCCTTAACTTACCTTGAGATCAGAAATCACAACGTGGCAGGGGAAGTGAGGAATATTTACGAATCATTGACATCTTCGATCACCTAGGGACGGAACAGAAGCAAACAGCTGCAGACTCAGGTGCGAGTAACTTACAGCTACTTAAAGCACGCAATACAAATACATGCAAGCCTTAGACTGGAGGCGGAGTGGGTCATATTATTCTACTTGACTTCGCTAAAACCCGTCTCTAGAGGACGCTCCTTAAGCCTATAAACAGGCAATGATATTCTCACTTCATTCTCTTTTACATTTTAGGATATCTTAGGATATTTGAAGTAATAAAAATATGATATATATTATTCTACTTTCACAATTGAATACATGGTAAATGATACTCAGCTTTTGTGCATATAAATGCTTGCGTGAACATAATGCCTAGAGGCAGTGATATGCGTGTTTTATGTGATATGTGTGCTATGTTTTGTTGAAGCTATATTTTGGAATACATTTAATTTTTTTAAAGAAATTTAGGATGTTATATGGATTAATGTATTGTTCGTAATTTTACTATAAACATATATTTTCATACTTTTAAAGGATTTTATTTTTGTTTGACGTCTCACTATTTGCTTAAAGCTGAGATTTTAACAGGTTCTACCACCCCCGGTTAGAGTGGGCCTGGAAACAACAGCAATTAAGAGGTGGTTTCACGGGCCTGAAAACCATCCACTGGCCTTGCTACCGGAAGTACACTAATGGCCATAATTATTAGGCCACCCCAGTTTTTTTTTTTTAAAGAAATGATGTATTTCTTACTATTTTTAGTATTTATTGCCAAATGAAAATAGAATGGTTCTTTTGTTATTATTACTTCGCAAAATCTTGCAAGGCAAGAAAGAAAAGATGAACTCGTCCGAATCACCCTAAATTTTCTTCATTCTTTCATTGACGAAAATGCAACGTAGATAATTATTAAATATTTATAAATTCATTTGATGCACATGTTATTGTAAAATATTAACAAAAGAACCATTCAATTTTTATTTACAATTATTCATTTAGCAATAAATACTAAAAAATAGTATGAAATACATCATTTTTTTAAAAACATTTGGGTAGCCTAATAATTATGGCCGGTAGTGTAGTTTATTGTCATACCCAAAACTGAATTGCACAAATTAAGATTTCAGTGGCAAATTTATAGAATAAAGTTATTCATTATCGTAAATAAATAAAAAAAAATCAAATTAATCGATGTAATTTTTAAACGATGCATAATTTAAAAAAGCACTATTCAGATATGGAGGTTTTCTTTCATTTATTTTTTATGTTTTAATTTTCCGGTGAAGTGAAGCATTGAACGAAGTGAATATTGTATTTAACGTTTTCGGTGGAAGCAGTTTTCGGGCAAATGAAATTCGCTGTTATGATTGCTTCTCAGGAAATGTCTGTAACAACTGCTAGCAACGCTACTGAAAATTTTATAGTATTCTATAAAGTAAAGACTTCGAATATCGACTGTGACTCATGTATTTACACGTGCTTTGATAGCGATTGTTGTGGGTATTTGTGTCTTCTCAGAGTGTAGTTCGTAGCCGAATTAATAACCGCTCCGCCAGCTGCTACTCGTAGAACCCGGAACACTGCTTCACCAGGGACTCCGTTTCCTGCGCACCGTAAGCAAAACGCTGTCTCCCAAACACCGGTGTAGCCTTCTCGAGTCGTAAATAGCAAAAAGTGACCCGAAACAGAAGTAGGCTCTTTTTATGTGTTTTTTGGTCTCGTAATTTCCCACTCTCCGAGAGCCTCACTTTCACCAATGACGCATGCGCCGTGTCATTCGAAAAACTGCCTCGCATGAGCTCGCCTCGCGGTTCCATTACGTCTACGAACGCACGTGCAAACAAACCGCCTTCTTTTGCTTCGGCGAGGTAAGTCTCCACCACACTCCCCCCTGATCTCATCATCACAAAAAGTGCATTCGGGAGCGGGTCTCTTCTGGCGGGTGCTCCTTCGGAGGGGTACGACACAAGGTTCGTCCTCAGATGGGCTGTCACCTGAGGTTTCGTCATGCACGTCAGCATCCGCTGTTAGTGGACCATCGGAGCCATCACTTGGTTGACCTGACCCCAAGTAAATAAATCGCTCACTCTCTTCTGTGTCGGTTTCATCGCCCGACGATGCATATGGTCCTGAAAATGGCCGTAGGTCTTTGACATGGCGTGGTACCCCATCAATTCGCACTGTCAGTGGGCTGACAATTTCAGTTACCCGCCCGGTCCTGAACTTGGTTGTGCATTTGCCGTGCGGATTTTTGACCCAGACAACGTCACCTTCTTCATATCTCCCTCCGATAATCTGTGGTTCTGGTGGGGGTTTGGCTTCAATGCCTTTTACTCTGACGTGGTAATTATGCAGCACGTCAGCCGGTGCCGTGGAAGGTGAGACATCGTCCTTTGGCGTGACATTATACCAATAAACGGCCTCCAACGCGGAACAACCCTTCCTTGCTGCGATGGTCTTAATGCTCCTGTGGCTGCGCTCCACAATTCCATTACCAGCCGGTGAATATGCGCATCGGAATCTTAACTGCACACCCCAGCTGTTTGCAAACTCTTTAAAGTGTCTGCAAGTGAACGCAGGGTCATTGTCAGTCAATATCTCGGTTGGTGGGCCCCGTTCAAAGAAAATCATCTTCAACTGGTGAATGACACTATGTGCATCTTGTCGACGCAATGTCCGCCAAATTGCAAACCTGGAGGGACCGCAATCAATGAGCGTTAAAAAATGCACGCCATTGTAATGGGTTATGTCCATTGCTACTCTACTCCAGTTGTTTTCCACGCTCAATTTTCCCTTTTTCCAATGAACTGGCGCCGGATCTATAGACTGGCAGGCTTCACAGGCTTTGATAACCGATCGCACGATTTCCTTCGACACTAGTGGGTCGATAAGTCTGGCGAAGTATAGGGTTCGTTTCACGCCCGCATGTCCACTTTCTCGGTGGACGTCAACCACCTGACTTTTATTCAGTCGGCACCTCATTGCAGCGCAACTCTCCGGGACTGGCTCTTTTCCCTCCTTATGTAGATTCAACCACTTGCGTGGCACTCTGGTGAGGCAATCTGCGCGATTTTGACAGGATTTCACCAGCGTGACATCCATGGTCAATTTATATTCTTCCATTAATGCCCGCAGTGTTCCTAAGCGTCGTCTCACTAGCATTTCACCAGCCGCCTTAGTGTTCACACGTGCCTTCCCAGTCAAGGTGTCGGATATCCACCGATGTACGCATGCTGAATCGGTGACCAGATGCAACACTGTAGCCTGCCATTGAAGGGCCAGGTTGATGCCTTTGACTGCTGCATCTAATTCAGCCAGATTGATATGCCTGGCATCATTGGTCGGGCGCAACCAACAAGCATCCTCAACGATGCTTCCATTCGCCTCTAACGCCACTCCTGTGGCCACAGAACTTGCATCCACCCAGACCTTCATCTCGTTGCCATTCATGCACCAGTCTCCTCCAACAGGGTCCATTTCACACACTCTGGTCATCGTCTCTTCCAGCATACGAAGCAGATTGGCATTTCTGATTTCCTCGTCCCATCTCTTGGTTACCGCACTTGCTCGGCGCTTGATGAATGCAGTCGCCAACCTTAGCCAGCCACACACGGGGAAGTGGCCCACGAGTTTCCCACAAATGGAAAACACACGTCGACGAGTCACCACGTCGGGAATTTCCGGGATCTGTCCACTCCGCTTCCATCGGAGAGTACCGTTCTCTCCCCACACCTGCAGACCGAGGACCCTAGTTCCGTCTCGTAGCCGTTTTGGGTCTTTACAGACTAGGCCGTAATCTGAGAGGTGCTGTCGAACGCGCGATGCAGAAATCAGGCTCTCATTGATAAAAATGTCGTCAACGTAAGCCGACGTGGCACTTTTGATCACACGATCTTGGGACATTATAGCGTCGACGACAGATTTCATGATGAGTGGTGCCACATTTAGTCCAAACCCCAATCGTGTAAGGCAGAACCGCTTGCCCTTGAAAATAACTGTTTGGAATGGCCACAGCTTCTTGTCAATGTGAATTTGTAGATAGGCATGTCGCAGATCCAAGAGCGACACATCAACTCCTTGCTGTCGCCATTCTCTGAGCTTTTGTGCGCACACTTCGGCATCGGCAGTGAATGCTTCTACAAATCCGTTCAATTCTCGGTAGTCGAGTACCGGCCGGACCTTTTGCTTATGTTCCTGCACGACTGCCATCAAGGGAATTAGACCCTTGGGTGGACCAAGTTCCTCCTCGGGATATGGCAGCAACCATCCGTTACGTTGCCATAGCAAGAGTTCTTTCTCGTACGCATCCCGGGCATGGTCTGGCACAGTGTACTCTTGCACGTTATTTGTCAGCTCGCCGGGCGAGCGACCACTTGCCCATTTCCATGTTGCAGTCCACGCTCTTTGCCTTTCATCGAATGTCACACTGAAATCGGGCTCATCGATAGAAATGGCGGCACATCCATCCAGGTTTCCAAAGTATGCCTCACCAGATTCCGTCAGGCGAACACCTCCTAGCTGTTTGATCGCGTCGATGCCAATAAGCAGGTCAAAACCCAACAATTGTCCATCCACGACCAGGACCTCAATGTTCACGGGCTGAGACTGTTCAACTTCCAATTTTATTCTGCCGTGCCCCCGGCACTTCAAAGTCTTCCCGTCGGCCGTCAGTACTCCTACTTCCTTCTGTCTCCAATGGCGACACACAGCTTTGCTCACCAGCGTCTGTGAGCAGCCGGAATCCACCAGAGCTGTGCACTCTCGCCCATCCACGAGCACTTTTACGGCGGGCAATTTCTTGATTCTCACTTGCTCAGGGAGGAGACTGGCGCTGACGTCTCCCCCCCCTTGGGCGTTTCCCTGGCATCTTGATGATGTATGTCCAAGTTTATGGCATCTGAAGCATCGGGTTTCACGGTGAGACTTCCGCACTCGACCGTCCGACCTCACTTGGCGTCCCTGCATACAATCCTTCGCCATGTGGTTGGGTCCAGAACACTTGTAGCAAAAAAAGGTCTCACTGCGCGAGTTATCAGGGAGCAACTCTGAATTCGAATGTGTTTTGCCAGTGGATGCAGCGACCGATTCCTTACAGCTTCCGTTGTCGGTCATGATAGCCCGTGCTCGAGTCAAAAGCTGCTCCAATGTCATGGTCTCCATTCTGGACGAGGCACGAAGAAGCTGTCTAACATATTGTGGCAACCCCGAAACAAACGCACATATCATCCATCGTTCGGGCAACGATCCCTCAACCAGCCGAGCTAAACGATGTAGTTCGGCCAGAAACTCGTCCACTGTTTCTCCCGAGCGAAGTTGCCGAGTAACAAATTGATCGTATGCATCAAGTGCATCTGTCGCATACGCGGTCATGAGGGCCCGTTTAATTTGCTCCGCATCCGCTTTCTGTTCCTTGCTGAGCTGCCTGTATACGGCAAGAGCACCGCCTCGGAGGCGTAATGGAAGAATCCGCTCAACTTTGTCCATAGCACAGAGTTCGCAGACCAACTCTGCATTTTCGATCCACTCGACGATTGGCATATCAGTTGCAGCGCCACTGAACTCAGGAATCAACCGGACATCAAAGACTTTGCCGTCCATAATGGAAATCGTAATAGATGCCGAAATAGCTTGTGGGTATTTGTGTCTTCTCAGAGTGTAGTTCGTAGCCGAATTAATAACCGCTCCGCCAGCTGCTACTCGTAGAACCCGGAACACTGCTTCACCAGGGACTCCGTTTCCTGCGCACCGTAAGCAAAACGCTGTCTCCCAAACACCGGTGTAGCCTTCTCGAGTCGTAAATAGCAAAAAGTGACCCGAAACAGAAGTAGGCTCTTTTTATGTGTTTTTTGGTCTCGTAATTTCCCACTCTCCGAGAGCCTCACTTTCACCAATGACGCATGCGCCGTGTCATTCGAAAAACTGCCTCGCATGAGCTCGCCTCGCGGTTCCATTACGTCTACGAACGCACGTGCAAACAAACCGCCTTCTTTTGCTTCGGCGAGGTAAGTCTCCACCACAATTGTCCCCTCTGAAAACTTTGGTGTTTATATGATTAAACTGCAAGGAAAGCAATCTTTAAGTACTGGGTGAATAAATTTCCGATTCCCAACCGTTCTTACTATTTCTCAGGGTAATTCTGGAGTTCAATTAATGCACAATTGTGAGGAATTCCAGCGTCAATTACTGCAGTGTCGGTAATTACTCTGTTACCAGGTAAACAATCATTTCCCAAATCTACGGAGTCACTTTCTCGCTCCTGCTCATTCCGGCGTGCTGTAGCGTTCACTTTCCGCCGTGATTCTTGAGAGACTGTTAACACGGATGTCGTTTGAGATAATAAAGACAGATCTATTGGCTAATGAGAATCAACTGAAGGCATGGCTTGCAGGTCGTTAAACACGCATGCGTGCGCACGCACGCACGTCCATTCTATTGCACACTCAATCTCTCTCTGTTTGTACCCCGCGTATTCACCATATTCAATGAGCACACTAACATAAACTAAAGCATTCACACACAGAGAAGGAGTTCATCTCATTCTTTCCTTGACGACAGTAGTTCTCTTATATGATTATACTTCATATGTTGTCCCATACGCACAGATATAATCACGCACACAGCCAGAGAATAGCTTTTGATACTCATCACTACGAAATGAGACTTTCAGATAAACGTGCACACACACACACACACACACACACACACACACACACACACACACACACATATATATATATATATGTGTGTGTGTGTGTGTGTGTATGTGTGCGTGTGTGTGGCTCCAAAGATTTATAAAACATAAAAAAAATGAAAGATTTTTCTGGAAGCTTTTATCTTAGTTTTAATTTCAAGCTAATAGATTAAATTTAATATTTCCACTAAGTAAAATACTTTGTGGTATTTCCTGACAAATTTAAATGAAGGATTTGTTTTGAAATTCTAAAAAATGGTTAAAATCGTCAATATTTACAAATCTGTCAACACAACGGAATTCTCATTATTAACATATATTTTTTTTTAATCATATCACCCCGAGCAAGGCGGTAACGCTACTGATGTGCAGGGGGCTACATAGGAGAGAAAAGATTGGAAAAGATAAAGCCGGAAACCACATCCTAAACAGGAAACAAGGGATGAGCCTCTACACCTGTTTGATAGACGTGGGTGAATTATATCTAAGAATTTATCTTCCTCAGATAAAATATATTTATCTGAGGAAGATTAGCGGATTCAAAGTTTAATTAATATTATTTCAAACAAATATTACTTTTAGTTTAAAATATCGCAGAAAAACATTTTTTAACATAAAGGTGTGTATTTTATGAAGTGTCGACCACCCTTTTAATAGACTTATGTTTAAGAAATTTTTTCGAAGAGGGACAATTACTGTAAAAATTACTTGGTAAATATAACGTGAAGGCCTTTTTTATATAATTTTTTTAAATCCTCAGTAACCTTAAAAATTTAGGAAAATTAAGTCTGTATTTATAACAAAGCAGAGGCATTCCAACGTTTAAATCAGAATTTTCTGCATTCTAATATCTTCAATTCGCAAAACGTGGCTAAACCATCTTAACCGTGACTGAATAAAAAAGATTCAGTTACGCCAATGCCAGTTTTTGTGAAAAGATCTGTGTTAAAAATATGATCTTTGAGAATTTAACCGCATACTGGAGGGAGGCTCCTCTTTCTATGGCATCCGGGACTCAGACCCATAAAGTAAGGTTATGAGAACAACAGCTCTGTACACAACTATCTTTTGCCTCTTTCATTCCATAGACGACGAAGTTTGCCAAAAGTATCCTGCGCCTTGGAGATTCTGTTGATAATTTCTTCTTCAAGAGATGCACTACTGTTCACCTTACTTCCAAAATATTCAAATGACTTGACATGAGATTTTTGCTTTTTACAGTTATGGGAGCAATTAGAAATTCCGACATGCTATGTTGCAGTTCTTCACCAATTGTCTATTTACCAGTTGGCTTTGGCTGATGGACAACTTCAGGATTCTTAATAATTATAGTCAATTCAAACGCCATGCTCGTGACAGGGAATCAACCAATGAAGTCTTGTACTTCCGGCAATGATGCTTCAACAAGTGCAGCATAATCAGTAAACAACAGATTGAATATTAGAGCTACCCTAGTTTTTTGTTTTTCCATTGAATCGCTGGTGATTATGTAAACCACCAGTTGTCTGAAATTCAAATTTAACCCCTTTTTCGAGGCCCCCATATGCGTGTTTCAGCATAAGGGAAAATAGAAGGCAAACAGAACTGGTGCCATCACACAACCCTGTTTTGTAACATAAAGGACAGAAGCTTGCATTTCTTGATGATACGAAATGATGATGTTCAGCATATTGTTTGACATACCCGACTTCTTTAAAACCTTCAAAAGGGCATTCCTATTGACAGTATCAAAAGTCTAGATGAGGTCAACAAATACAATCTATAGATCTAGATTCTTCTCACGGATTTTTTCAGCGACTTGTCTGAGCGAAAAGACCATGTCAACAGTTCCACGATCAGCACGAAATCCACACTGGGACTCTGGATATATATCATCAACAAGGTAGGTGATAATTCTGTTGAGTATCAAGCGAGCAAGGAGCTTACCTGATACGCACTATAAGGAAATGCTACTCCAGCTGTTACAAATGGTTATTTTTCCTTTGTCAGATGGAAGAATATTTGATGTCCTGAGGGTCATCTGCTTTCCAAATAACTACAAGTAGCTCAAGAACCTTCTTGGTAAGCTTTTGTCCGCTGTATTTATATACTTCTGAAGGTATTTCGTCATTTCCAGCCACCTTATAACATCACATAATTTTAATGGCATCCTGAAACTCTTTAAACTTGGCAAATAAGGAAGCTGAGTTTTTTTTTTAATCATTTCACCCCGAGCAAGGCGGAAACGCCACTGATGTGCAGGGGGCTACATAAATGTAAAAAGATTAATTAGAAAAGAGTGAGGAGTACAACCTAGTTAGACAGGAACTATAGAAAGCTGAGATAGCAGATGCGATGACAGATACATAGATGGAGAGAAAGGGAAGGTTATACGGGGGAGAGAGCTAGAATCCAGTGGTTAGTAGATGAGTATTGACTTTGCATTTAAATTTCTGGAGGTTGTAGCCGTCATGAAAGCAAGAATACGGGAGCGAGTTCCACAGGCGGGAAGTGCGAGAGAAGAAGCTGCAGGAGTAGAATTGTCGTCTGCATTTGGCTAACCTGACTGTGAATGGGTGGGACCCAGTTGCCAGTCTGGTTGCACGAGTAAACACCTGTTGAGGAGGCATCAGTGACTTAAGTTCGTCTGAGCAGAAGCCATGAAATTATTTATAGAACAGACAAAGGGAGGCCACATTTCGACGATGGGGAAGTGGCTGCAGTCGAGCCGCCAGATGAGTACCTATCACATTACAGACTCTCCTTCGGAGCCTGTTAAGAACACCGAGGAGAACGGCAGGGGCACCTGACCATAAATGACAGCAGTACTCCATGCACGGACGGATGGTTGACTTGTATATATGCAGGATGGATTCAGGTGGAAAAAACATCCTGGATCGACATAGTGATCCAACCTTCTTAGCAGTAGATTTTGCTATGGGTTCAATATAGTGGTTCCATTTGAGGTCTGAGGACAGGGTAAGTCCGAGGAGGCGTAGTGTATTACTCTTCGGGAGAATCGCTTGGTCCATGCTTATGGGAGGCAAGAGAGGTTGCCTGTAATGGTTGACAGACAACAGCTTGGTCTTAGACGAATTGAAGTTGACAAGCCACTTCTTGCCCCAGTTCACCACAGAGTGTAGATCCCGCTCAAGGTCAGCAGCGAGATTATGTCTGTCCGCCACGACAGGTTTCTTACTGGTGCGGGAGTATATTGTAGTGTCATCTGCGTAGATGCCTACTTGGGACTTGATCTCATCTGGGAGGTCGTTGATGAAAATAAGGAAGAGCGTCGGGCCCAGGATAGAGCCCTGTGGGACACCAGCATTCGTGCTGTAGGACGAAGAGGCACGCCCATTCAGAACGACCTTCATTTTGCGGTTATTTAAGAAAGATTGGATTAGGTCAAGCAGGCGACCGGTAATACCATAACCGCGTAGTTTACATAGGAGGCCAGAGTGCCAAACCCTGTCGAAAGCCTTGGAGATGTCCAGAGCAACCGCGCGAGCCTCGTCAGACGCATCAAGGGCCTGTAGCATGTACTCCGTCACGGTTGTTAGCAGGTCGGCCGTGGACCTGGCAAAGCGGAGTTATTTCTGTTTTTTGTGGGATGGAATCTATAACATAGCTATCAACTACTGACTTTCTGTTAATGAATACTTTTTCCAACGACGTAATATTTAAATTTTATCTGTAAGGTGTTTTCATCACAGGACAAGACAGGAGATGTTCCACACTTTTTAGGACAATACACATGATTTAGACCATCATAAAATGTTTTTGCATCTTTTCTGTCGGCAGCATTCTGGAGTTCAGTACCTTTAGAAGACCACCAGAGCTTATTTATTTGCTTTAGAGACTTTGAGAACAATCTCTTGCACTTCTTGTAAGCGAGCATTTTAACAGAGGATGATTTGTTATTAAGCCATTGCTTGTGCGTTATATGCATCTTGTTGATCATGACCTGAATCGTTATTTTCGTTGAACCAGTCCAAGTGCTTCCATTTTGGGAGACCAAGGACTTCCTTGGATTATGAGTAAATAGTATTCCTCAGAGAATCCCACAAGGTTGCTACATTATCACTGATTTCAACAGAATCCAAACTAGAGTCGAGAGTCACAGACAACTCATTTCTTTTACGTTCAGTCTTCAAAGCCAGGATATCGATTCGTTTGGGTATATTTGAGCCAGCCAGACATGTTTTACGAGATAGATTTGAAAAAAGATTCTGCTTCAAAGTAGAGCATGATCCCAAAGACGTGACGTGAAAAGATCGGGTGATGTGTAAATCAGATATGTCTTGCTTCTTAGTTATGATAGAGTCAATCTGATGCCAGTTTTTGTATTTAGGGTGCATCTAGGTTTGTTTTTGATGATTCGGTTTTGAAAGATAGTGTTGCTGATATACAGATCTTACATATATTAAGGACCTCCACTAAAACATGTTACCTATGGTTTAAAATGAATAAAAAAATGAAAAATCTGTTTTGAAGTTTTTTTATTTAGTTTTAATTTCAAGCTAACAAATTCAATTTAATATTTCCAAGAAACAAAATGCTTCCCTATATTTCAAAAACTAATTGAAATTCATTGGAAGGCATTTTTTCTTTTTTTCTAAAATAGTTGGTTAGCGTTCTTTTATTAATCGTCTTTCATCGTAATGTAATTCTCGTTATTCAAAAAAATTCTTTCAAAAATAAAATATTGTTTTCTGAAACTTTATCTGAGGAATTTTAGCTGATTATAATTAATCTGATTTGAAAAAAATTACTTTTATTTTAAAATAATTCAAAAATCCCTTTTAAAGAAAACAGTAGTTGTGTTTTGAACCGACAGTAGCCATATTGACTTGCTAGTCGAGTGATGACATGTGCTAATATCGTTGTTCTATGGAAACCTCATCTGTTAAAATAATTTAAGAACTTTACGGGTGAGCGCCTGTTTATATAATTTTTAAGTACACTGTCATATTTAACAAAATGTTAGAAAATATTTACCGTAATCTAATTTTAGGAATATTGACGTTCTAAATTTTCTATAGTCATCGCTCTTATTTTCTGATGTGTATGGCTGCTCATAATGCGTTTATACGCATAAAATAAATTAAAATCTATTTAAAAATATCTTGATCTGTATTAAGCTTTTTTCAGGAAGAGGCGGCTGAAGTTCCTGGGACATGCAATGAGGAAGAAGGGCCTGAAAAAGGGAAAAAGAGACAGGGTAAAGCAACGGATAACATATTTGAAGGACCTAATCAGGTGGATGACAGAACGAGGATTGCACGGTGTAACAGGAGAAGACGTGCTCAGAGCCACCAGGGATAGAGAAACGTGGAAAGCCATGATCGCCTACGTCCTGAAGGGACAGGGCACATAAATATATAAATTATTATAATAAAATAAAACAAATAATGAAAACAATTCTTCTTTAACAACTTAACAGAGAAAGCGATAATATGACAGTTGCAATCATTTGCAAATAACCCTGACAAGTGATAGCATCGTAACGATGTCTTCACGGAGTTTCAAAGTCGGCATGAATCTGCTCAGTTAAAGAGACAAACTCATTTATATCTCTCTCTCTCTCTCTCTCTCTCTCTCTATATATATATATATATATATATATATATATATATATACCCTGATTGGGCACTCTGGAAGAATAATAGACTTTGAAAAACAGTAGCTACTCTGGCGTGTACATCGCTCATTCAGTAAAATGAATTAGATCACTCTTGCTATTGGGCGCATATAATGATAATATATGCGCTAAAAAGTCTGTCTTCTTCCACCGAACGCCAATAGCCCAGAGGTAGAATCGCCGACTGATGCCAATTCGGTCGGGTTTCAATCCTGGGTTAAGAAAAAATGGGAGTCTAACCGTACTGATGAGCTGTGATACAGCGTAGCAGATCTGTCTGCGGATGACAATATATATATATATATATATATATATATATATATATATATATATAGTAGATTTACCTATTGGTTTCAACGTATGATGACCCGACAGTTCAGTTTAAAATGAGCCGCTAGACTATCTGAAAACAGTGGAAAAATTGTGTAGAGCCAATCTCACTTTCGGAGGAACTCCTGCGATTTTAATCTCTTCAAATCTAAGGTTAACCGTTATCTATTCTACATATCATTATTGTATATATTTCATTCTACATTCTTTTGCACCCTTACAACAACTTAATTTAGTTATTCTCGACCTTCAGTGGCTATTGGACATTTTTTTGAATTAACAATAACATGAAAAAACCAGATAACCAATAAATGACGCATAGTATGCCACCAAGTCCTCGAACAACCGTAACTAGGTTCAAATGCAACGTTTTAACTTCTTTTAGTTTGGCTACCGCACAAGGCTATAGTTACCATTCTGTCCGACTATTTAACTCTGATCATATATTTATAGTCAGTCAATTATGTGCCATACGTAGTGTACGCTTGGGCGATCATGTCTCGAAAGAGACATGACTGACTAGGCAGAAGATTATCCCGCAGTAGGTTGCCATTGCTTTCTGCGGTAGACTGGTTGCCAGCCAAGGCTACAAAATCCAAACTGTCCTGTTATTTAACCAATAACTGGAGGAAAGAGACGGATTAATACCTTTCCCAACGGTATTTGCACGTAGGTGAATGCAATGAATTCAACTGAAATTCGAAATCGGCTTCCCGATTTCTCGCTCCGAGCCGATATCCACTGCACCACAACGTACAACGCACATCCATATTTATAGTGGATAGCATTATTTAAGTATAGACGCTTCGTTTATTTCAAACTTTATTTTATATCGTCTATCGACCGGAATATTCGACAAATCTTAACATTATTTTTTCTATTGATACGACATATTTCTATCATTTTAAATATTATCTTTAGTGGATAAGAAGAGTTGGGTAGACGAAACGTTTAATTTAAACAGTATTTTATATCCATTAAAAATAACGCTTAAAATAAATTTTCTCGAATACTCAGCACAGTGGACAATATAAAATGCTGCTTAAAATAAACGGAGTGACTACTCAAATAGGGTAAAAAAAAACAAACAAACGTAACGTTTAAAGTAATAAAAATATGTTGGATTAATAAATAATAATTCATAAATACTTTAGAAATTGCTTTGTTTACTTTTCTGATCTAAACGAGAGATGAACTTAAAGGCAGTATACAACTTTATAGGCTCTTCATAGCCGAGAGTACATCGGGTCTAACGAGGGTTTTCCCTGCAAAGGGGGATTCAAGTTCGAATCCTGCTGAATATTTCTCAAATATTCAGGCCCGTAGATGATAAAAATACCGTTTAAAATAAATGGAGTGTCTACTCAAATGTGAGCATTCACTAACAATAACGTTTAAAGTGATAACAATAAGTCGGATTAATATATAAAAATCCATTATGTCTTCATATATACGTATATTAGATTAATGTGGAGAAGTTTGTCACTTAACTGAGCAGAGTCATGGTTCAGTTAAGTGAAAAAAATCTCCACCTTAATCCTATAGACACACCATATCTACGAGCACTTGATGAAAAAAGAAAACTATCTTGACACTAAGCGTCATCACAACTCAAAACTATATATATATATATATATATATATATATATATATATATATATATATATATATATTATAAAACGTCATAAAACCACATCGCAAACTTAAGAACTGCGTTTATTATTTTTGGTAACTATTGCCGTTGCCAAGCGGAGTTTTATGTCAACACAAAATAAAATCGTCGGTGATGGTGGATTTTATAATATTTCAGTTTAAACAACATCTCTGAAGATGGCTCATGTGAGCCGAAAGCTTAGACGACAACCAATAAATAATTATCCAAATGTTGGAGAATTTTTGTCTTTATTTTCGACTGAAATTAAAGCAAAAATACAACGTTTAGAACGGCTCATGATTAAACATAATAGACATTCTTTGTCTCTTATATTTAATAGTATATGTTTAGAAAATTACTTGCTGCCTCGATATACTAAATATATATATAAATATATATTCTTCTACCGAGCGCCCATAGCTCAGAGGTAGAATCGTCGACTGAAAGCAATCAGATGTTTGACCGTACTGATGAGCTGTGATACATCGAAACAGTTCTGTATTCCATTTGTCAGATCTTGCTTTGATGATTGCGGAACGTACTGTCTTTTGTTTATCCACAAATTTCGACGTAAATCAGGCACCATGCGTAAGACCAAAGAGTTCAATAATGTAATTGTAGGTCATTCTAGCTTGACACAAGGCTATCACATTGCGCTGCATCATAATTAGCTGCGTCTCATAATTGGTTTAATTATTGAGACTAGCAATCATATTTTAACCTTCATATCTGTTGGAGGAGATTTTTTTAGCATATCCGTTGGGGTTCTCATAAAGCGTTTTTCTATCTTCTTCATCTTCATTTCTTCTAATCTTCATGAACATTCGTCTTAGGGTTAAGCAAGGAATACTTCGTCTCATGATTCAACTTCAGTAGACGAGGCTTTACTTTCATTGAGATCTTTAAATTCAGTTTCAGTAAGATTTATATCGTTTTCTTGTCTTGCTCATGACTACTGTTGTAAGCGCGTCCTACAAGAGTTAGCTCGGGGTTTGGGCTTATCAAATCTGACAAACAGGTTTCATCTCGTCGGAAGCTTATGGCCAGCTAACTAACTGAAAGTTTTTCTCGTCGTGGACTCGGAATTCCCGCCGATTTTCATCGTGCCATCATCTTGTCGACCAATCAGAGTACATTTATCACGACGGTTGTTTGTTACTATGATGTCACAGGCCCACATTCACTTTTAATAGTAAAAAATGCACTCCTTCATTTAGAAGCTATTCTGTAAACCCACCCGCGTTTCTAAGAAAAAGGCTTTTATTCGTAAATTTTTTTTTTTTTAATCGTATCACCCCGAGCAAGGCGGTAACGCCACTGATATGCAGGGGGCTACGTAATAGTGAAAAGATTGGAAAAGAGAAAGCCGGAAATCACATCCTAAACAGGGAACAAGGGATGAGCCTCTTAACCTGTTCAATAGACGTGGGTGGAGTGTGAACCGGGCGATAGATAGATCTATCTACTCCAATTAGATCTATCTACTCCAATTACAATTTTAACCAGATTGGCTGTTGACTGATAGAGATAAAGAACGAGAGTGAAATAGAGAGAAAGAAAGAGAGAGAGCAAGAGAGAGAGAGAGAGAGAGAGTGAGAGAGATAGGCAAATTTGTAACAATATATATATATATATATATATATATATATTATAACTATATTATATTCCATCGAGCACTGTTTTATTAACACCAGAAATATATTTATATATGTGCGTTTAGGTGTGTATATATATATATGTATATTTATTGATATTTCTCTTTCTCCCTTTCTCTCTAAAAATATTCTTAATAGATAGGTGGGTTTCGGCAGCAAGAATTCTCTCAAACATGTTTTGTTAAAGAATATGGACAAGTTCTGTTTTATTTTTTTTATTAAATTTTTCAAATTCTTTGCTAAATTGTTCTTTTTTATCGATAAGATTGCCAATTCCGGTGTTCTCACGTTTGATGGAATCAATTTCAACGCGCTGATGGTGATGTCATACAAACGGTCACATTGAAATTTATATGTGTATGTATGTGTGCTTGTGTTTTATTTTATTTAGACGCATTTCAATATACGGTATTCTTTAGAGAAAGACACCTTATTCAATGTTGATTGCTTTATTTTATTACAACATATTCCAGAATATGGTGTCTTTCTTTGAACTGTGTTCTATCTATCTATCTATCTATCTATCTATCTATGGATGGATACGGACATCTTATTAAATGTTGGCTGCTTCTCTTTTGTTACAATAGCCTCCAAAATATGGCGTCTTTCTTTGCACTGTGTCCTGTATAAAATCTTGCTATCAACTTAGATTTGTCTAACGTTAATATTTTGTGCACGAATTACACTAAATGGGGTGCGTATATTAAAGTTCATATAAAAATCAAGCACACTCTCATAGACACACACGTTTATATAAGTTACAAATTCAACGAAGCACAACTGACTACTAAAGGATGAAATATTTCCTCGAATTTGATGTCATTCTGTTTTTTTTTTGTTCAAATCCTTAAATTGTTAGGTTGTCCCAAAAGTTCGTAAACACTTGCGAAATGGGTCTATCTGGTCCAGTACACTCGAGACAAGCGATGGATTCAGAAAGGGCAAGAGACACCGTCGGTTCCAAAACATGATCGATTCGGCAAGAAAGTCATGTTGTGCGTTTGGTGGAACTTTGAAGAAATCGTGCATTTTGAGTTGGTTCCGTATGGTCGTGCCATCAGTGCCGAACTTTACAGTCAGCAACTTGAGCGGGTCTACGATAAGTTGAAGCAAAAGTACCCAGCTCTGATCAACCGAAAGCGCGCTTTGGTGCAGCAGGACAATGTCAAGCCACACACCGCCAGGAAGACCAAAAACAAGTTTGAAGAGCCGGACGGCGTTGAGGTTCTACCACATCCAGCCTACAGTCCTGACTGTGCTCCATCAGATTACGTCCTTTTACGCTCAATGCAACACTTTCTGAAGGGCCACCGATTCGACTCGTTTAATGAAGTCGAGGAAGCGTGTCAAGAATTCTTTGATTCAAAGCCGTCTGAATGGTACTTTGACCAGATCCGAAAGCTTGCAGATCGATGGCAGAAAGTCTTGGAAAATGATGGTCTTTATTTTGAGTAATAATTTTTCTTTTTTTTTGTGAGTAAAATTTCAATTTTTTGCAAGTGTTTACGAACTTTTGGGACAACCTAATAGTTTTGCCCATGCTGAGTCTCGAAAAAAATATTACATAATATAATCTAAACTTATTTATAAATGGAACTTTGTCTGTGTGTGTGTGTCTGTGTGTGTGTGTCTGTGTGTGTGTGTGTGTGTATCCGTTTCTTACAGACTCCAAAACGGCTGAACCGATCTTCTTGAAAGTTTATACAGTTGTACTATAAGCGTCTGCGTGTGTTCTTACCTAGGTTTTGTGTCGAGGTACCCCGGATAAATATCGAAAATCGATAATCGAAGAAATCGGGTTATAGAAGGAGTGGTCCGATTTTAATCAAATTTCATACACTCATAGACAAAGACATAAGAAACGGTATTCAGAAGTTTCAAGGTTGCAGTTCTTACAATAGTGCAGAAAATCGATAATATATATAAAAGGCAAGATGTTTGTGTGTGTGTCTGTTTATCTGCCTGTATGTCGTTTATACAAATCCACAATTTTATCCGATTCTCACCAAACTTCACAAATATTCTTTAGGCTGAGTCTGAGCTCAGGACAATGGATTAGTTTTAAAGCTTTTATTACACCCGAGCAACGCTGGGCTATACTGCTAGTATTCACTGTTTTTATTCGTAGAGTTGAATGTGCTAAAATTTGTCAACTTTTTAACAAGAAAATTTTCTAAAAAATATCAAGTTGAGGTTAAAAATTGCTGCAATGCATTGTTGATTTATGATCTATTATGACATGTCCCTAATTTGTATTTTGATACATTGTATTCATTTTCAATTTTCTAGAAAATTTCGCCTATATTGCATATGATTCATTATTGTACATAATTAAGTTATAATAAAATTTATACTTTCTGTTAATACTCTTTCATGAAAATTAAGATCTAGTAGAGCAATGCCCGTATTCATGGAATACGGCTGCATCATAGATTCAGTGGGGTACGGGACCTTTGAACCGGCTCTCAGGGAGAGCTTTTCAGCACCCTCCCTTATATAAGCATACACAGAACTGTGATAAAATGTTTACAGAAAAAGCATGCATATACTTGTATAGAAGTGTTTCATTTATTCATGGTGGAAATTACTAAACGGTGTGCTTGACGGTCGAAGAATCCAATGAGAAATATTCTATATATCTTACTCTCTCTGTTTTCTTTCATAGCTTTTGCATAAGTAAAAACATACAGGGAGATTAAAAAATCCCTGACAAAGGCTTAATTTTACCTTTCATTGTTTTGTACTTTAGTCATTTGGAATTTTTGCAATTTATTAGCAATACTTTAAAATGAGAAGAGAACAAACTCATAATATCTTATTGAGACTGTTGGAGGCAGAATAATTTCCATGTTTTTGGATCAGTAAACATCACACAACAGAGAAACTGTTAACTAAAATGGTTCTTTTGTTTTAACAGTAAATGAAGAAAAACAAATTTCATAAAAAAGAAATGCTTTTTTTTTCAAGACAGAAACAAAAAGGGGCAATGTGAATGTATAAAAACCTAGCCTTTTTCTTCACCCTTACAAATGCGTTTTCTTTTTATTTTGCAAAGTATTCATCTCAGAGTGTTCACAAAAGAAAAATCTTGAAAAAAAAAAAAAGACGGAAGAAATAAATAAAAAAGACTAATGCCTGAAACAGAACGTTGGATCTTTAAATTGCTTCGTCTCCATGAATGTCACTGCGTTTGAAACTTTTAGGTTGATTAACAAAGGTGATGAAGTAGCAATGGTTCTCACAATCGATTTCTTCTGATAATAAAACCAACAGTCAAAAGGTGATGTTAAACTTGATTTGGTTTTACTCTTGAAAGAAATGTGCTTGTTCCTCGATGAGTCTTTCCTGTGCTGATAGTAATGACTTTCGTTCGACATTAAATACCTCACGGCTATCACTCCACTACTCCAACAGAGATCACTGATTCGAAAAGCTGAAATTTAGGATTGAAAGAAACAAGTTTGGAATAATTGCAGGAAAATAATTTACAAGTCCGTTGATATGTATAAGCGCCATTAAGTCTATATTTAAAATCTCCTGATTTTTTTTCATTATATCTTTTGGGTTACTTACCCTTGCATTGTGGTGCAGTGGATATCGGCTCGGAACGAGAAATCGGGGATCTGAGTTCAAATTCCAGTTGAATTCATTGCTTTCACTTACGCGCAAATACCATTGGGAAAGGTATTAATCCGTCTCTTCCCTCCAGTTATGGGTTAAATAACAGGACAGATTGAATTCTATAGCCTTGGCTGGCAACCAGTCTACCGCAGAAAGTAATGGCAACCTACTGCGGGATAATCTTCTACCCAGTCAGTCATGTCTCTTTCGAGACTTAATCGCCAAATGACTGACCCTTAGACAAAAAAAAATTGTAAAGTTTACGATGAATATTGTGAAGTGAGTTCTATTCTCCCTAGGGGCGTCACACTAGTATCTTCGTAATAATGATTTCTGTCAATAGCTAATTATCAATACTTTGTAACTGTACGTTAATAATGAAATAGTACAGTGTAGCTTAACGGTTATTGGCACAAAAATTGGAACCAATTAAATGTGTTAGAATTTTAGTTTTTTCTTGTTTATGTGCCACATCCCTTCAGTACATAGGTGATTGTGGTCCTTTACGCCTTCCTATTCCTTGTAGCTGCTAATGAATTTTATCTTCTTGCTATTTCTTCCAAACTCTATTTTACCAACCATTTATTCAAGACTATCAAGTATGTTACCCGATTTTTCCCTTTGTCTGTCTTTCCCTCAGTCTGTTCTATGAGTATCAGTTTTTCCCAACCATCTTTCCTCATTACATGCCCCAGAAATTTCAACTGCCCCTTCCAGATGTTAAGTAAAATTTTCCTTTTTGTTTTCCATTTGCTCTTCCTGGTTGCATGTTCGGTCCATAATATCCTCAGTATCCTTCAAGTGTTTTCTTTATCTTTGAGGAAATTTTCCAGACAGTTTTATTCACCTTACATTAACACTCTTGTAAAATAAAAAAAAGAAAGAAAGAAAAGATGAAATTCTTAAGGGGTGCTAGTATATTTGGGTAAATATTAGTCATCATTATGTTGGGGGAATCAACACTTAGAATATTAAATATTTATGGGTCCCTGGAACATCTGCTCCCCAAACAAAATTGCCGGACTCGGTGTGAGTACAGCTAAAATAAGTGAAAGGAATAAATATAAAACAAATGAAAATGTATGTTAGTTACAAAAGAAATTGCATGGGCACAAAAAAAGTAATGAAAAGGAAAACATTAAAAAGATATAAGACACATGTACTTGTTTATGTGTGTGTTTGTGTGTATAACAAATCTGTGTGATAGACATATGTGTATATGCATGTGTAAAAGTGTTCAAAAGTCAAAGGAAGACCAAAAAGCTTTTTTTATTGGTACCAACTATATTTGATAGCAATATAAAAGCAAAGCTAAGAGAGAGAGAGAGAGAGAGAGAGAGAGAGAGAGAGAGAGAGAGAGAGAGACTATCATTGCCATTTTATAGGCTTAAAGAGCGCCCCCTAACAGGCGTTTTGACAAAGCCAAGTAGGATAATCAACTATATTTTTCTGTTGATATTTTCCTGATAATACATCACGTTACACTCCGGAATGGTTGACGTTGATGTAACATACATCATGATAATGATGTCTGTTACATGATCAACACGTGATAATCCATCACGTTACACTCCGGAATGGTTGACGTTGATGTAACTAGAATTTAATACAACGCACTACCTCTTAATTATCTTGCATACTTAGATAGTAACAGATGATGGGCACAAGACTGACATTATGGAGCATTCAGTGAGGTTCAAACTCACTATTCAGTCATAACTGATCTAGCGAGACAAGCTTGCTAACAATTACACCATGTTGAAGTACCCAAATAATTTTCTAATTAGCTTCTTGCAGTGCCATGTCATCCATGGATAGGTGTCCCTGCAGGCGCTTTTGGTGGGCAACCCCGAGGCCACACTTTGCTGCAGTCCGCGCCAGTTCCCTTGCAGTGCATGTCACAGCTAATGACCGTTTGCATCCTCTACTGGAGATCTCTTCACAACATAACATCAAACATGAACATCCATATCTCTGTTAACAAAGCTTAACCAGGCAAATTAAAATCACCTGAACCTTATAACATTTCCTTTACTAATATCCTGGGTATCCGAACCAATTTCAGTAACGTTGAATCTTTTCTCCATCAAAAGTCCCCTGACATATTTGTGAGACTAATCTCAACCCCTCAATTCCGTCTTCTGACTTCAAATTTCCCTGGTTATCTTCCCCTCTTCAGAAAGGACTCCAATGTTCACATGCATGGGCTTGGGGTTTACGTCAGTGAACACTTTCCTCTAGCTAGGATGATTTCTCTTGATTCCTTATATCATTCTCATATGTGTTTCCGTCTCTCCCTTCTAAGCTCAGGTAGCTATCTCTTCTTTCTCTACTACTCCCCATCATCTCCCGACTGATCTGTTCTTGACAGCATCTCCAACAATATCGACAAGACCATTTCCTCCCATCCGTTTGTCCATATATTTGTGTTTGGCGAATTTAACGCCCATCATACTGAGTGGCTGGATAACTCCGTCACAGATCTTGCTGGTGTACACACCATGAATTTTTCAATCACTCAGTCCCTTACGCAGGTAGTCGATTTCCCCACGCGTTTCTGTAATAAATCTAATGGACACGACTCACTACTAGAACTCTGCTTTACCTCCACCCTTGACTCTTGCAATATCAAACAACTCTGCCCTCTCGGAAACTCTGACTATGCGGTAGTTTCCGTCAGCATCTCCTTCCGCCTCCACTCCACCCAAGAACCTCAGACCAGCAGAATATTGTACTGTTACCAAAAGCTGATTGGGACTCGTTCCGCGATTTCCTGAGTGACGTCCCTTGGAATAAAGTATTTAGCCTTCCTGTTGAAGACTGTGCGGCTGAGGTTAAGGCTGGCATCGATGCTTTCATCCCTGCCAGGAAGTTGAAACTTAAATCCCACTCTCTCCCTGGTTTTCCCCTGCCTGCTCAGCTGCCATCGCTCACCGAAATCACTTCTTTCGGCTTTACCGGAGTCACGCGTCGGACCATAACAGGCGCTTTTTGCCTTGGCTCGTAATGAGTGCAAGGCGGTACTTAAAGGAGCTAAGCTGATGTTTGCAGCCAGAATGAAGCAGCGCATAGCATCTATTAAGTTCGGCTCCAAAGACTACTGGAGGCTCTATAAAAGAGTGCTAAACAGCAGTAAGCCCGCAACCCTCCTTATAATCAACGAATTTGAGATCCACACCTTTTCAACAGACAAGGCTGAGTGCTTCGCTCGCAGATTCTTCACTAACTCGACACTGGACCCGTCTAGAGCATCTGTACCCGACTTCCCTCTTCGAACCCAGGCCCAGCTGACTGACATACTAATTACTCCCTCGGTGGCCTCCAATATAATTTCTAAGCTTGACCCCCATAAGGCGAACGGTGGCGATAGAATACCAATCATTGTCCTAAAGAAATGTGCTCCTGAAGTCTCCTCTGTTCTCACTAAACTCTATAACTACTGCCTCTGTGCTTCTTGCTTTCCTGCCTGCTGGAAATCCTGCTCCGTGGTTCCTATATATAAAAATACTGGAGAACCCTCCGACTCCGCTAATTATTGCCCTATCAGCTTCCTACCGATCTTTGGCAAAGTGTTCGAAGCCATCATCAACGCCGAGGTGGTACAACATCTCTCAGTCCACATACTCTTCTTTGACAAACAGTATGGCTTCCACTTCACCAGGTCTACTGCTGATATGCTCACAACCATCACTGAGTATATACACCAGGCCCTCGACAAAGACGGCGAAGCCCGAACTGTTGCCCTTGACATCTCCAAAGCGTTTGACAGAGTCTGGCATGCTGAACTTCTATGCAAGCTGCAGAGCTATGGTCTAACTGGACAACTTTCAAATCGTACAATGAAGGTAGTATTGAACGAACAAGCCTCCCAATACTATCACACGAATGTGGGTGTTCCTCAAGGATTCTAGGTCCTACGCTTTTCCTTATCTATATTAAAGAACTCCCAGATGTAATAAGATCCCAAGTGGGCATATACGCTGACGACGCTACGGTTTACTCTCGTCTAGATCAAAAATCTGCCGAGGCTGAAAAAGCAAACCTCGTTGCCGAGCTTGAAAAGGGCGTCCAATCCGTGGTGGACTGGGGGTAGGAAATGGTTCATAAATTTTAATGCTTCCAAAACGAAGCTGCTATCTATTAACTATCACAGACAATCGTTCCTCCTGCCCATTAACATGAATCAGGCTTCTCTTCCTGAAAGTAAAACACTGCGCCTCCTCGGATTAACTCTCACACCAGACCTCAAGTGGAATAACTATATAGAATCCATAGCTAAATCCGCTGCAAAGAAGGTCGGTTCTCTGTGTAGGGGCAGGAAGTTTTTCCCGTCTGAAACAATCCTGCACATATACAAATCTACCATCCGCCCGTGCATTGAATGTTGCTGCCATATCTGGTCAGGTGGTTCTGCTATCCACCTCGGTGTCCTTGACCAAATCCAACGGAGAATCTGTAATGTGATCGATCCCGACTTGGCAGCTAGGATACAGCCGACGCAGTGTGTCTTCCCTGTGTTTCTTCTACAAATATTTCCACGGCTTCTGCTCCGATGAACTTAGCTAACTGGTACCCACTATATATGAATGTCCTCAAGCCACAAGATTAGCAACTAGGTCCCACCCTTTTGTTGTGAAACGATAAACTGCAAACGAAAATTCTACTCCATCAGCTTCTTTTCTCGCACTTTCCGCCTGTGGAATTCCCTTCTGCATACTTGTTTTCTCGACAGCTACAATCTCCAAGAATTTAAATGTAAAGTCAATAGTCATCTCCTGTATCACTAACTTATATCCTCACTCTCATGCTTTTTTCTCCGTCCACCCCACTCTCATTGTTGTATATCAATAAACAACAAACACGTCTGTATATAAAAATATATCAAGTGATATTTTTATTAATGAACGATGGACCGTGTAGCCTAGGGAACAGAGAGCGAGAGCGCGCTTCTAAGGGTTGACGGGGGGGTCGTCTGTTGCTCCTCTGGTCTGGTCTGGCTCTCTCGTCTGCCTCTGTCTCTCTGCTCTCTCTTGAAATCCGTGCGTCGAGGTCTTTTATAATCTCCAAACCGGTACTTCCGGATTTTGCCTCGCCCACGCACGCCCACGTAATTCTCAGAGACACCTGTTCTGTTTGCCTCTTGTAGCCATTTCCGCTACTGCCGGAAATAAGGTCAAACAAACATCCGTTTCTTCAACGACCGGAAACGCCCCCGCTTGCTCAGCTTCCTCGGGTGGGGCGGGATTTTTATATTACATCATCAGTATTCTCTTCCTTCTCATACTCTCTTCCTGACACTCTTTCTCATAACATTCCTCCTATGTAACCCCCTGCACAACAGTGGCAGTAAAATGCCTTGCTTGGAGCCACACGATTATTAAAAAAAAAGTGAAACATAGTCAAATGTGTGGAGCACCCAGTGGGTGTTGAACTTACTGCTCAAACGTAATTGATCTAGCGAGACAAGTTTGCTGACCATTACACCATGTTAGACCTCCACCTACCTCTATCCCTTTTCATTCTTAACAGGTTTCCTCTTGGTATTTCTCCTAAACCCTGCTGCGCCATCCACTTGCTCAAACATATCATGTATTTCTCGCGTTGCTTTCCCCTGTCTCTGTTTTTCTCTATCTGTCCAGTGAGTATTAGATTCTCCAAACTTACTTTCCTCATCATGTGTTCCAGAAACTTCAGCTGTCTCTTGCAGATGTTAAGTATAAGTTTCTTTTTTGTTTGCATCCTCTCCAAATCTTTGTCATGGTCGGTCCATGGTATCCTCAGCATCCTTCTGTAGAATCATATTTCTGTTGCTTCGAGTCTCTCCATCTTTGGGGAGATTGTTCAGTATCCACTGCCATAAAGAAAAACATATATCACATAACTGTCCAGTACTCTTTGTTTCTAACGAAATTTACTGTCACTCAATACTTTGTTTAGCTTTTGAAATGAGTCTTTGACCATGCCAATGCATCTTCGGATCTTAGTGTCTCGCTTCTGTCAGAACACTTCTCAGGTGTCTCGTCTAATTCTAATTTAATACTGTTCAGTGGATGCTCATCATGTTTCCACTGGTTTTAAATATACAATACACGACAAGGAATTGAACCCACAATTACTATATTATCAATTCCCCGAACCAACGCTTAATCCACATGCCAGCCGAACTTCGGTAGACATACCTTTTTTTTTTGATCATATCACCCCGAGCAAGGCGGTAACGCCACTGATGTGCAGGGGGCTACATAAGAGTAAAAGCACTAGATAGAAGAGAGTGAAGAGAAGGACAAACCATTTAGAAAGGAGCAAGAGAAGGGAGGGGACACAGGTGTGATGACAGTTGAAGAGGCGGAGAGAAAGGAAAGGATATACAGGGTTGAGAAATTGGGTACCTCGAGGTGGTGTTATTGTTAGCAAGCTTGTCTCGCCAGAATCATTACAATTGAGTGGTGAGTTCGGTCCTCACTGGGTGTCTCATAATTTCGGTCTTGTGGTGCGCTTAGAAAATTACCTTAATGAAGAGAAATTGCTTAAGTTAGCAGCTATATTTCGTTTTACTCTTCGATGATGAATTATTGAATCCATAGCAAAATCTACTGCTAAGAAGGTTGGGTCACTATGTCGATCCAGGATGTTTTTTCCACCTGAATCCATCCTGCATATATACAAGTCAACCATCCGTCCGTGCATGGAGTACTGCTGCCATTTATGGTCAGGTGCCCCTTCCGTTCTCCTCAGTGTTCTTGACAGGCTCCAAAGGACAGTCTGTAATGTGATAGGTACTCATCTGGCGGCTCGACTGCAGCCACTTCCCCACCGACGAAATGTGGCCTCCCTTTGTCTGTTCTATAAATACTTTCATGACTTCTGCTCGGACGAACTTAAGTCACTGGTGCCTCCTCAACAGGTACTTACTCGTGCAACCAGACTGGCAACTGGGTCCCACCCATTCACAGTCAGGTTAGCCAAATACAGACGACAATTCTACTCCTGCAGCTTCTTCTCTCGCACTTCCCGCCTGTGGAACTCGCTCCCGTAATCTTGCTTTCCTGACGGCTACAACCTCCAGAAATTTAAATGCAAAGTCAATACTCATCTACTAACCACTGGACTCCAGCTCTCTCCCCACCCCCGTATAACCTTCCCTTTCTCTCCACCTATGTATCTGTCATCGCTTTCTCAGCTTTCTATTGGTCCTTTCTATTCTAACTAGTTTATACTCCTCACTCTTTTCTAATTAATCTCTTTACAGTTATGTAGCCCCCTGCACATCAGTGGCATTTCCGCCTTGCTCGGGGTGAAATGATTAAAAAAAATTAGCTTAGCCTGGCAAATGTGCTGTATGGTAAATCGTCCAGTAGTAACTGAATTGACAATATTACAGACAGATTACTTAAACAGCTATTAATCTACATTAGACAGCTTAGAATTGAGGCGGTAGACACATTTCAATAATAATGTCCGCTGACACCAAGATGATCAAATTTCAATGTTAAAAGTGTTTGTCCATTTAAAATATATCTATTAGAAAATATAATTACAGAAGGTTTATATCCTTTTCTGTTACTCAGGTGCAGACAGAAAGGAAAATTAGACTCCGTGACACAGATGTCCATTTTAGTTTAATTTATGTGTATGTTTTCATGTGCGTATATATATTTTAATTTAATGACAGCTCCAAAATATTACAAAATAATTAAAAAAGCTTAAATAAAAATTGTACCCATTCCCGAATAATTTCCTAAAATTTCAAGAAAATCTTATAATTGTCCGATTTTCTAGACTTTAAAAAATTAACGTTTTTTTTATATTGCATCTAAATTTATGGTATTACAGCCACATAACATTAAAACATCGGCTACTGAAGTTAAACAGCATCGAGCCTGGTCAATACATACATGGATTACCGCTTGGGATTACCATGGATTACCAGCTTGGATGTGTCGGTGGTGTGATGGATAATATTCCAGAAATGTTAATCGGTGAGCCGAGTTCCAATTCCAGTTGGGTTTGTTATATTCATTTACGCGCAAATGCACTTGGGAAAAATATGAATCTACCTCTTATATCCCCGAGCTATGGGTTAATTAGTAAAACCTGTAACCTGTATTTTTAGATAATAATTGTTTACAATTATTATCTAAAAATAATTCTTACAACTTAAAAATATTTTCTGGCTTTAAACAACCCCTAAAAGTGCCATACGTGATACACGCTTGGGCGATCATGTCTCGAAAGAGACTGGGCAGAAGGTTATCCCGCAGTAGGTTGCCATTGCTTTCTGCGGTAGACTGGTTGCCGACCAAGGCTATAGAACCCAATCTGTCCTGCTATTTAACCCATAACTGGAAGGAAGAGACGGATTAATACCTTTCCCAGGGGTATTTGCGCGTAAGTGAATACAATGGATTCAACTGGAATTCGAACTCGGCTCCCCGATTTCTCGTTCCGAGCCGATATCCACTGTACCACAACGCACATCCGGATAAGCCGTAGGAAACCAATTAATCAAAGTTAGGATTTTATTCTTCAGAGCAAATTAGTGGTTGTCCATACTGAGTTGGGAGAGGAACGTATCATTCTATTGTCTTATTTTGAACTTAGTAAAATTGCGTGTGTATATGCGTGCTTATGATTCTGCGTATATAGCTATTGCTATGTTTTTCACACCCACATACACTCCAAGTCATTTTACTCGTCTGCGATTGGCTTGTGACATATGCACACACCTATGGAAACAAACACACTTACTTACGCATTCACGCAAATGTATGTATTTTGTATGTAACCATTTTATATTTGAATAATTGTAAGCTGTTTGCTGATTGGTTTGAGATAGCCAATCAGAATCAAGGTAAATGAAACACATTTTTACCGCCAAATCGTACGGATGTTTGACCACCTATATAAACGATTTGCCGCGCATTTTTTGCCAGTTGGCACCAGAAATACCTTTGCACATATTATGTGGAATATTAAGTCCAACTCATTATCTCTTAAAAATTCATTCTTCGGTTCACTACAACCATGAACGTTATTCATGAACAATCAGAACTGAACAATTCTTTTAGCAATAATATTCTTTTTTTTTTTTATAAGCGTTTCACCCCGAGCAAGGCATGTCACTGCCACTACTGCGCAGGGGGCTACGTAGAGTGGAGAAAGGCTGATTAAATATAGGAAATGTCAGAGGGTGGGTGATAGGCGGGTAAGGATACCGAGAATGAGGGTTGGGTAGATGAGAGTGTTGTGAGAATAGTTGGGAGTTAGTGTGATAGGAGGTGTCTATTGACCCTACATTTAAACACCTGGAGATTGTACACGAATTTTTTATCACACTGATAAATCTTTCAGCAACAATGAACATTTCAACTTACTTCAAAAGCTGTGACACAATTTTCATGCAGTCCATGGAAGACACCTTCAACTCAACATCTATGTAATGCATGTATTTCTTGTTATAGTTGCAATTGATGCTTTGTCAATTTCATTCAACTTTCTCTGTGCTTGTTTAATGAATGATTTCAACGCTTATAAAAATAATGGTGGTATGTAAAGATTTAGTTAGGAAGTTCCTTTGCGAAGTGGCCTTGTGTCGTGTAAAATCCAAATCTAAATTAAATTAAGTAATTTATTAGCCTATGGGTGCTTACTATGCAAGAGTAAGCACCCATAGGCTAATAAATTACTACTGTTTTTGTACAGGACAATTTAGCAATCGCAGTCGTCTTTTGAATCTTTCGGCTCTGAAGCCCATTTACCTAATTTGTTTAGTACGTGTGTAGTGATTGGTTAACTTGTAACCAATTACATATTTTTAATGTAAAATCAAGTTTTTCCGCGGTTCCTCCTGGATCCTATCCTTTTATCTTATATATGGCGTCTTTTCGCAAGTCCATCAGTAAGATCCTAAACTGCTATTCGATTCCAAGCCGATCTTGCTCAACACACTTTACCGCATCCACAGACACAGAAATTTGTCATTCCAAACTTACATTTTCTCTCTGAACATTTCGCGAATTACTTCACTTGAACATTGTTGACTAAAATCTTGTTTTATTCACAACACATTCAAAGCAACTGTATTCTTTGTGCCCTTCATTCTTTCATACAAACTTTGTTCTAGAACTTATTCAGATCATCCTTTCACAGGAAAGAACTTTCTTCGCTCAGTTGACTTCGATCAACCACCAGTCAAAGGGGAACAACTTTTTCTTCTTACTTTACATACATTGTGTACTAATATTACTTGCTTTATTTTTCATTGTTGTATTTTATTTAATATGTATATATATATATATTTGTTGGATAGAAATTGGAGTCGTTGTTCTTATTATCTTGAATTTTATGTTGAACGAATCGTAATATAAATAGTAAAGGTATTTGCATTTTAGTGAAAACCCGCTACAAGTAAATTAAATGACACAAACGCATGTAAGTCGCCCATGTACAACACAGTTGTGGTGGTACCGAGTAAAAGCGATGGACTGGATGTTTGCGCTTTCACGAGCAAAAAGCAAATGACCAAAAGTCGTCGCTGCGTCGCCGGCTCCGCGGAGATGTTCCGGTCGAAAACTAAAAATTAATCAAATATTAAATTTCCATTTCGCAAGTCTACGCGAATTTTATTTATCAGCCAATGGGAAGCCCAGAACCAAATACAAGTGTGAAATCCCAAATGAGCTTCTGTGATCCAAAAAGATATAAAAAGCGGATACAGAAAGCATCGCGGGGCAGACCGACTCGAGGAGAAGAGGGTAATTAGTAGCCCCCTTAACCGAACTCAAGTGGCTTAATATGTTCGCCTCTCTTACCTCTTTACCTTCTTTCGCTGTCGCAAAAACTACTTACTGATTTAAGGAGCGAATACGTCAAATACATTCCTTACTTACACGCTCTCAAATTCCTAAGCATTAATTCTCTTTCAGCATTTTATTGCCATGAACATTTTAACCTCCGTTTGACCTATACTTCAAATATTACTTCAATTGTAAAAACATTAATTGATATGTGTATATATAAAATGTTATTTTTCTACTCAAATTGCCTTTCTTGATTTGTAATCATTTTATGACTTATAGTGGGCTATCTACAACAAGGTCAAATTCCATTAACCTGCAACAGTATACAACTACCCTTCACTAGAATGGACTCGCCACTACTATCAAACAAAAGGAATAGATAAGCAACCCACCATACAGTCATACGCATATACATTATGTACACACATGCGAAGTATCACCAAACAGTGCGTGACGGACAGAATATCAACACTTCTTTTAGAACAGAGATTCCTCTTAAAATTGTTTATTAACCGAACGAAGAAATCTTTTCTGCAACGTATAATTGCTATGCGACACAATTTTCAATTAAATTTATCTGAAGTAGTTAAAATAGAAGAATTCACTAGTATTCTTGTGCAGTAACCAAAAGAATTTAATGCAAAAAGCATTTGCATAAAAAAGACTTTATTGCAGAGAAGTATTAAAACTTAAGTGAAAGATACAACAAGCTGGGAAGCAGTTTTCTCTTTAAATCAGATATAAATGTAGGTCTTAAATCTTCACGTTCAAGGTAAATTGAAAACTGTCGAGAGATTTTGTTTTAACTTCGGCCTTTTTCTTTCCCTGTTGATATCTACAAGATTGCAGGTGCTAACATTCAGTCATCAATACGCTGTGGTTGAATCAAGGTAAATCCGATATGCCTTGGGAAATCAGTATTCAAACAACGGGAAAAGAGTTAAACGAACCGAAAAAGGAATTTCATTGAAAGTGAAGACAAGGAAAAAAAAATAAACAAACAAAAAACAAGCAAACAAGATAATAAAACGCTAAAATCTCTGTCGACGGCGTTTCTTTTCTTATTTTTTTTTTCAAATCATTGGCAAGTGTTTCCTATAAGGTTGCATTTGAAAGGTTTGCAATGTTTTACACTGAAGCTATTTCTGGGTCATTCATTTGTTTCCGATGTTTCTCTCTTGGGAAGATGATTCCAGCGTAAATTACGTTTTTTTCCGAAATTATTTTTTAAAAATGTATTATGATTTCAAACTAAACATGAACCAAATAAGGAAGTTTTCAATAAATCCAACGACGGGATTTGCCACAAAAAGCAACGAATCAAAATGAGATATTTAAAGAGCAAAAAGCGACAATATGCGTTCAAATCTTTCAATGTCATATCAAGATTCCTTGAACAGAAAAAAAGAAAAAGAATTATTTGAAGCTGGCGTTATTTGATGTAAGACAATATGTAACCTTTTATACGAATATCTTGTTAATTATTTCATCTCACGCAAGGAAATAAATCCACAAAGATGCAAGAGGTTACTGAGTGTGAAAGAATAAACGAAAAACAAACACGGATGTGCGTTGTGGTACAATGGATATCAACTTGGAACGACAAATCGGGGATCCGAGTTCGAATTCCAGTTGAATTCCTTTCATTTACCTACGCACAAATACCCTTGGGAAAGGTATTAATCCGTCTGTTCCCTTCAGCTACGGGTTAAATAATAGGGCAAATTGGGTTCCTATAGCCTTGGATGGCAACCAGTCTATTGCAGAAAGCAATGGCAACCTACTGTGGAATAATTTTCTGCCCAGTCAGTCATGTCTCGAAAGAGACATGATCGCCCAAAGTGTGTATCACGAATGGCACTTAACTGATTAAGGAGAAAGAACACTAAAAGAACAGGTTGATAACGATTGACATTGCATTTAAATCTTTGAAGATCAAAGTTGTTTGGAAAGCAAAAACACCGGAAGTAAGTTCCACATGCAAGAAGAGCGAAAGAAGAAACTGATAACATTGAAGTTAAAGTTGCATCTATCCATTTCAACTGGAAAGTAATGAGACCTTGCTGCCAATCTAGTACTGCGCCTAAATTCCTAAAGTAGAGATACCAAAGAGAAAAGCTTATAAGTACTGGTATTTTTGCAGATTAACGATAATGGCGAAATTAGCCGTTTCCCCCAAACGTTCGGTAAATGAAAGAAGAATTTAAAAAAAATGGCCACTTTCATTTTACATATCCTTGCATGTCATGCCTTAAAGAATATTGAAATAAAAAATGTTTCATGCCGTTTCCGGTCTGCTAACTTCTAAAACTAAAGCAGGATGTTTTCAGATGTATTTAACAAAATCTTACATGTCTGGCGAGAACCATAATACAGAAACATCAAAAGTACGACAATCTTGATATCTTGAAGGCGTTTGGCTTGCTAACCTTCTGCACAAACAACAGGGATGCATTATAACAAAACGGTTGTTCGATTTACTTTAATCGTTCATTTCTAATTGTGTAATGAAGATCGTTTTGAACGGACATGCTTCCAGATCGTTTCATACGAACGCAGGCATTCCTCACGGCTCCATCCCAGGTGTTACGTTCTTTCTGATCTTCATCAATGATCTTTCTGATGGTTGTTTGGTTATTTTGTTTTTATGGCATATCAACCTCGGCGGGTCATTTAACGCCAACTAAATTTTATTTATTTATTGCTGGTAATACCTTTTTCTTTTCAACAATATTTTGTTGTTTTTATATAAGTTTTGTGTCTAGTAATACTTTTTTTCTTTTCGAGTATCAAGATTCATTGGGATTTGTTTTTAAGGGCAGGGTCGCCAAGTTTACCCTTGTTATTTAACCCCTAACTGGAGGGAAGGGATGAATTAATACTTTTCCCAAGGGTACCAGTGCTTAAGTGAATACAGGGTATTCAACTGGAATTCGAATTCGGCTCACCGATTTCTCTTTCCGAGCCGATATCCACTGCACCACAACGCACATCCGTCACTAAACGCTTACAGCACCTGGTATTCCCAAGCGGTCACCTATCTAAGTACTGACTAGGCTCAACGTTGCTTAACTTCGGTGATCGGGCGAGAACCGGTGTATTCAACGTGATAGGCCGTAAGCCTTCTTTCTGATGGAATCATTTCTCAAGTAGGCATCTATGTAGATGACAATATCATTTACTTCCGTCTCAATAAGAATTCTGCCAACCGGCTGACAAAGTAAACCTTACTGTTGCTATTGGAAAGGACCTCCAATCTGTGATGAATTGGGGCAAGAAATGATTTGTAAACCTGAATGCTTCCAAATCGAAGCTGGACTTTTTTAACCACCATAGAGAAACTGTTCTATCTTCCATCAGTATGGATGTTGCTAATCTCCCAGAAAGCAACACACTAAGTCTCCTCGGACTCACTCTTAGCCGACCTCAAATAGAATGACTACAACGAATCAATAGCTACATCTACCGCTAAGAACGTTGGATCACTGTCTCGGGCCATCTTGCACATTTATAAATCTACCTTTCGTCCTTGCCACATCTGGATGGGTGCTCTTGCTATTCATCTCGTTGTTTTCGACAAAATCTAAGGGCGGATCTGCAATGTAGTCGATTCCGATTCGGCAGCTTCACTTAAGTCACTTTCTCACCGACCTGACGTGGCTTTCCACTGCCTTTTCTACTAAAGTTTTAAAGATTCTACTCTGATGAGCTTCTTTCCTTGGTGCTTCGACCACATGAATTTATTCGTGCTACTAAAATGGCAACTAATTTCCACATTTTTACAGTTTTTTTTTCTCTCGCAATTCTTGCCTGTGGAACTCTCTTCCGTATAATTGCTTTCTTGATAGGTACAATCTCCAAATGTTTAAGTGTAACACTAAATGCTATCTTCTATCTCCTTGATTCCCATCTTTCTCTTATCCTTTCTTCGACATTCCCTGTATCTTGTTCTTTTTTCCCTTTGTGCTCACCGTAACCCCCTGTGCACCAGTGGCAGTACTGCCTTACTTGAGAAAAAACGATTATAAAATGAAAAAAAAAAAAGAAAAGAAAAGAAAAAAGAGAGCCTTAGTCTATTTTTTTTAATCATTTCACCCCGAGCAAGGCGGAAACGCCACTGATGTGCAGGGGGCTACATAAATGTAAAAAAATTAATTAGAAAAGAGTGAGGAGTACAAACTAGTTAGAAAGGAACAATAGAAAGCTGAGAAAGCAGGTGCGATGACAGATACATAGGTGGAGAGAAAGGGAAGATTATATGGGGGTGGGGAGAGAGCTAGAGTCCAGTGGTTAGTAGATGCGTATTGACTTTGCATTTAAATTTCTGGAGGTTGTAGCCGTCAGGAAAGCAAGAATACGGGAGCGAGTTCCACAGGCGGGAAGTGCGAGAGAAGAAGCTGCAGGAGTAGAATTGTCGTCTGCATTTGGCTAACCTGACTGTGAATGGGTGGGACCCAGTTGCCAGTCTGGTTGCACGAGTAAACACCTGTTGAGGAGGCATCAGTGACTTAAGTTCGTCTGAGCAGAAGCCATGAAAGTATTTATAGAACAGACAAAGGGAGGCCACATTTGACGATGGGGAAGTGGCTGCAGTCGAGTCGCCAAATGAGTACCTATCACATTACAGACTCTCCTTTGGAGCCTGTCATGAACACTGAGGAGAACGGCAGGGGCGCCTGACCATAAATGGCAGCAGTACTCCATGCACGGACGGATGGTTGACTTGTATATATGCAGGATGGATTCAGGTGGAAAAAACATTCTGGATCGACATAGTGACCCAACCTTCTTAGCAGTAGATTTTGCTATAGATTCAATATAGTGGTTCCATTTGAGGACAGGGTAAGTCCGAGGAGGCGTAGTGTATTACTCACCGGGAGAATCGCTTGGTCCATGCTTATGGGAGGCAGGAGAGGTTGCCTGTAATGGTTGAAAGACAACAGCTTGGTCTTAGATGAATTGAAGTTGGCAAGGCACTTCTTGCCCCAGTTCACCACAGAGTGTAGATCCCGTTCAAGGTCAGCAGCAAAATTATGTCTGTCCGCCACGACAGGTTTCTTACTGGTGCGGGAGTATATTGTAGTGTCATTTGCGTAGATGCCTACTTGGGACTTGATCTCATCTGGGAGGTCGTTGATGAAAATAAGGAAGAGCGTCGGGCCCAGGATAGAGCCCTGTGGGACACCAGCATTCGTGCTGTAGGACGAAGAGGCACGCCCATTCAGAACGACCTTCATTTTGCGGTTATTTAAGAAAGATTGGATTAGGTCAAGCAGGCGACCGGTAATACCATAACCGCGTAGTTTGCATAGGAGGCCAGAGTGCCAAACCCTGTCGAAAGCCTTGGAGATGTCCAGAGCAACCGCGCGAGCCTCGTCAGACTCATCAAGGGCCCGTAGCATGTACTCCGTTACGGTTGTTAGCAGGTCGGCCGTGGACCTGGCAAAGCGGAATCCATATTGCCTGTCGGAGAACAGTTTGTGGGCGGTGAGATGATGAACTATTTCAGCATTGATTATAGCCTCGAATACTTTTCCGAATATCGGTAGAAGACTGATAGGGCGATAGTTGGATGGGTCTGAAGGTTCACCACAATTCTTAAATACAGGAACGACTGAAGAGAACTTCCAGCATGCAGGAAAGCAGGAAGCAGAAAGGCAGTAGTTAAATAGTTTAGAGAGGACAGGGGAAAGTTCAAGAGCACACCTCTTAACTGTTCCCATGGAAGTATTATCACCGGGATTCCATCGTCACCACACGCCTTATGGGGGTCGAGTTTTGAAATTACTCTGGAGACTACTGTCGGGGTAATATATACGTCGTGCAGTTTGGCCTCAGTTCTAATAGGGAAGTCGGGTGGGTGTACTCCAGACGAGTCGAATGTGGAGTTGGATGAGAATCTGTGGGCAAAGCACTCAGCTTTGTCCGCAGATGACGTGAGAACCTCAAATCCATGGATTAAAGGAGGTACTGAGGATTTCCTATTGTTGAGCACTCGTTTACAAATCCTCCAATAGTCCTTGGAGCCGAACTTGCGGTCAGCTATGTGCTATCGCATTCTCTCAGCAAACAACTGTTTGGCGTCATTTAGGGTTCTCTTGCACTCATTGCGAGCAGATGTGAACAGGCGCCTATTGTGATCAGTTGACTGTCTCCGGAATAGACGGAAGTAATGGTTCCTCTGGGCAATGGCGGCTGAGCAGGCCGGAGAGAACCACGGAGAGGAATGAGGTTTTAAGCAATACTTCCTGGTGGGTATGAAGGCATCAATGCCAGCTTTCACCCATGACGAGACCTCAGAGGCACAGTCATCAACTGATAGGTCGAACACTTTTCCACAAGGGACGTCGCAGAAGGAAATCGCGAAAGGCATCCCAGTCAGCTTTTTGGTAGTGGTAGGAGGTCCTATAGGTAGGGGGCTCCTGGGGGATGCCTAGTGCCTTTACAAGATGGCCCATCTAATAATTTCATATCACAATAAAATTACCGTCTATTAATTATAAGTTTTTCAAAATCCGATATCAATTATAGTTTTGTAAAAAACTGAAATTAACAATAGGCTTTTAAAAAGCACAATATTGATTACATGTATGGTATGTAAAAAATTCGATATTAGTCATACGTTTTTAAAAATTTTATATTAATTATAGATTTTTTATAACGTTAGTTTTCGGAACGTTATTTTGAAGGGAACTTTTCCTACATAACACCTCTCCTTTTCAGCTGACTCCCTCTGGAGTCTAGCTTCTGAAGTAGTGTAATTTTAGTGCTGGTTTTACACTTAAAAACTCAGTCATAGTTCTTTTTCTTTTGCCGTATCACCGCTGTTCAATAATTACTTTTGACGTAGGTATATCAAATGTATCGTATAATACTTCCATGGGAACATTTTGCTTGAGATTTTCCAAATCGTTGTACTATAAGCGTCTGCGAGTGTTCTTAGCTAGGTTTTGTGTCAAGGTACCCCCGATAAATATCGAAAATCGATAATCGAAAAAATCGGGTTATAGAAGGAATGGTCCGATTTTAATCAAATTTCATACACACATAGACAATGACATAAGAAACATTATTCAGAAGTTTCAAGGTTGCAGTTCTTACAATAGTGCAGAAAATCGATAATATATATATATATATATATATATATATATATAAGGCAAGATGTTTGTGTGTGTGTCTTTTTCAGTCTGAATATTGGTGTTGCATTTTCTTGAACTTCACAAATTCGCCTTTGCTTTCGTGCACATGCCAAGTTCTTCTCAAACACTTCTGGGAACTTCCTTTTTCATTCAGTTTTGAATTTTTCCGTTGCTGAACGAGAACTCGTAGTAACATTACTTACTTGGTTGCAGAAAGAATTGATTGGTAGGTCATAAATATTGAATAAGAAAACGTCATTCGTTCCCCATAAATTTGTCGAATTTTTTAACACATATGTAGCATAACAATACTTTCCGACGTAACGGTTCCAGCTAGCATCCAGCTGGCAGACAAAAAAAAGCAGGTTGTAACTCAATACAAACCTTGCTGTATTTACTAGCCCTCCCACGCAAGGCCGGATGTGACACATGGTCATTTTAATGTGGGAATTCCCAGCCATATAGCCGGGCCAAAAATATGTCTGTCTATTTTTACCGAGTCGTGGTTCTACCCTTCGGCGGAACCACGACTGGGTTTGTGCTCTCTGCTCGGAAGCAGAGAGCTGACAGTGTTATAGGGTTACAGAGCAGTCATCCGAAGACGACTGCTCCAATGCAAACTCTGCTGTATTTACTAGGCTTCCCACGCAAGCCCGGATGTGACACAAGGTCATTTTAATGTGGGAATTCCCAGCCATATAGCCGGGCCAAAAATATGTCTGTCTATTTTTACCGAGTCGTGGTTCTACCCTTCGGCGGAACCACGACTGGGTTTGTGCTCTCTGCTCGGAAGCAGAGAGCTGACAGTGTTATAGGGTTACAGAGCAGTCATCCGAAGACGACTGCTCCAATACAAACCTTGCAAACTCTGACTGAAAGCAAGCTAATATTTATACAGAAATGCTTCCATTCATTTAACAGCAGCCAATCACAGCCCAAGCAATGGACTATCCTACTTGAAGCAAAAATGAGATGCCCCAGGGCACCATAAATAGCTCTCTTTCTCAAGGTGGATTATTCTTGTCTCAGATTGTTTCACAAACGAGTGCTTATCTTAACAAAGTAATTTTTCTACAACGTATACCACTGCTTTTTTGGTTTTTCCAACGAAAGAAATATTACAGGTGAACTCACCTAAAAAGATTTCTTCCTTGAAAAATCAGGAGAAACTTTCTCGAAGTCAATAAAGTAGGTTTACTCAGTTTTCTCCAAGTCTTTTCATTAATTATAGTAATATCGGATCTAATATTCAACTGTAATTTAATTTTTAAATTGGTAATCTTGACTAAAACACATTTTCTCTTTTTGTCCGAAGTCTTGCTCATTTTTTTACGCTTGTCAATTATTTACTTTTGTCGACATACTTTTTGTTTCTCTTCAACTTTTTGGATTTGCAACAAGGACTTTTATGTTCTAATCTTTCACATTGGTAGCATTTTTGTTTCTAAAGAAACAGTCACTTTTAAAATGCTTACCACCACAACCGTGGCATATATTAAGTATTTTATCGTATTTTTTTTTACTGTTTTGCTAGGAGATGAAAAACATTTATTTTTCCCTGAGACGGTTATCCGCTACGTATTTGTGAAATATCTCAATTCGCAATCGTTGTAGTATCAAATTTTAAATTCACCATAAGCCGAAACTCTTCAGCTATTTTTTGGAGAGTTAATTTTGAATTCTACTTTAATTACCTTGATCTTATTTCCACGTCCTTATTTGAAGTTACGCCCTGAACAAATATCAGACATTTAAATGAGTCAGAAGTTAAATGAGTTAACTTAAACTTCTCACATTCTCGATTGTGTAGGTGACAAAATCGTCATTGTCACACTTAACTCGTTTAGGCAATTCCACCGTGCATTAAATAACGAGGTTCTATCTCCTAAAAGTTTTGATAATATCACTACAGTTTCTTGAAAATTGATCTTGTCTCGTTGTTTCGGCAAATTAAAATTTATGTATTTTTCATCTTCAGTAAGGGGCAATTTTCTAAATAATAGTCGAACTTTCTTTTTGTTATTCTAACTCGAACAACCCTTTTTGAAGATCCCTTTGTATCTTCTGTAATACATTTGAAAAGCTATTCATTCATTCGTCCTGTTTGTATACAAACGCGCTAATAGAATTAGCAATAGTGTATGGAGGGGAATGAATCAGACGTTCTTTTCCTATGCTGTTTTCTTAAAATCAGTCACTCAGTTAAGTGCCATACGTGATACACGCTTGGGCGATCATGTCTCGAAAGAGACATAACTGACTGGGTAGAAGATTATCCCGCAGTAGTTTGCCATTGCTTTCTGCGGTAGACTAGTTGCCGACCAAGGCTATAGAACCCAATTGGTCTTGTTATTTAACCCATAACTGGAAGGAAGAGACGGATTAATACCTTTCACAAGGGTATTTGCGCGGAAGTGAATACAATGGATTCAGCTGGAATTCGAACTCGGCTCCGCCGCTTCTCGTTCCGAGCCGATATCCACTGTACCACAACGCACATGCCATTTCTTAAAATACAATTCGAACTGAAATTGCCGATCACATTGATCTTTTTATTTTTGTAACTATAGTTCTTGCAGTTGCTTTTGCCATTTATTGTCCTTGTATTTTGCTGAATATTTCAATTACTACGTGTCGGATACGTATTTTTTCTATAGTCCTCGTGAAAGTTTAGAGAGAGATCTTCGTCGCTACTTATAAAAGTGGTGACGAAGATCTCTCTCTAAACTTTCTAAAACTAATGTTATAAAACATTAGTTTTCGTAACGTTATTCTGAAGGAATCTTTTAGTAACTCGCTGTTAGCAATTATAATATTTCGGCATATTTCGGCATATTTCGGCATATTTCGGCACATTCACGTAAAGTCAACGTACTAAATGAATCCTTTGAAAAACACTAATACTCTCTGAATAATTTTCTCGAGTAATTCATTCAGAAACAATCTCTTCAATGACGTACAACACCGGAAAGATGCACAATACAGAACACCTACAGACTTCTGTTTGAGTGTCTTATATACTAAATATTTATTGTCACGTGATTCCAGTAGCACACTTTATTCAACGGTTACGTTTATTACCTGGAGATCCGTGTTCGATCACACGTGTCGGTATCAACACTTTCTTACTACATAACAGTTTTCTAAAAATCTGATATTAATTACAGGTTCCTAAATATATAATATTAATTATAGGTCTCTAAAAATCTGATATTGATTACAGGTTTCTAAAAATTCGATAGTAATTATAGATGTTTATAAAAACCAAGTATTAATTGAAGGTGTCTAAAAATCTGATATTAATTATAGGTTCCTAAAAAGCTAATACTAATTATAGGTGTCTTAACAAATAGGATATTAATTATAGGTTTTTAAAAATCCGGCATTAATTATAGCTGTATAATAATCTGAAAATAATTATAGATTTTTAAAATATCCAATAATAATTATTTAAAAAGCCCGGTATTAATTATAAGTTTTTAAAAATCCGATATTAATTATAGATGTCTAAAATATCCGTTATTAATGATAGGTTTGTAAAAATTTGATATCACTTATAGATTTGTAACACCCCACTGGACCGTCCGAACAATTTCTCCGGCGGCCGTTCTCCACGCTGTGATGTTGCCGGAAATTTGTAGAAAATGTCGGCCGAACAGCTGGGGGTACAAGATTGAAATATAAGGAATGAGCTTCCACAACTTGGATGAGTTGAAAGGATGCTTTATTCGTTTAGAGTTAGCCTTTTCGGTTGGGGTAGGCGAATGTGACACACAGCTCTAACTCTAATTAATGGAGATCAACAAATCCAAACTGAACGAAACAAGACGAACGGAGATTCTTACTTCAAGTTCGCGCCCGGCGGGACTCCCTTCACTTAACTCACTGACTCACTAAACTAACTTCTATTTATTTAAATGAAAATCCGGAAATCCGGAAATCCAGAAATGCTTTAGACCACCGGTGACAAACATTGGCGACTGTAAGTCTGAAATTTCAGTTATCTTTTTTTTTATCTTAATAAAGCTTCCGCCGGAAAATTCTTAATGTGTGGTCAAGATACAGTAAAGGACAGCCTTTGACCGGGTCATTCGAAAACCTACCTGCTGAACTTTATCACTGAGTCAAATATTTACCGGAAGAGTGGTAGGATTTAAAACAGTAATCGGATACTCTTCTTGTCTCTTCCACAATTTTCCTCATAAAAGAAAAAGCGTTTATTTATTTATTTTTTTCTTCTTCTTTTTCACTTTTGTTAGATATGTTTTTAAACTATTTTCTATTCTAATCTATTTTCTATTTTAATCTATTATAATAAAATACATATATGTCTAGTTATCGTGTCACAGATTTCTAAAAATGTAATATTCATTGTCGGTGTCTAAACTATACGAAGTTTCTGAAAATCCCGTATTAGTTATAGATTTATAAAAATCTGATATTAACTATTAGTTTCTAAAAAAAAAATCCATATTCTAATTAGAAGTTGATATTTGCTATTTATTTAATACAGCACACATATTTAACGGCAGTTGAATTATTTGCGCAAAGCAGACATTTTCTTTATCTATTAATTTAATTCAAGTAATATTAACAGCCATTGATTTTAATGAGAAATATTTATTGAAAATTATAAAACTATCAAATGCAAAACTGATTATCTACTTCTGTATACACACACATAGAACGCTTATACGGCTATAGATATATAATTACACGCATATATGTTTATATCTATATATATGTATATGTGTTCTATGTGAATGATTGGGAAAAGACAGTGAAAAGAGAAATATATATTTAATGTTAATCACTATTTCGAAAGTGTTTCCACAACGACTCCTTGTTAATGATTAATCTGTTAATTCATCGTGCTAATGAATATCAAAGAAATACGTTATTTTTTAATTGGCGTCGTTTCTCTACGTATATTTTGTTAGTATGCCTCGCTGGTTCTGTGTCTATCTGATTATTGCGTTATTTAGCTGAATAACTTGTCATTTTAATTTCTCTATGCCTCGTGACGTTTCCATTTCTTTGTCTGTCATTTACACACAATATCTATCTATCTATCTATCTATCTATCTATCTATCTATCTCGTTAAAATCATTAAAATCTATCTATCTATCTATCTATCTATCTATCTATCTATCTATCTATCTATCTATCTTAAAATCATCTCTTATCTTATCTATCTATCTATCTATCTATCTATCTATCTATCTATCTATCTATCTATCTATCTTAAAATCATATCTATCTTAAAATCTATCTATCTATCTATCTATATATCTATCTATCTATCTATCTATCTATCGTTAAAATCTCTATCTATCTATCTATCTATCTATCTATCTATCTATCTATCTATCTATCTATCTATCTGTCTGTCTGTCTATCTATCTATCTATCTATCTATCTATCTATCTATCTATCTCGTTAAAATCATATCTATCTATCTCGTTAAAACCATATCTATCTATCTATCTATCTATCTATCTATCTATCTATCTATCTATCTATCTATTCTATCTCTTAAAACCATATCTATCTATCTATCTATCTATCTATCTATCTATCTATCTATCTATCTATCTATCTATCTATCTATCTATCTATCTATCTATCTATCTATCTATCTATCTATCTATCTATCTATCTGTCTGTCTAAGGAAGGAAGATGGTTACTAAAATCTTCCTCAGTAATTATGCCACAGAAATGGTGACCTGAAGATTATCCGGTGCTCCTAAAAAGTAAAAGAAACGGTTTGTTCTCATATTTTTCGTTTCGAGTCTAACAATGTCTTATCCTTTAGGGTTTTCTTTCTGTTAATGCACTTAATGATTAGCTGACGCCCACTGTTCTATCCTTAAATGATGGCTTTTCATCTAAGAACTGGCGACGGTCGTCATATGACCGGGGTTCATATCAGTGTAGAGTCACCTGCGAGGCAACAATGAATAATTAAGTATATATATATATATATATATATATATATATATACACTTAACCATTTCTTATATATATATATAGAGAGAGAGAGAGAGAGAGGGAGAGAGAGGGAGAGAGACTGAGGGAGAATGAAAGAGTGTAGAAAAAAGGAAATTGCGAGAAGAAAAATTGAGAGTATATGATAAAATAATAAAAGTAATGGAGTGAAACAAAAAAGAAGGAAAATTAGTAGCAATGTAGGGAGGGAGAAGGAATAGTGGAAGAGATGAAGGTGGGGCTCTGACAATAGCAATGTTAATGGAACCCACTCGTCCGCGTTATACGGAAGAGTAACAGCGACACGTCTGCGAGAAACGAACGGTTCCATCTTCTTCCTTTTCCCCTTTCAACACGTCACGACCCACGCGTATTCTGTTTAAAATCGATCAATCAATCATGATCGGTTTCCTTCCTTCCTTTCTTTCACCTCTTCTTCCTCTCTCTATTTCGCTCTCTCTCTCTCTCTCTCTCTCTCTCACTTTCCTGATATTCTGGTTTTCCATTGGAGAGCAGACAATCTAGCACATTTCATCCCAGCATTAAAAAGAAATGGAATGGAATACGCACATTTTATATGCATACAAATGCTTAACTGCGTGCACGTGTACGTTCAAGTATCTATCCCGCATGTACACTAACGTACACGCATACCTGCACCCTTACAGGTAGGCATTAACACACATAGTCGTATAAAAGATCTTGAATACTGAAAGTCATAAGCATGTAAAATGGCTCTCGCCATCACGCATGCGTAATCACCCAGGTGTATTGCTATTCATTTGCAAAACTAAACAAGTATTAAAAGCCATGCAGAAAGCTTCTAAGATCAGACACAGTTCAGCCATTATATTATACTGACATACATGTTTGTAGGTACTCCTAATCACACACACACACACACACACACACACACACACACACACACACACACATTCTCTATCTCTCTCGTAAATACTCAAATGCCAATGTTTCCATTGAGGGAGAAATATAATTGAAAAGAACCTCTTTTTGGAACAATGGTTATCAAGCTAGTGTTACTGAACATCACTACCCTAGTGAGTTTGATCATCACTACCCTAGTGAGTTTGATCATTACTAATTACTCCATATTTATACTTGTGCTAGACTGTTAAACATCCTAAATATGGAGAGCCGTGATTGTCAAAACACGCGGGCATATGCAATTCTTGCATATGCAAGAATCTTGCATAATCAGATGCGTGTATTCAGACTGCAATGCAATAATATCTGCACTAATAAACGCTTTACAGCTTAGCAGCTTGTTACCCATCACTCTACAGTAGATAGTACATTTACTAAGTTTATTCTGGTACAAGGACATAATAATGGGTCAAGATTTGAAGATCGAAGGCAGTGGCAATGAGTTGCAGAGTTACTTACCTTGAGAGCGGGTTCCTTAAACATATTTAGTAAGCTGTGGCTTATCAAGTTCAGGGCAACAATAGTAAAGACGCCTTGTGAATAGAGATCTACCGTATTTGACGGCATATAAGGCGAACATTTTTTACTAAAAATTTCTTTAAAAATTCCCCTGCGTTTTATACGTCATATACTTGATTTTATTTTGTTTTCTTACCTTTGGATATAATAAAATTTTTATAAGCTTGTGTTTGTTTTCTTCTATGATTTTTCGTTTAATTTGAAACATGGCTTGTTTAACCAAAATCATCTAAACTTATTTATAATTGGAAATTTGTCTGTGTATGTGTGTATGTGCGTGTGTATGTGTCCGTTATCTATAGACTCCGAAACGGCTGAACCGATTTTCTTGAAAATTTACACAGTTGCGAGTGTTCTTAGCTAGGCTTTGTGTCGAGGTACCCCCGATAAATATCTAAAATCGAAAAAATCGGGTTATAGAGGAGTGGTCCGATTTTAATCAAATTTGATACACTCATAGACAAAGACATAAGAAATGATATGCAGAATTTTCAAGGTTCCAGTTCTTACAATAGTGCAGAAAATCGATAATATATATATATATATTTATATATATATATATATATATATATATATATATAAAGGCAAGATACCGGGTCTGATCAAAATAAGATTTTCAGCCCTTTTATTTTAGATTTTGCTACGGGTTTGGCTCTAAGTAGGTATAATTGTAGTTCTCAGTCTCAGTCATGATGCCATTTACTCAGAGGACTTATTTAGCCTTCAAAATTCAGTTTACAACGAAAAAAAAAACATTTGATATCGATACCAGGAAATCAAAATTTGACTTACATCCATTCATTTTTCTTTCAGTCTACGGTTTCGCTTTAACTGAAAATAACTATTGTTTTTTAGTCTTTCGTGCCAACGTCCAAAGAGTCTGAGCTCCAGGACCATGGATTAGTTTTAAAGCTGTCATCACACCCGAGCAACGCCGGGCTATAATGCTAGTACTTCATAAATATAGCCTAGGCTGTACCATTTACTAATAATTTTACTAATTTCACTAATTACTAACTTTTTCTTGATTTGGCCTGCTGAAACTGGGGTGCGTCTTATACACCCGTGCATCTTACATGCCGTCAAATACGGTAACTACATGAATTTACGAGAAAAGGCGAATTAATATTTCTTTACAGCATTCTCTTCACAACCATTTGCTTCAGGAATGACGGTATTTACATTGTTTATACAATCGGAGTGATATACAAATAAATGAAAAAAGTGAGTATAGTATTAAATCAGATGTTGGAGGCGACAAATAAGATGTTTGGGCGTGCTAAATCAGATGGGGGGTGGCTGTTTTTTTTTCTTTCACCCTTAGCCCCGGAAAGAGTCGCTGGGGTGCCGACTTGTTGAGCTGTCCACAATTCTCTCCCAGCTGTTGATGCTGTATGCCAGAGTCTTATTTTTTTCTTGTGATCTCATCATATGGCGTGTCATCGGCGTTTTAACCAGATGGAACCCATCACTCTCCAAGTTAGACCACAGCCGATGTTCTCCAGCGGTGGCTCGTCTTGGTCGCAAACGAGTTAGCGTTGTAATTCCGCCCTGATTGGTGACCTGAGTCGAGGAGGTCCTTCGCCCAAATGGAGAAAATCAGCACGCTTATTTTATGTTTAATTGTTTTCATCATTAGTTAGAACGAAATGCAGTTTATTCTAAAAGTAGCTTCAAATCGTAAGGAGTGAAATTAAAGATTTCTTATCATGGAGTTTCAAAATAGTCTAGTCAGGTGAAACTGATTAAGTACGTAACTCAGTCATTCCTGTGAAAACAGTTTCACTATTCTTAACGTATATCCTTCTAGTTTTAGTTTAAACTATTGCCTTTTTTTTCATATATTGCGAATATTTTATGCCGTTAAATACGATAACTATATGAATTTACGAGAAAAAGCGAATAAACATTACTTTACTGCAATCTCTTGCTTCAGGAATGACGGTATTTACTTTATATATACAAACAGAGTACCACCAAAATAAAACAAAAACGTCAGTATAGTATTAAATCAGATGAGGGTGGCTAGATAAGATGTTGATGTTGAAAGTGGTAGGGGACTAAATCAGATGTTAAAAATAGGAAGACCAAAGTAGATTTTAAAGATGAAGACGCTAAATCCGATGTTAAAGGTAAGGAATCTAAATCAGGTGTTAAATGTGGGAGGACTTAGTTAAATGTTAAAAGTAAAGGGGGCTGGAGGACTTCGGCTGTGGTCTAACCTGGAGAGTGATGGGATCCGTCAGGTTAAAACGCTCATGATACGCCGTATGATGAGCTCACATATACTTTCGGATTTTCTTGATTTTAAATAAAACTTCGAAATTTTCGAACATTTTACTGAAATTTTCACTTTACTAAATTATAGTTTAATAATTATAGATGAGATGAGATCTTGTTGCCAATCCAGTCAGTCAGTTAAGTGCCATACATGATACACGTTTTGGGCAATCATGTTTCGAAAGAGACATGACTGACTCGGCAGAAAATTATCCCGCAGTAGGTTGCCATTGCTTTCTGCGGTAGACTGGTTGCCAGCCAAGGCTATAGAACCCATTTTGTCCTGCCATTGAACTCATAGCTGAAGGGAGAAGAGATAGATTATATTACATTATTATATTAAGTATAATTAGGGGGGAAACATTTTTTTACTTCATAACAATAGAAAGCCGATCCCCCACTTTATGCCCATTAGAACTTTTAATTATGTTTCCAACTATTATATTCAGTCAGTCAGTTAAGTGCCATACGTGATACACGCTTTGGGCAATCATCTCTCGAAAGAGACATGACTGACTCGGCAGAAGATTATCCCACAGTAGGTTGCCATTGCTTTCTGCGGTAGACTGGTTGCCAGCCAAGGCTACAGAAACCAGTCTGTCCTATTATTTAACCCATAACTGGAAGGAATAGACGGATTAATACTTTTCCCAAGGGTATTTGTGCGTAAGTGAATACAAGGAATTCAACTGGAATTCGAACTTGGCACCCCGATTTATCGTTCCGAGTAGATATCCACTGCCCCATAAAGCACATGCTCGCCAGTGCTTCGCTTAAATTCATAAAGTCTAGGCACCGTAACGAAAAATGAATCCGAACAATTACAATGAACGTGTTTATAGAAAAGGCACAGGGAAGTTATGTTACAGCGGTGGGAAAGTGACTGAGGCGGAGACGCCTAAGTTTTTTCCGGTGCTTGTATACATTCAAGTACCTATCACGCATATGCACCAGCATACATGCATACCCGCACCCTTATAGGAAAATTATTCACATACACAGTTGCATAAAAGATCTCGAATACTGAAAATTAAAGCATGTAAAACGTCTCTCCCCATCTTCTTCTTCTATGTACCATCTCCCTTCAGAACGCAGGCAATCATGGCTTTCCTCGTCTCCCTATTCTGGTGGCTCTACGAACACTTTCTCCTGTTACCCCACCCAAACTTCGCTCTACTATCCATCCGATCAGGCCCTTTAAATATGTTATCCGCTGCTTTTCCCTGTCTCCGTTTCCTTCTATCTGACCTGTGAGTATCAGATTCTCTAAGCCTTCCTTCCTAATTACATGTCCTAAGAACTTCAGCTTTCTCCTTCTGATGCTCAGTATTAATTTCCTTTTTGTTTCCATTCTTTCTAAAACTTCATCATTGTTCACATGCTCGATCCATGATATTCGCAACATCCTAATGCAGAACCGCATTTCAGCTGCTTCAAGTTTTGCATCCATCTTTGATGATATTGTCCAGTATTCACTGCTATATTTTAAGAACTAAGCATCACATAGCAATCCAGAACTCATTTCTTTGTTTCTTAGTGAAATTTTCCTGTCTCTTAATACTTTGCTCAGCTTCTGGAATGCGTCCTTGGCTATTCCAATTCACATTCGGATCTCAGTGTCACACTTTCCGTCTTCCGTTAAAACACTTTCTAAGAACTTAAATTTTTGTACTTGTTTGATTTTAGTATCCCTAACCTGTAATTGGCATTTTGTGCTCCTCCTTTTGCTGATGACCATCACGCAAGCGTAATCATCCAGATTCTTAAGTTCTATGTTAACAGTTTCTTTTTCTCGCACATTTTGCACGTGGAACTCTCTTCCGGCCCCATGCTTTCCAGCCAACTTTGATCTTTAAAAAAAAAAATTGACTTAGCACCCCTAACTTTTAATATAGGTTTAGCCCTCCCATCGTTACATATGATTTAGCCTCCCCATTTTTAACATCGGATTTAGACCCCACCTTCAACATCTGATTTACCCACCAGCTTTTACGAATGTTGCAGATTTAGGTTTTATGAAGGATCTCTAAATATATAACAGGACCGCCAGATCATATATTTAAATCATGGACGAATGGTAGATTTATAAATATGTAAGACTAGCAGTATAGCCCAGCGTTGCTCGAGTGTAATGAAAGCTTTAAAACTAATCCATGGTCCTGGAACTCAGACTCAGCCTAAAGAATATTTGTGTGAAGTTTGGTGAGAATCGGATAAAAATTGAGGATTTGTATAAAGGACATACAAACAGATAAACAGACACACGCACACACACACAAACATCTTGCCTTTTATATATATGTATATTATCGATTTTATGCACTATTGTAAGAACTGCAACCTTAAAAATTCTGCATATCATTTCTTATGTCTTTGTCTATGAGTGTATCAAATTTGATTAAAATCGGACCACTCCTTCTATGACCCGACTTTTTCGATTTTAGATATTTATCGGGGGTGCCACAAAACCTAGCTAAAAACACCCGCAGACGCTTATAGTAAAACTGTGTAAATTTTCAAGATAATCGGTTAAGCTGTTTCGAAGTTTATAGGTAACGCACACACACATACACAGACACATACACACATACACAAAGTTCCATTTATAAATAAGTTTAGATAAATTCCTGAGAAAAAAAAATTGTTTAGCACAACACAGTGAACTAACATTGTTAACAGTAGACCTAGCAATCGATTCAATATAATTTTTTCCCTTCATGCCATCCAAGAATATTAGTCCGAGGTGTAAGATATCACTCTCATTGAGGCTAGCATAAGTGATACCAATGTGAGGCAGAAATGGGTCTCTCAGGTAATCTAAACTAAAAATAAAATATCTGCAAAATGAAAAATTAACTGAGATATGTTGGTGATTTTCTAAGAAAATTGGAATCTTTAGTAAAATAGTAATAATATAGATAAAAAGAAATATGTTAATTTAAACTGGCACCAGGAGTATATGGCATAAATTTTCTAATTTAATCAGGGACTAGCAACATTACCATATATTGTTAATCTCTGCACAGACGATTTGAACTTTTCTTAATTGGATTTATGAAAAATCTACTATAGCCCAAGATCATAATTTTGGGTTACAAAATGAGGATCATACTTAAAAGCGTGTCTCTGTGTACTCATAACACTAATATGCGTCTCTTTGTACGTTCAGCAAAACGGTAAATCTGAGTGTTGGTTTAAATCTAAAACGTGAATTAGAGATTTGAACAATGACTCGTTCAAAAAGGCTCCCAGTGGAAAATGTCTGAAAAAAAATAATGTGGTTGATCTTAAGTATATAAAATATGAATGCATTAAATCCCGTGAAATACTTACACTTAATTTAAAGAGCAGGTTGAAAATTAGAAAAAAAAAAGAAACATAGAAAAAATTGTTTAAAAAGTATATATATATGTATATATATATATATATATATATATATATATATATATATATATATATATATATATATATTCAAACCAGAATTCTAATAATGAATCACAACAAGCAAAATATGCAATTTTTGCAATTTTTGACTTTATGTGATAAATAAAAAGTATGTAAAAAAATTGTAAAGATTCTTAAAAAGGCTAACAACAAATTTGTTAGATCATAAATTAATAAAAAAAGGTAAAGTGTAAAGACAATAATACTACTGGGTACACATTATAAGACAAAATGTTTAAACTTCTGCATTGCTCACTGAAAATTTCGCGAAAACTTCTGTACATCTTAATATAGCTAAATTGTTAAGCAGAATTATCTTTTAAAACAAATGAAAGTCATATTTGATGGCAAAATGATTTAGCAATAATGTGTTTGTGCTGTGCATCTTGTTCATATAAAATTTGTAAAGCTTCAGTAAATTATAAATTTAATAATGCTATACTAGAAAGCTTTCCTTGATAATCGGAATGAAACTCCAAGGTTACGATTTTTAACCTAAATTTAATCTTTAAACTTATCTTCCCCAAAGCAGATAATGATCTGGAGAAGGTTTTTTGTGTCATTATTGCCAAACTCTAACTTTCAGATTGAGTGCAATAACGCGTTTCTAAAAATCGAACCGCTATCTTTTGAATTACATTATTTGCAACGTTTTGGTTTACATTTATGTAGATACTTCCACTTTTTTGCTGACCCCACTTTTAGAAACAAAAACAAAACAAAAAACAAAACAAAAAACAAAACAAAAAAGCAGCATAACATGATGAAAAAACTTAATAAAAAACAGTTTTAATATCAAAATGTTTATTCTATTATTAAGAGGAAAGAATAAAGTATTTTTTTCTTTAAATTTTTAATATTTGTAGCACGTTCGAAGTTTTAGTTCAAAATCTTTTTTTCCTCAATGGTCTATGTAATATTTACAGTTAGTGTTTGTGCGCCTTTTTCAGTTGAAAAATATTGATTTGGAAATTCTTGTAAAAAATGAAATAATTGTCGGATTTTCATTAAATTTTTAAGACTTATTTACAAATGAATGAAATGATTAAAAACTTTTCTTCTTAAATCTTGCTAAAAGTATTTTTACCTTATATATGTTACCTCATACTTAATTTCATGAAATTTTGAGAAATTAAATTTTCATTCGAAATTTTTTTTTATTAGTTAAAATCAGGACTCTCTGGAGAATGTAAATCAGCATTTATTTTTATCAAATTACTGCTCATTTCCCAAAAATTTGCTCCGGAACGTAAAATAAAAAAATGCAAAAACAAACAAAAAAAAAAAAAACAAAGAAAAAAAAACTATGATTAATTAAAAATGCTTTTAATTGCATTTATAAATAAGATCTATTAAGGAAACTATTGTCCTAAAAAATCGATGAATAATGAATTTTTACGAGAATTGTTTTCTTTTTTTTAAAATTTTAATTATAATGGTTTATCAGACATGAACCCCTTAAAATTCTGCATTACTTTCATCCAGCTAGGTGATAATGTTATTAAGTGAAAACTATATTTACGAATCATCAAATAAAAAGCTTAATACAACTCATTTTGCACCAAGATTTTTAAAATAACTTTTTTTTTTATCTTGTGACGTACCCACAATTTTTATTAACGATATAGGCCTAAGGCCAAAATGTACTCCCAAAGAAAAGTCCTACGATCAGCCATACTCTTTCCTTCTCTTCACACTTTCTTTTCCTCCTTATCTACTCCCCCACACAAGCTACGAGTCTGCGAAGTTGGAGCGACCGCGGCAAAGAATGATCTGGTTTCCAAAACTTTGCTGTTATCAGGAGGTTAGTCATAAGTGAAAACCTTGGCGGTCAGGCAAAGGCCGCGTGACCCGCGCATCACCGTTTCCGGAGGGAGAGCCCACGTGACTGTTTTGGGGACAGCCGAAATCAAAAGAGATATTCCAGTTCCTGTCCACCCGGTGACAGATAAAGGTCACTAAGAAAAGACTCGTCCCGACTTCGGATGACTACCCACAGAATCGAAGGCCTCAATGTTTGTCGGCTATAAATGAAAACGGCTGCTATGAAGCTGGACTGACCGACCAAACGACTCTACGAGATATCGTGAACTCCGAACAATCCCAATTTCTCAAAGGAGGAGGAACCAGAGAAAATGGCCAGCCTCCATAAAATATTATTTTAAAAACAGAACTTTCGCTTCGGCGATCCAATTTCTTTTTGTGAAAACGACGGACAGATAAGTGATACTTTGGCTTGATCTTTTGTGTTATATGTGTATTTGTATTCGTTCGCTCCTACTGTTTTCTTTATAGTCCCCTTCCCCTTTTGATAAACGAACTTTCTTTTTCCTTTTTTTCTTTATATGTTATAAATAAATGTTTTATTTTAAAATCCGTCGTTTTGCGTCTGTTCTTCGTTGACTCCCGTGTGTTGCGTCCATTTCTAAATGAAGACCGAGAAAGGATCCCACATTTTCTTTTTTCTTGAACCTGCGGTTCGACTATATGCTACCAGTTCGTAACAATCTATATAAAATATTATATATCCTCCTTTTCAAAATATGGTGGACCATACACGACATTATCAGAAAATAAGATCGATGACTATAGTAAATTAAAAGTCAAAGTTCCTAAAATTAGATTACGGAGAGTATTTGCCAATATTTTTTAAATTACTTTAGTACTCATAAATTATTGATATAGAGAAATATGCTTTCCAAAAATTGAACAAAGTACTAAGAAACAGGAAAATTTTGTTAGAATCAAACAAAATAACATATTTACACGACATATGGAAAGCGAGTAGACACATGGGAAACCTCAAGTAACCAAACTAATGATGTTATGTAAATGGATAGTAGACGTAGAGAAGATAAGAACGTTTGGAGAGCTGTGATCGCTCACGTCTAGAAGACACACAGTACATAAAAGACGAAAATTGATTTACGTGTTAATCTAAACTTATTTATAAATGGAACTTTGTCTGTTTGTGTATGTATGTGTCTGTGTGTGTGTGTGCGTGTGTGTGTGTCCGTTACCTCTAGACTCCGAAACGGCTGAACCGATTTTCTTGAAAATTTACACAGTTGTACTATAAGCGTCTGCGAGTGTTCTTAGCTAGGTTTTGTGTCGAGGTACTTTCTATAATCCTCGATAAATATCGAAAATCGATAATCGAAAAAATCGGGTTATAGAAGGAGTGGTCCGATTTTAATCAAATTTCATACACACATAGACAATGACATAAGAAACGATATTCAGAAGTTTCAAGGTTGCAGTTCTTACAATAGTGCATAAAATCGATAATATATATAAAAGGCAAGATGTTTGTTTGTGTGTCTGTTTATCTACCTGCATGTCTGTATTTTTTCAGCCCTTTTATTTTAGTTTTTGCTTCGGGTTTGGCTCTAAGTAGGTATAATTGTAGTTCTTAGTCTCAGCCATGATACCATTTACTCGGAGGATTTATTTAGCCTTCAAAATTCAGTTTACGACAAAAAAACTTATTTGATATCGATACCAGGAAATCAAAATTTGACTTACATCCATTCATTTTTCTTTCAGTCTACGGTTTCGCTTTAACAGGAAACAACTATTGCTTTTTAGTCTTTCGTGCCAACGTCCAAAGAGTCTGAGCTCCAGGGCCATGGATTAGTTTTAAAGCTTTCATTACACCAAAGCAACGCCGGGCTATACTGCTAGTATTAAAAAAAAAAAAAACAATGAAAAAGAAAAAAATAAAGGCATGATATATTTTTGTTTGTCTTATTAAATTCATATAAGATTTAACTGTAAAATAACATCGCATTAGACTTCTCTCATGAACAAATAAATATCCTGATATATCGAATAATAATAAGAGATTTGAATCATGCATTAAATCATTGATCTAAATATATACGTTTTTATTTGTTAGACAGAAGCTGTGTAGCTATGGCGCCAAGTAGTAAGAGTTATTCACTGATAAATGCTAATGATTACTGAAAATTTTTATACATTGGCATCTAAAAAGCAAGTACAGTATCACCCAAAATATAGTGTATTGCTACTTTCGTTTAGTTCAGAAATAACGTTCACATATATCCTATTAACAAGTTTAGACAAATCGTACACAGATATTAGTTTGTGGAACGAAGACGGAACTGAACACTAAAACAGTTAATCATGAAATGACAAAAAAAAGTTTCTGAGTCAGAGGATTCTCGCATCCTTCCGGGTAATGAATTAATCTTTTGAAAATAAATATTTAAATTTAAAATTTTCAAATGGGTCACGTTTCCGCCGACAATAAAAAACGATCACCTTGAAGAGTATCTAAGTAAACTCTCTAGACAGAGAAAACCAGTAAGAAGATAGAGACGGATACACGTGACATCAGTTCACAACGGCGCGGTTTCAAAGTGATTTTCTTACTCATTTACCCGTCTTTCTCACCAAGCTACGTGAGACATAGTCTTCCTTACCAAGCTACGTGGCACTTAAATCTTCCCACTTTCTCTCTTGCTTCTTTTTTCACACATAAACGTGAGAAAGTTACATTGCTTTTGATCTTAACAAACTATTACAAACAAGGAACTTTAACGCTCGTACACACAGAGAACCCCGGGAGCCGAGTTCGAATTCCAGTTGAATCCATTGTATTCACTTACGCGCAAATACCCTTGGGAAAGGTATTAATCCGTCTCTTCCTTCCAGTTATGGGTTAAATATCAGGACAGATTGGGTTCTATAGCCTTGGTCGGCAACCAGTCTACCGCAGAAAGCAATGGTAACCTACTGCGGGATAATCTTCTGCCCAGTCAGTCATGTCTCTTTCGAGACATGATCGCCCAAGCGTGTATCACGTATGGCACTTAACTGACTGACACACAGAGAAAGATTTAGTTGTAAAAACACAAAAATAAAAATATTTTATATTTTTATATTTAAAAATCTTTCTTGCATTTGTTGAATGTTGATTCAAGTCCGCAACACGTTTATTTTTTGTAATACACGTGCTACATTCTTTATTTGAATTAAGTTTTTGTAAAACATATTTCAGCATAAATGGAAAAAGCTCCATTTAACGAACAGTAACAGTTTTTCAGAAATCAAAGTAATTTAGTGAGATCAAACCCCTTCTAATGTCAGAAAATTCATCATTAAAACAATCTGATTTTTTAGTAGAAGAAAGCCTCAATTTGCTGAGCTTATTACGTTGGCCAGAAAGTCCTGACTCACTTAGGAAGCAGAAAGGAAACAACAAACTTTTATGGAAAAACACGGAATAAGGTCAATCATTCTCGACAATCTGCTGCCAGCGATCAGTCAACATCCGAATCTATCCCGGATACCAGCTTTGAATCAAAAGACTGTAAACAAGCTTCCTTCTCTTTATCAAAAGTGTTGAATCGCTTGTCGTGGGGAGGAAGTGTGCCATTGAGCGGAATAGGCCATAGCTACTCAAAGAAGCATCGAGACTGAATGTTAGATGTAGAAGGATCACAACATTGTCCATCTCTTTGAATTTCTTCTTAGTCAACCTGTCATTCTGTGTCCCCGCATTGTCTTGCTGAAACAAGCAGGATATTCCTTCTTTAGTTGATCGCCCAAGTTTTTTAGCTGCTGGTAATACAGTGTACCGCTGCGACTTTGTGGAACATGCTCTAAATGCAGTAATACTTGGAAATTCCACCCGACAGAGAACAATATGTGTTGTTTTTTCCGCTTCCTATGTGAATTAGAACTTTCTAGCTAACCCAATATTTCACGTTAAAATTCACCCTGTAAAGATCTCGAGAGATTATTAAATGGAGCTGTTTAAGAGGTGTTGGTAGGAATTGAAGTATCTGAGGAAAAGTAAGATCCATAATAATTGAAGACGTTAGGGTTATAATGTTGAAGAATGCACACGCGTGGCTGTATGTTCCTCGATTTAGCAGTTATTGGGAAAAAGTTATCTCAATCGATCCTCGTCTTTGCAACTTGAATACAAAGGAAATAAGATTCGACTCCGTTGGCGTATCATAGCGTGTCCTGTCGACAAAAGTCTGAATTAATGGTATGACACCCTAAACCATCCTGGTTTCTAAGTGCGCTAACTGGCCGTAAGTTACTCGCACCTGAGTCTGCAGCTGTTCGCTTCCGTGCCGCCCCAGTTGATTGAAGATGTCAAAAGATCAGTTGAGAATCTTTCACCTGTCCTGCCACGTTGTGACTTCTGATCTCAGAGGAAATTACAGATCTGCGAAAAAAGGACGGTTGTCTTTGTGCTGCCTTCTCGACAACTGAAATCAAGAGGTGGTTGGATGCCATACAGAAATAAGGGAAACAGGCCAGAACAAAAGAAACAACAAGGCTGTAATGGAACCAGTTTTTGTAGACTAATGATTATGTTGTATTCTCTGCACAACGAGAGAGAGAGAGAGAGAGAGAGAGAGAGAGAGAGAGAGAGAGAATAAAAATAAAATAAACAAAACAAAAAACTACAAATAAAATACAATCTAAATTTTATGCTATTGTTTCTAAAAGTAATACAGTCTTCCTGCTTCTCTGCCTATAAGCGGTGTTCACGCCACTAGCATATGAAAGAGAGGAAGAGAGAGAGAGAGAGAGAGAGAGAGAGAGAAAGAGAGAGAATTTTTCCGTGTTTTTCACTTCATTCGTTCTTCGACTGTCTGTAGTACCTTTGCCGACGACTTGTGTCTCTCTGCTTTGATTTTCAAATCCGTTGTGTTTTTGTTGAAACCGCTTCAATATGGCGTGGGGTGGGAATACGTCGGAATGTCTTCCCATTAAAATATAATTTCGTTTATCTGGTTCCACTCCATTACCCACAATTCCCGCCATGCCGGCTCTACTTCGTTGACTTTATACATTCATCCCTTAGCGTTAAATACAATTACATCCTTACGTGGGTGGTCTTTTTTAAAAACAGACCGAGAATTCCGTCTTAGGCCGCTCCTCCATTTACTTTCCGAGAGGGAAAAGGAGAGAATAACAGACTAACAAGGAAGAAAGAAACAGAATTCTCTCACCTCGCCGGATCAGCTAGATATCGTTAAATTATTATCATACCAAGTTGTCATCTCATAAATGCCTTGTGTTTTGCTTTTCTATTTCTCACGGCCACCCCAGAGTTTATTTTCTTCCTCCTCTCTCTCTCAGCTTCTCCTAAGAAAAGAAAAAGTTTGATGATATCTGGGAAGAAAAAATATATACACACAGAGATATTTTCTAAATATCTATTACTGGGTTCGAGTCCAGGGTCCGTCGATATCCGTTTAACGTGTGTGCACAAGGAACACTTACAGTGTTACATTACTATTATACCATTTCTGTCATTTACTTGTATGTGACACAAGCCTCATCCTTGTGGAGGGGTTCTGTAGCGAATGCATAAAAATCTCCAAATTAATTATTCATGATTCGTTTTTTCTCTTTTATATATATATTTTTTTCTTTTTATCGCATGCATAAAAGATCGAAAATTAAGCATTCATGATTCGTTTTTTTAACGCTTTTTAAAAAAAATTAGGAACTATGGTTCCTTTCGATGTAATGTTCTATGTTATATATTCCTTATTTATTTATTTATTTATTTCATATATATATTTTTTGCATGCATAAAAGTTTCAAAATTAAGTGTTCATGAATTGTTTTCGTTTTGGTTCCTTTCAACATAATGTTCTATACATATATAATCCTTATTTATTTTTTCTTTATATATATTATGCTTCAATAATATCAATATTTTCAATAGCATCTTTAAAATGAGTGTTTCTTTAACTCTTGTCCTCATTATTATGTAATCTTTTGTCCCAAAGTGCCGGTATAATAGAATTATTTCTTACATTTCGCATACGTCACAGCATGGTGCTTATTTGGTAAGGAAAGCTGATAATTTTTTTAAATAACTTCTTAAAAAATGCAAACAAAATTATTTTGATTTCAATATTAACTAATTTATAGTGGTTGATATACAACTAAACAAAACAAGTAACCGATCCACGTTGAGTGACTGTTGTTTGCTCACGAACTGAAAGAACACGGCAGACAGATGTGTGTACTTGTGTGTAAGCCTTTGTACTAAACGCAAAGGTTGGTTGAGTTTTCATATCGACCTTTGTTGGGTTATTTAATCTTAAATTTTCGACGCAGCATCCTATAAGGATCGAATTCAATACTCAGTATTAATGGTCTCGACACACCAACCCTTGCCTCATACGGATATACCTTAAATGAAGTGCCTACAATGAAATAAGCTCTAATGATAAAAAGTAACGTAAAATCACTTGGTAAAGACTTTTATATACACATGTCGTTGTAAAAGTTATCTTAAAGCTATCAGCAAAAATAGATTAAAGAGAAAAGTCACCATTTGTCCTTTGCTGAAATAGTATGAATAATTATTTGTGTTCTCTTTGATTAGGGTTTCATTAATTTCGTTTCGCGATGTGTAGCGGTACACGACCCAAGTGTTTACATGACTTTATTTACACAGGGTGAATATACAGAATTCAAAGGAGTATCATTTCTTTGACGCCAGTGTCATAATGGTCAGTTTATCAGGTTGATTGTTCTCTTCCTTTTAGAGAATCGACATTGCACTCAGTGTAAAACCTAGGATTTTATGTGATAGATCTTCTTTTCTTCTTTTATGTGCCATGTCCTTTCAGAACGTAGACGATCATGGCATTCCACATCTCCCTGTCCCTGGTGGCTCTTAGCACGCTTTCTCCTGTTGCACCATGCAACCCTCATTCCGTCATCCATCTGATCAGGTCCTTCAAATATGTTATCCGCTGCTTTCCCCTGTCTCTTTTCCCCTCTATCTGGACTGTTAGTAACAGGTTCTCCAAGCCCTCCTTCCCCATTGCATGTCCCAAGAACTTCAGCTGTCTCTTCCTGATGCTCAGCATTAATTTCCTTTTCGTCTCCATCCTTTCCAAACATTTCAGCTGTTTCAAGTTTTTCGTTCATCTTCGCAGATATTGTCCAACATTCACTGCCATTTTAAAGAACCGACATCACAGTAATCCAGTACTCTCTTCTTTGTTTCTAGTTAAATTATTCTGTTTCTTAATACTTTATTCAACTTCTGGAATGCTTCTTTCCATGCCAATTCAATTGAAATTTAACCCATAACTGGAGGGAAGAGACGGATTAATACCTTTTCCACGGGTATTTGTGCATAAGTGGATGCAAGAAATTCGACTGGAATTTGAACTCGGCACCCCGATTTGTCGTTCCGAGTCGATATCCACTGCGCCACAACGCACATCCATTAGTGCTCTTTAAATAACACTTAAAATAATATACACTATAAATAACACATTGAATAATTAACTATAATTTTTTTGTTTTTATATTTTTATCTCTTTTTGCATAAATTTACCTTCCTGCAAGTACCTTTCTAAATCTACAGCAAACTTTCATATATTATTATTAACTAGCGGAACCCATGGAATTTCCACGGAAGGATAATTATGATTTCCTGGAAAAATTGTAATTTATCATACTACAAATGATAGTAACGTCTTCAAACATAAAGGTATTGGATAATAAAATAACCATAACACAGAGTGTAATTTTATTAAAATATCTATAAATGTAATGTACATACAAGCTTCTTCTTCCTCTATGTGCCCTGTCCCTTCAGGACGTAGGTGATCATGGCTTTCCACGTTTCCCTATCCCTGGTGTTTCTGAGCACGCCTTCTCCTGTCAAACCTAACGGCGTGAAGGGGATTGCTCCCAAAGAGAGCAATCCCTCGTTCGGTAAGGACATACAAGCTACTTTACTGTAAGCGGCGTATACCCAGATTATAACCAAAATACGGTACGCTATTTTGTGAGAAATTTTGAAAGAGAAAATGTTTATTTTTATTACTGAAAAATCATGGCTCCTGTGTCCATTTTAAAAAGAAAATACCACCTAAGTAATGGCCAAGGGTGTAGAGGACAGAAATTTCGTTATTAGGTCGCAGGATACGACAACAAACCTACCTATTTTTTACTATATTGTACAGTACACATACACATATACACACACAATTACTGCTACAACTACCACTATAAGCTGCTACTGCTACGGTAATGCTATAGGCTCTCTCCTCCTACTCTCTCTCTCTCTCTTTACTACCCTTCCGTTTGGCAAAGGTGAGAGAAAGGCTGAGGAGAGTAGCGTTTATAAAACGATAGAGAAGAAGGAAAAGCTCGTGTAGAGAGTAAGTGTGTTATCTTTCTTCAGTGGCGTAAGGGACGGAGGAACTAACTAACTAACTAAAGAAGAAACAAGCAAAATTATTATATGATTTTATATAATAATGACTAAGACACAGTTCTTTATTCCCGCTGTTATAAGTATTTCGTTGTTAAAAGAACTAAAGATCCGATGAAAACGAGAGACTTTCCAGACAAACTCATTATTGAAAACAGCTCGGATATTGTTATGTTGCATGTAACAGAATTATTGAGTAAATAAATATAAACAACGGAAATATAGTAAATTGATATATTACCAGGAGAAATAGTATTTACAAAAGAGGTCGTTAGTAGTATACATGAACAAGGGTTTAATAGCACGTATCGTCGTAAGACGTAGAGTCTGATAATAGCACACTTCCGGTTCACTACCGGAAATACTCGACTGACTCGTTACTCGTGAGGTCTTCCCACTACTACTTTATGTAGTGCTCGGTATAGTCCATTATAGTAGAACACAGGTGGAGAGCGCCCCCCTAGATATAGTGCTGGAATATGGCTGAAACTTGTTCTTATTTAATTGCAAACGTATGAGTTCGATTTACTATTGGTGTGAAACCTCAGTGAGATTAATGATGTTAATATTAATAAAGAATCAGAAAAAATCAAAATAGATTACAACGCTAGGGTAACATTTTATTAAATTACGATCTTACAATGAAATTCCAACCGTTCAAAAGATTAGGATGTGCGGATGGATTAACAAAAATAATACCAAAAGATTCTTAACTGTCGTTGTAGTATTAAAAAGCGAAATAACAAAATAAAAAGATAAACTATGCAATGCAGTACGCAAATTACCAGTTACCTTGGAAGAAATCAAAGTAAAAGTTGAACAAGACGTGTCTATTTTTGGAAAAAACAAAAAACACAACTAAGAGAAAGTGAGAAAGAACGCAATCCAGACGTGAACGCTTACTCTCTATGCAAACAGAGCATTGATTTTCGCAAAATGGGGTATAATACCGATTATATTACAAAAACGAATACTGAACGAATTTTATGATGGACATCCAAGAATTTCAAGGCTGATATCTTTTATGAGAAGCTATATATACTGAACCAAAATGAGGTTATGCTTTGTCAGCAAAAATACCTACCGCGAATATACAAACTTGGTCAAAGACAGATACACAATGGTCAAGACTGTAGATTTGGCAGGTTCAATAAAAGGATCTCATTATCTTGTGGTAGTGGATAGCTTTGCTAAGTGGCCGGAAATTTTTAAGTGCAAACCACCCGCCCAGAAAGAAAAAAAAAACCCCCAAAAAACAAAATTAAATAAAAGAAAACAATTTTTGATGACTGAGAATTTTTTGCAAGATATGGCATTCCAGATACCATAGTTTCGGATAACGGTACACAATTCACTGCTCCTGAATTATAAGAGTTTTGTTTGTGGGTACATTTAAGACAGATTTGGAAAAAGCAAGTTATAAAAAAAAAATCAACGAAATGAGAGAAGAAGCACTACAAGCATTTTTGAGAGTATACAGGATAAATTTCAATATACCGTCAGGTATGTCGACAGCAGAATTAATGTTCGCAAAAAAATTTAAATTGGTTTTTCGTTCGACAAGTTGTTACTAAATAGAAAAAAGAAGAATAAGAAGGGATAACAAAAAGGGCATTAAAGTTTTTAAGATAAATCCAAAAGGGGGATGTTTTGGAGTAAATAATACATTACCGGTGACTCAAATTAACTCGTCTTCTTCTTCTTCTTCTTCTTCTATGTGCCCTGTCCCTTCAGGACGTAGGCGATCATGGATCTCCACGTCTCCCTATCCCTTGTGGCTCTTAGTATGTTTGCTCCTGTTGCTCCTGGCAACCCCCGTTCCGTCATCCACCTGATCAGACTCTGCAGATATGTTATCCGCTGCCTTCCTCTGTCTCTCCTTCCTTCTATCTGACCAGTCAGTATCAGGTTCTCCAGGCTCTCCTTCCTCATTGCATGTCCCAGGAACTTCAGTTGTCTCTTCCTGATGCTCAGCATCAATTTCCTTTTTGTTGCCATTCTTTCTAACACTTCGTCGTTGCTTGTATGCTCAGTCCACGATATCCGTAGCATCCTTATGCTTAAATAAAGAACGCCAAGTAGACAAAAACAGTTGAAGTTAGTTTTCAGAGTATTTCTTATAGACGTCATAGCGAGTATCTAAACAAGACTTAATACTATAACTGATAGAAAACGACTTACAAATTAAACATACCAAAATAAGTACAAAAATTAAATGCCTAAGATGTGTTTTAAAAGAGGACTGACAATTCGTCACCAAAATAGTGACAGGTGCATTCAAGTGCTAAGCAAAGTGTTAATAAACAGAAAAAATTCGCCAGAAACAAAGAAAAGACTATCGAACTGTTATATATCTTGCTCTTTTATATGGCAGTAAATGCTGGACATTCACACAGACGAAGAAGAGCCTTGATGCAACAAAAATGTGGTTCTACGGAAGCATGCTAATGATACCATGGACTGAACATATGAGCAACGGAAAAAGTTTAGAAAAATGGAAACAGAAAGAATACTTAAACTTAACACACGAAGGAGACTATTAAATTTCAAGGGCACATAATGAGGAGAAAGGGATTAGAACATTTAACACTCACATGAGATATTGAAGACAAGGGGAAAAAAGAAAGCAGAAATTAACCTACCTAATGAGCTTGTGTATATGATTGACAGAACATGGATTAGGAGAGATAGCAAAAACACAAACTTTATTAAGAGTTTCAAAAAACAGGAAACTGTGGAGAAACTGTGATGGGACATGCCATATAGGAGAGAAAACGTTTGGCACTAGACTTGAAGATATTAAGCTTGTAGTGGTCATATACATATATATTTAGAATTCTGTTTCACCAAGTAGTGCCCCTTGGGGAAAAGCTGCCCGAATAGGACGTCTCTTTTTCCCAGAGTATACGAAGGAAATGTGAATGGTTCGCTCTTGTGCATATGACATAACGGATGTTTATCTTATTATTCTATTATTTGGAGTTCAGGGTGTAGGACGGACCCCTAAGTTGATTAGTCTAATTAGAGTTTAATTAGATAACCCCTAATAACTATTAAATAACAAGTTGGGAATTGTTAAAGATTTAGTTTCACTGTTGGTGCTTAGTACAAAATATGACAAGTCAAATCACTAAACTGAATACCAATTCATCAATATTTTCATGGTCACCACGTTTACTACATACATCATGTGATCCAACTTCAGCTGCTTTAAGACGGCTGTTGCTACTGTGAACATATCTATGTTTAGAATGTATAGACGAGATTTGCAATTTATATTCACTCTTGACAGAAATGAATTATCTCTGTTTGAGTATATATATATATCAGGCGACAGCTAGACCATTTTCATGAGCAATATGTTCGATTTTCACTCGTTTTACTTTTATTCTGATTTTTACTTTTATTTTGATTTTGTGTGACATTAGGCTAAAAACGAGAAAATGAATTTTTTCATGTGTAGATGTAACAGGCGGATACTCTTTGAATCATTCCATGCACAATAGATTTGTGCATTCTTTGTGCAAAGTTGTTGCCACATTTTGCTTCTATTTTCTTCGAGAAGTATGCATGCAAACATAGCTTTTTCTTTTGCTTGTTCTTCCATCATTATGTAAAGGCAAATACTCCAGGAAATGTTTGTAACCACATAAATCCTAGTAAATAGTAATCCGATGAATCCTAACGTTGTCAATTAGACACTTCGACTTACATACTGAAAGAATTATACTTCTATCTTTGGATAATCATCGTGAAATGAAAGTTTATGGACGGCCACTTGTCTACTTCTTTTCGTACTAAGGCCGGTGTCTTCCCAGGGCTTACATCTTTGGTCCTACTCTGTTTTTAATTTTCATTAATGACCTTCCCGATGAGATCAGCTCTCAACTTGGCATCTTCTTTGATGACACAACCATTTACTTATGTCTCAATAGTAAGGCTGATTCAGTCCAACAAGATCAAAATGGCAGCCGATGTTCAAAAGGATCTCAAGTCCGTTGTTAACTGGAGCAAAAGATGGGTTGTTAATTTTAACGCCTCCAAAGCTAAACTTCTCTCCGTTAATCATCTGAGAGACCCTTCTCTGTCTTGCATCTTGCACCAGCATTGGCTGATGCAAACCTCCAGCAAAGTGACTGGTTAACAATCTCAGATGGTATGTAGTGGAAAAACTATACCGAATCTATTCCTAGGTCAGATGCTAAGAAAGTCGGTTCAATGTGTCGTGCGAGACAATTTTCCTCTTCTCATAACTATAAATAACAAGTTGGGAACTGTCTAAGAATTATTTTCACAAAGTATGACAAGTCAAATAACAATTCATCAATATTTTCATGGATATATATATATATATATATATATATATATATATATATATATATATATATATATATACATTAATATATACATGAATAACCATGAATATATACATGAATGACGACATACGTCGTCTGATACAAACTTCAGCTGCTTTAAGACAGTTGTTGCTACTGCGAACATATCTATGTTTGGAATGCATAGACGAGATCTGCAATTTATATTCATTTTAGATAGAAATTAATTATCTGTATTTGAGTGGATATATATATATATATATATATATATATATATATATATATATATTAGTCATCCACAAACCTGTTTCGCTGTATCACAGCTTATCAGTGAGTGTGGCTAGACACATTCACTTGGTTCTGGCCGTGATCAAAATTCAGCTCAGTAGAGGAAGGCGTATTTTTTACGTGTTATATACAATAAAAACATACGCCTGGGAGTGTTCAAATTCATTACTGAATGAACGGTACGTAGATGCTTTTATATATATATATATATATATATATATATATATATATATATAAAATACAGAGATATACATAATACATATCAATAAGTCTAATATTTTCCCATGATTAGAATACTGCTGGCATATATGATCCTGTGTTCCTGCTTGAGCTCCCTGGTAAGACCCAAAGAAGAATCAGGGATATTATTGTTTCTGACCTGGCGGTTTGGCTTCAATCACTTTCTCACCGCTATAAGGTTGCCTCCCTGTGTCTTATTTTCTATCAATACTTCCATGGTAATCGTTCGTATGACTTCTTTGCAACGATACCTAGACTTTTGAAATTTAAGAGTAGTACTAGACTGGCGTTGAGATTTCATCAATTTAGAGTTGAGCTGGCTAGATGTAGTCGCAAGTTCTATACCATCAGTTCCTTTTCTCGCACGTCTCGCTTGTTGGAATCCCTTCACGCTCATGATTTCCGACCAACTTTAATCTGCAAAAATTGAAATGCATTGTTAATCGCTATCTTCTGTCCTCCTGATTACACTTTCCTCCTTTTGCTTATTATTAATCTGTCTATTTCTGTTTTTTTCACACTCTGTTACCCTTTTGTGTTTTAGTGGCTTTATTGCCTTGTTTGGGGTGATTAAAAATTATCAGGTGAACTCCAAGGCAATATCTGTTGATGATGGCCACCGTTTAAGGGTTGGCTTAACTCTTAATATATGAAACTATTAAACACGAAGTTTCAATAGTTCCACTTAGGGAGGTTCTACTATTCTATATAGTCGTTTTTGATAAAACCAAATGTCCCATGATTGTCCATGTTTTATGAAGTAATCCATTCAGGTGTCAAAGACAATCATAATTTCTTTAACACGATGATCAGTCGTTATCTCTTCTCTGTATCCTCATAATATTCACGCCCTACCATTTCCACTTAGATTCATATTACACACCTAATTCAATAACTTTCTGATTTGAGTAGCTTTCGAGCCGTGTATTAAAAGGACTTCAACATAAATAAAAAACGAGAACGGAAAAACATGATTTTTAAATAACTTTATGCTTACAATGTTTTTTGTCAAATTTTAATTGCTTTCTGCTTTTTTTTTTAATCATCTCACCCCAAGCAAGGCATTCCACTGCCACTATTGCGCATGGGGCTACATAGGGGAAGGTAAAGAGAAGGAGTGGTTAGACATAGGGAATGTCAGGAGGAAGGTGACAGATGAGTAAGGATACCGAGGATGAGGGTTGGGCAAATAGGAAGAGTGTTTGATAGAATGGGAGCAGGTTAGTGTGTTAGGAGGTGTCTATTGACCTTACATTTAAACTCCTGGAGATTGTAGCCATCGGAGAAGCAATCGTGTGGAAGAGAATTCCACAGTCGGGAAGCGCGAGGAAAGAAACTGTAGGAGTAGAAGTTACGGTTGCATTTTATCGGTTTCACTGTAAAAGGGTGGGATCTAGTTGCTAATCTAGTATCTCGTGCAAATTCGAACCTAGGTGGCACCAGTGATCTAAGTTCATCGGAGCAGAAGCCGTGAAAGTATTTATAGAAGCGACACAGGGAAGCCACGTCGCGCCGGTGGGAGAGAGACTGCAGGCGGTCTGCCAAGTCGGTATCTATCACATTACAGACCCTCCTCTGAACCTTATCGAGAATCCCGAGGAGAATAGCAGGGGCACCCGACCAGATATGGCAGCAGTATTCAATGCACAGGCGGATGGTAGATTTATATATGTGCAGGAGAGATTTAGACGGAAAAAACTTCCGGGCCCTACACAGAGAACCGACTTTCATAGCAGCGGATTTAGCAATGGATTCGATATAGTCATTCTATTTGAGGTACGCTGAAAGTGTAAGACCAACATCAAGACCAACGAAGCGTAGTGTTTTAAACACTATTTTAAACGTAGTGCTATTTGTATTTTTTTCTCTTGATTGAATAGCGAATGTCTTTACATTCTTCCTTCCCAATCTTTGGGATCTTTTCACGTTGTATTTTTATATATTTAAAAATTCTCCTTTTTCGAGATTATTTTCAAATTATTACTAAGTATTATATTCGATCAATATAAATTAAAACACAAACGCATTACTAGCATGTATGAAAAAAAAATCGCAGCAATTATAAAATATTTTTAGTAGATTATGATCGATTATGCAAAGGTGGTGGACAAAATACGCCACAAAGATGGAGATGCACGGCGGCCGCGATATAATTGGGAAAGGCCTAAGAGTATTCAAGAACGACTACTAGCAGCAAACCGCCTGCATACGGACAGGTAACGAATACAGCATATATATATATATTTTTAATCGTATCACCCCGAGCAAGGCGGTAACACCACTGATGTGCAGGGGGCTACGTAATAGTGAAAAGATTGGAAAAGAGAAAGCCGGAAACCACATCCTAAACAGGGAACAAGGGATGTTCAATAGACGTGGGTGGAGTGTGAACCGGGCGGTAGATAGATCTATCTACTCCATACAAAGAGGCGTAAAACTAGGATGTGCCTTTTCACCGGATCTATTCAGCTTGTCCAGCGAGACTGTTCTGAGTACCTTAGAAGATATGCCAGGATTCGTCATCGGAGGCCACAATTTAAACAACACAAGGTACGCATATGATACAGTGCTGATAGCTGACACAGAAAGGAAACTACAAGACCTCCTACAGAAGGTAACTGAATAGAGTGACAAAAAGAAAAGACTACAAATAAACTGCAAGAAAACCGAATGGTCATCAGCAAAAAGGTCAGCCCAATATGCCAAATACAGGTCGGGAATACTAAAATCAAGCAGGTACGAAAATTTAAATACCTGGGACGAGTTCTAACAGAAGACGAAAAGTGCGACACAGAGATCCGAAGGCGAATTGTCATGGCGAAGGAAGCATTCCAGAAGTTGAGTAAAGTATTAAGAAACAGAATAATTTCGCTATAAACAAAGAAGAGAGTACTGGATTGCTATGTGATGTCAGTTCTATAATATGGCAGTTAATATATAATCGAAGATGAAGGAAAAACTTGAAGCAACTGAAATGTGGTTCTACAGAAGGATGCTGCAAATATCATGGATCGAGCATGTGAGCAATGATGAGGTTTTGGAAAAGATGGAAACGAAAAGAATATTAATACTGAGCATCAGCAAGAGACAGCTGAAGTTCTTGGGACATGCAATGAGGAAAGAGGGCTTGGAGAACCTGATACTAACAGGCCAGATAGAGGGAAAAAGAGAGAGGGGAAAGCAACAGATAACATATTTGAAGGACCTAATCAGGTGGATGACGGAACAAGTATTGCACGGTGTAATAGGAGAAGGCGTGCTCAGAGCTACCAGGGATAGGGAGACGTTGAAAGCCATGATCGTCTACGCCCTGAAAGGACAGGGCACATAGAAGAAGATGATGTCTTTGTTTCAACTCAAAACAGTTCGCCATGAGTAACTAAAATTGTTACTACGGAATGAGGCACACACTATTTTCTAAGGTTGAATAGTTCACAAGGTGCACGAATGAAAGAATAAAAACGACGCAATTTTCTAGAATATAGGCGGATCGCTTTGAGGAAAGTATGTCTTCAATAAGGAAAAATTTAGACTCTAAGTATGCGAAAAGAAAGCGTCTTTTTATAAGAGAAAAGTTAACATGGTATAAAACGGAAGGCAAAGAATGAAATAAAAAAAGTTGAGATAGAAAGCAAAAATATGAGAAAGAGAGTGTGGGTGAGAGAAAGATATGTCAATTTTTGTCAAAATTTTATTTAAACGCTGAATTCATTGCGCAATGGCTGACTTTATTTTATCATTCTATTTAATTTTATATTCATTATTCATTTCGCTTTCATTCTACCTTAAAACGTGGCTAGTCTCCCTTTTTATCTCGCCGCGTCGTGTACACACAGATACGCGTTCAGCACGTGACACGCAAACGTATTTTCTCCATTTGTTTTCCTTACTCTTTTAAATAAACTAATTTTAGTCTTTTATTTTATCTTTCTTTTTTCTTAATATAAGGGCGCGAAGTGCAAATCACAAAACACTAAATCAGTAAGCTGCTTTTCATTTAATTTTGTTTATCTCTCTGTTTGGCGCACACTTCGATTCAAAATGCCCGGCGGCGCAATGACAGGTGAGTACAATAGCCATCCAATTACCGAACCAGAATCTCGCTTACAGTTGTACAAGTTTGAACTTGAATACGATTCGATATTCGCGTACTCAAGGAAACACACACACACACACACACACACACACACACACACACACACACACACACACACACACACACACACACGAATGCACACACAAATGCACACACAAACACAATCACACATACAAATATAAGCACACATACATGTACACGCAAACATGCACACAATTATAAGCACACACCCAGATGTACACGCAAACACACGCGCTCACGCATACGCAAACAAAATGCACACACACACACATGAACATGCCAAACTCACATACGTACACACGCGAACAAAACATGCACACAAGCAAACAAAACACGCTCAGAAACTTACAAAAACACATAAAAATACACACAAAAAATACACATCAAGCGCACACAAAACATGCAAACACGCAAACACACACACACACACACACACACACACACACACACACACACGAATGCACACACAAACCCAATCACACATACAAATATAAGCACACATACATGTACACGCAAACATGCACACAATTATAAGCACACACCCAGATGTACATGCAAACACACGTGCTCACGCATACGCAAACAAAATGCACACACACACATGAACATGCCAAACTCACATACGTACACACGCGAACAAAACATGCACACAAGCAAACAAAACACGCTCAGAAACTTACAAAAACACATAAAAATACACACAAAAAATACACATCAAGCGCACACAAAACATGCAAACACGCAAACACACACACACACACACACACACACACACACACAATCCTTATATCATACACACAAACATGAACAAAATTATACAAGGACTAATTTCAAGCAGACTTTCTTATTACAAACTGTCGGCACATAAGACTAAAGTAATTATTGTTCTTCCCTGTGCCGTGTTCCTTTAGAACGTGGACAATCGTTGCCTTCCACATCTCCCTATGCCTGTTAGCTCTTAGCACGCCTCCTCCTGTTACCTTACCAAAACCCAGCCGTGCCATCCACCTCTTCAGGCCCTTCCAATATGTTATCCGCTGCTTTCCCCTGTCTCTCTTTCCCTCTGACATGTGAGTATCAGATTCTCTCAAGCTTCCTTCCTCATCACATGTCTCAAGAACTTCCGCTGTCTCTTGCTGATTCCCAGAATTAATATTCTTTTCGTTTCCATCCTTTCCAAAACCTCATCATTGCTCGCACGCTCGATCCATAATATCCGCTGCATCCTTCTGTAGAACCACATTTCAGTTGCTTCTAGCTTTTCCTTCATCTTTGATGATATTTTCCAACATTTCACTGCCATATTGAAGAACAGACATCACATAGCAATTCAGTACTCTCTTCTTTGTTTCTAGCTACATTTTCCTGTTTCTTAATACTCTGCTCAGCTTCTGGAATGCATCTTTGGCCATTTTAATTCGCCTTCTAATCTCAGTGTCGCACTTTTCATCTTCCGTTAGAACACTTCACAAGTACTTAAATTTTTGTACTTGCTCGATTTTAGTATCCCCAACCTGTAATTGGCATTTTGGGCTCCTCCGTTTGCTGATGAACATGCATTCAGTTTTCTTGAAGTTTATTCGTAGTCCTTTCTTTTGATTTTCTTCATCTACCTTTTTTATGAGGTCTTGTTTTCTTTCCGTGACAGCTATCAGCACTGTATCATCTGCCTATCTTATGTTGTTCTGATTGTGACTGCCACTGACGAATCTTGGCATAACCTCTAGGACCCTCAGAAGTGTCTCGCTGTACAAATTGAATAGATCTGGTGAAAAGACACATCCTTGTCTTACGCCCCTTTCTATCTTTGAATATCTATTGAATTCGTTTCCTGTCCGTATGCAGGCGGTTTGCTGCCATTAGGGGTTCTTGATTACTCTGATGTCTTTGCAAAATATATCGAGGTTGCTGAGCATTTCTATCGATTCCTTGTGGCTTACTTTGTCAAACGCCTTGGAATAGTCTACAAAACACAGGTAAACTTCCCTTTTCATTTGTGTCACCCTTTTTTATAGCATCCTAAGCATAAATATCGCATTTCTTGTTCCAGTACCCTTGGCTAATCCGCACTGTTCTTGTCTTATTTCCGGTCTGATTCTGCTTCGCGCTCTATTTATCAGGATTCGGACAGCGATTTTCATTATGTAGTTCATCAAACTGATTGTCCAGTAAAGTTCACATTCGATTGCATCTGGGTTCTTGGGCAGAGCTATGAAAATTGATTTGCTTAGGTCATCGTGTTTTGTTTGCTTGCGTGCGTGTTTTGTTTGCGTGTGCACGTGTGTGCGTTTGGCATGTGCATGTTTGTGTGTATTTTGTTGCTTGTGCGTGAGCGCGTCTATTTGCGTGTTCATGTGAGTGTGTGCTTATATTTGTGTGCATGTGTGTGTACTTATATTTGTGTGTGTGACATTTTGTGTGTGTGTATGTGTGTGTTTCCTTGAGTACACTAGTGTTGTATATTTAATTTATTATTTCCGTAATTTTCTCAATGCCGAAATCTTCTAAGGTTGTCAACATCTCAAATTACAATGCCGTCTGGTCCAGTTGCTTTGTTCCTATTCAGTTTGGCCATTTCAGCTTTCACTTCGGATTTTAGTATTTCTGGTCCGTCAGTATCTTTGTTTTCTATCAGTTACTTTCTCTTGTCGTGGTAGAGATCTTTTATATATTCTTCTCATCGCTTTCCTCTTTTTCCAGTATGATAATTCCATCTTTGGATTTTATACATCCTGTTAAGGAGCATATTCTTTGTCGTGTCAGTTCCCTTATTTCATTATGCGTTTCTCTTTTACTAGTCTTGCTCAATCTCTATACTTCGGCACATTTGTTGTTGAGCCATTCCTCTTTAGCATGTTTGCACGTTCTCCTTATTTTCTTTTGTAGTTTCTTGTATTCAATTCCATGTCTTGGCATAGTTTTCTGTCTCCTTTGTATCATGTCAAGTATCTCTTCAGTCAACCACTTGTTTTTCTTCTGCATCTGATTTTCTCTGTGACCATGTTGTTTACTGATGTGACTAGCGCTTTTTTAAGTACGTCCCGTTTCGAATTTCTATTTCCCGTTTGCTCTTCGTATTTGTTTCTCACACAGTCAGTGTATTTTTTCTTCAGATCGAGGTCATTCAGGTGTATTGCAGTCTGGGTGCTGCCCTAGGCTTCTTTAGTCTTCGAAATTTCACTCTTAGTTTGCAGATAACTGGAAGGTGGTTGCTTCCAAAGTCGGCACTTGGATAGGTTTTGCATTGAACCACTGCGTCTCTGAATCTTTTGTTTATGGTTATTACAAATAAACTTTAAGAAAACTGAATGCATGGTCATCAGCAAAAGGTGCAACCCAAAATGACAAATACAGGTGGGGGATACCAGAATCAAACAAGTACAAAAATTTAAATACCTAGGAAGTGTTCTAACAGGAGATGGAAAGTGAGACACAGAGATCCGAAGGCGAATTGGCATGGCAAAGGACCCATTCCAGAAACTGAGTAAAGTACTAACACACAGGAAAATTCCACTAGAAACAAAGAAAAGAGTACTGGATTGCTATGTGATGTCAGTTCTTCAATACGGCATTGAATGCAGGACAATATCATCGAAAATGAGAACAAAACTTGAAGCGGCGGAAATGTGGTTCTACAGAAGTATGCTGCGGATATCGTGGACTGAGCATACAAGCAACGACGTAGGTGTTGGAAAGAATGACAACGAAAAGGAAATTAATACTGAGCATCAGGAAGAGACAACTGAAGTTCCCGGGACAAGCAATGAGGAAGGAGAACTTGGAGAACCTGATACTGACAGGCCAGATAGAAGGAAAAAGAGACAGAGGAAGGCAGCGGATAACATATTTGCAGAGCCTGATCAGGTGGATGACGGAACGGGGGTTGCGAGGTGTAACAGGAGCAAACATACTAAGAGCCACTGGGATAGGGAGACGTAGAGAACCATAATCGCCTACGTCCTGAATGGACAGGGCACATAGAAGAAGAAGAAGAAGGAGAAGAAAAAGAAGAATCGATTTGGTTTTTCGTTTCGCCTTCTGGGCTTCTCCATGTCCATAAACGTCTTGGGTGTTCTTTTAACCAGAAGAATTAAACCATAATGTAAACTAATAATAATCATATTAAAAAATTATAATCAATTCTGTTGATGAATAATAATTAATAATGAAAATAACCATATTACATATAATTAATAAAAATTGTAATTCTTCTGTGTACCGCGTACCTTTAGGATGTGGGAATCGTGGCTCTCCACAACTTCCTTTCCTTAGAAGTTTTGATTTATCATCATCTCTCTCAGTCTCTGCTATACTATTCACTTTCATAAGCTCGCTAGAAAGATTTCCCTGGGTCTATATTGTCTTCAATATACCGCGTGTCAAATTTTCTAAGACGTCTTTCTTCATTTTATGCCCTGGAAATTTCAACACTCTTTCTGATTCTAACTATATGCATCCTTTTTTGCTTCCATTATCCTTAAAATTTCTTCATTACTCTCATGTTTAGTCTAAAGTTTTCTCAGTATCCTTCTGTAGTACCACATTTCTGTACAACATTCACTGTCATATAGAAGAACTGATCCTACAGAACGGTTTAGCATTCTTTTCTTTGTTTCTAATTGAATCTTTTATGTTTTTTTATACTCTGCTTAGATTTTGTGAGGCATCTTTCGCTATTAAAATTCGCTTTCGGATTTTCGTGTCCTTTTTCCTCATGAGATTCCTTAATATTAAAAAGCGTAACAATTAATCACATTTCAATAAACAAGACTAATTATCCACTCAAAAAGTACATCTTGAATTAGAAGTTTGAATTTTTTTTTACAGTGTTTTCACCCTATACAAGGCTCAAGAGCCACTGGAGGTAGTGGATTACAGAGTAAGAGACATAGATTATGTAGAGAAGTTAACGGTTAATGCTAAATTTGAACAGGCTAAGTTTGTAGTGATCTGGGAAGCATCCACTTGAGAGTCAGTTCCACAAAGCAGTGATTTGTGAAAAGAAGCTACTCGAGTGGAGCTTACATCTCACTAATGAACAACAAAGTAAGAGGTAATTTAAAACAAGACATATAACGATAAATGTTGAGCCATAAACATCTGTCGACTGATCGATTGATTCGTTTTTTACGGCTTATCAACCATTTAGAGACTATTTAAAACAAGAAAATATATTTAGATTGTAAGAAACTTTTATGGATCCCATAATGGTTTAGTGATATATGCATTTTCTGATTAAATCATAGCTGGGAGAAAAAGAGGTGGATTTACATCTTATCCAATTTTATTTGCACATCAGTGAATACAAAGAACACAACAGGAATTGGAACTCGGTACTCAGATTAGCGATTCTGAGGTATTATTCATAACACCAACGGCACATTCAAGCTAACAATACCTAGTATTCCCAAACGGTCGCCCAGATATGTACTGATAAGGCTCAATGTTTAGTATGATTGGTGTACGTGAATCATATAAAAATCTGAAAAACTTATATATACTCATATATATCTGAAAAATACTCATATATATATATATACTCATATATACTCATACAAAAATACAAATAAAAATATAAAATACATATAAAATACTCATATAAAAATACTCATATATACTCATATATATATTCATATATATATTCATATATATATTTTTATATAAAATATAAAATACATATATAAAAATACTCATATATATATACTCATATATATACTCATATATATATATCTGATTTTTATCATATAAAAATCTGAAAAACTTATATATACTCATATATATTATATATACTCATATATGTTCATCATTATGTGGGAACAATATCTACTGAGTAAAATAATAACTAAAATATGATTAATCATTAGAATAATTAATAATTAGCATAATAATTGAGGTATGTTTAATCAAACTAAACCTATTAGCTAGTAATGATTCTTGAATGAAAAGAAACATTAATAAAATTTAGAGAGGCCATGTAATAAATGCGTGAGCTGAAGGAAAATCATTTGAAAAATAAGCTCACTTGCATAAGTCTGTTGAGAGACAAAACCATCTTTATCTATAACCCAGACTGTTTGGCTGATTTTGTTTAGCGGCATATCAACACCTTTGTGGGTTATTCAATGGCGAAATCTAAATATTTTGAACGCAATTTTGTGACTTAAGCATATTTTGAGCACAATTGCTGTCATGGTGCTCTATCTATAGGAATGGACTCTTTCTCCATTAATAAATACTAACCTGCGTGACTTTCGGGGAGGCAGTTGTGAGGCAGTCGAGACGCAGCGTAACTATACGTTTCGGACGTACACTTCTATTTGCTAACTACTAACACTCTTACTATTATATGTTCTTTCTCTGTATTTTATATGTTCTGTTATTCTAATACACTGGTTGAACCTAACTTTCTTGTTTCCGTGTCTCTATCCTGGCCTTAACAGGCCACAACAATTGCATACCTTCAACTACAGATAAAATTTATTATTGCCCATTTTGCTTTAAATATGTATTGTTGGTTATTTTACAAAAAATTGTATCTTTATACTTTCATAGTGTTTGTCTTTGTTTGGGGCTTCATTATTTGCCCATAGCTGGGACCCTAATATTTTTACAGGAAAATGCACATTACAGCGAATAAAATGATTTTCTGAAATGTTACATAAAGGCTGTAAAAATGTTTTTTTTCTTGTAAATTCCTCTTGTAAAGTTTATTTTTAATCATTTCACTCCAAGCAAGGCGAGAATGTCCCTAAGACGCATGCAGCTACAGTGAGTGAAAAAAAAATCAGAATACTTTAGTGAGGAGAAGTGAGAAAAAGAACAAGACAAAAAATGACAAATGACATTACTTTTAAACTTTTGAAGAATGTAGGTGGCAGGTAAACATGAAGTCGGAAAGAAGCTGCGCAGCCGAGAGTTACAATAGAATAGACTATTAAAATAGAACAGCCGTTTTCCTGTTAAACTAGCTAGTGCATTTATCAAGTTCAACAGTAAAATGTCAGCCCTAGTTGCTAATCTAGACTTCTTCTTCTATGTGCCGTGTCTCTTCAGGATGTAGGCAATGATGACCTTCCACATCTCCCTATCCATAGTATCCGTTAACAAGCTTTCTCCTGTTATTACTCCAAAACACCGCTTTTCCACCTATTTGCTCAAGCTAGTCAAGTATATTACATGTTGCTTTCCCCTGTCTCTCTTTCTCTCTATCTGAACTGTAAGTATAACATTCTCTAAGCCTTCCTTCCTCATTACGTGTACCAGGAACTGTAGCTGTATTTTCTTGATGTTAAGTATTAGTTTCCTTTTCGTTTTTATCGTCTCCAGATACTCGTCGTCGCTCACATGTTCGGTCCATGGTATCCTCAGCATCCTTCTGTAGAGTCACATTTTGGTTGCTTCAGTTCTCTCCATTATTTTTTAAGAGATTGTTCAGCATTCACTGCATATTGAAGAACAGGCATCATGTACATCCAGTACTCTTCTTTGTTTCCACCCTTTCAATACCCTACTTAGTTTCTGGAATGCATCCCTAGTCATACAAACTTGCCTTCTGATCTCAGTGTCGGATTTACTGTCCTTTGTTAGAACGCTACCCAGGAATTGAAATTTCTAGACCTGCTTGATTTTAGTGTACCCGGCCTGTAGTTGATATTTTGGGCTCTTTTTACTGATGATTATGCATTTAGTTTTCTTTTAGTTTATATGTAGTCCTTTAGTTTATATATAGTCCTTTAGTTTATATGTAGTCCTTTCTTTCGCGACCTTGCGTCGGAGGTTTTGTAGTTTTCTTTCTGCGTCTGTTGTCAGTTCTGTATCATTTGCGTATGGCTTACGGCCACATCACGTTGAATACACCGGTTCTCGCTCGATCACCGAAGTTAAGCAACGTTGAGTCTAGTCAGTACTTAGATGGGTGACCGCTTGGGAATATCAGGTGCTGTAAGCGTTTAGTGACGGATGTGCGTTGCGGTGCAGTGGATATCGGCTCGGAAAGAGAAATCGGTGAGCCGAGTTTGAATTCCAGTTGAATACCCTGCATTCACTTAAGCACTGGTACCCTTGGGAAAGGTATTAATCCGTCCCTTCCCTCCAGTTATGGGTTAAATAACAGGGTAGGACTTGGGGACCCTGCCCTTAAAAACAAATCCCAATGAATCTTACTAGACACAAAACTTATATAAAACAACAATAAATTGTTGAAAGAAAAAGGTATAACCAGCAATAAATAAATAACATTTTGTTGGCAATAGATGACCCGCCGAGGTTGATATGCCATAAAACAAAAACAACCAACCAATCATCTGCGTATAATATATTGCTCAGATTATGACCGCCAATTACGAATCTTGATATGACTTCTAGGTTTCTCAGAATTGTCTCGCTGTATAAGTTGAATAGATCTGGTGAGAAGACACATCATTGTCTTACACCCCTTCTATCGTTGTATATCTGCTGAACTCGTTTCCACTTCGTATGCAGGCGGTTTGCTTGCAGCTGAAGTTCTTTCCCGAATATTTACAGGTTGGTAAACATCTCTATCAAGTCTTTGTTGTAGTGCACTTAAAGTCTTGCGGTCGTGGCACTAAGGAAAAACACCACATCATAGAAATATTTGTAGAAAAGACACAGTGGTGAAGAAACACGCCGCGTGCTGTTCGGTCGGATCGTTTCAGTCGGGTCGTCTCGTTGTAGCAGTGAAATTGTTGAACGTAAATCTCTTAATTAAGTGTTTGCTTGTTTTCAAGCATTTCGTAGTGGATTAGCCGTTCACAATCTCACCAATCGCAGATTATTGTCTTGCATGGATGGAGTTCTGGCTTGGCTAATTGAGGTGTTGATTGCTTCTCAGAACTTAGCCATTGATATTGACGCAAAGCTATTATTTTGTCTTAACGCTGACGATGCGGTAAACATATCTATGTGTCCATGAGTAGCCTGATGTTGATCGAGCAAAATAGCAGCAATGTTAATTGTACATGTCTGTGTAATTTTCTTGATAAGCATGCGAATTTCAAGCGATCAACGAGACTTTTTGTTCAATGCGTGTGGCATTCATATACGTGTGTTTGCACCTTACTCATCATGGAAGGTGACGGATGTTGGGAGTTTCCCATCAGCTGTAACATTTCCTTGAATTGACGCGGATTCTTGTAGATGAACTTCTGTTTAGTTTACTTAACTCTTTATGGGTAATTTAATGCCAAAATTTTCCTTACTTCTAAGCTTTTGTAATTCTTTTTTCTCAAAAATGTATTACTGTTATTTTTTTACGATAAAAATTATCTAATTTATTTTTATATTTCCATGTGTTGACTCTACTCTGTGGATTCCCTATTTGTTCATAGGTGGAACCCCCCAACAGGTGCGACCACTCTGGCTCAGGGGGCACTTGGTGACAACAGCAATTAAGAGATGGTTCAATGCTCTTCAAAACCTATCAATCTTAGGCCTTGCTGCCGGATGTAGTTTATCGTCATACCCAGCATATTCGTGGATGAACTCGTTTAATCGATCCCCATTGAAATGTAAGGTCGTCTGGAACGCGGAAGTTCTCTTACTTGAAACGTGAAAACCATTTATGTACAGTTCTTTATTTAATAGCTTTCTCTCCGTACATAGCACAGATTTCTTGGGAGATTTAGTAGTTCTGGAAGTTTGATCGAAAAAGAAGAGAAAGCGGGGGTCGAAAACATGCAATTTTGGTTACTTGTCACTCATAATTCTGAAAAGAGGCAAACTTCAATCAAAATTTAGAAACGATAAACATAATTTGTAGAGGAAAAACAAAGGTTAAAAAAATCCCCATAAAGCACGAATGTAAAAAAAAACAACTTTGCCTGTTAATTCAAATAATGGAAGAAACAACAAATTTGATCTGAAATCCCTATATTTCCGAGTTCCAGTCTCACCAGTGTCGATTTATTGGCCTGTGCAAACGTCCCCGCGGTTGGGAAGTGCTTGGAAACCATTCCATGGGTTCATCCCCTCCCAGCTTAATGATGGTTAGTGAAACTGGGTAGACGGTGCTATTTGGAAGCTTTCAATGGTTCTATTAGCACGAAGTAACGAGTTATCGTAAGCTCAGGTTCGAGCGTACTGCCTTCATTCAAACTGCTAAACCCACCAGAAACTGTAAATTCAGGTCCGCTCATTATAGTTGCAGTATGAAACGCATGTGAAGCTCTGTGTGTTTTCAGAAAAACACAAGTTTACTCAAACATATATCTGCAACAGGGATTAGCTATCTTGTCTAACGGACATACACTCAGAAATTAATAACCGAACGTTATATATATATATATATATATATATAGGTTTTTAAATTTCCACAAAAATTATTCTTATCACCAATGACCAATCATGCCTGACGAAGTACAATTAATAGTACCGAAACATAGTAAGTTTTGTGTTCAATGTAACATGCCTTTATTATAACTACTTATAACAAAAGCAGGATGTGCATTGTGGTGCAGTGGATATCGGCTCGGGACGACAAATTGGGGAGCCGAGTTCGAATTCCAGTTGAATTCGTTGCAAATAAACTTGGGAAAGTTATTAATTGAGTTCTGTAGTCTTGGCTGGCAACCAGTCTACCACAGAAAGTAATGGCAACCTACTGTGGGATAATCTTCTGCCTAGTTAGTCATGTCTCTTTCGAGACATGATCGCTCAAGCGTGTACGACGTATAGCACTGAACTGACTGATAAAAAATATTACAATAATAATATTGCTCTACTTTGTATTGAGCATTTTTAAAATGTAAATGCTACGAACTGTGGATCTTTACTCCATTTCTTACACTTCGTTTTCTATGGCTTATTAACCGGCTTATCTACGAATTATCCAACTTTTTTAAACTTACAAAATATTTTAGCTTGTAAGATTCTTTCGAGATAATAATGGCTTAGTAATTAACCGGTTTGTCCCTGACATGAAGAAGACAGCGAGACGGAACGACAAATCGGGGTGCCGACTTCGAATTCCAGTTGAATGCTTTGCATTCACTTACGCACAAATACTCTTGGGAAAGGTATTAATTCGTCTCTTTCCTCCAGTTATGGGTTAAACAATAGGAGAGAGTGGGTTCTATAGCCTTGGCTGGCAACCAGTCTACCGCAGAAAATAATGGCAACCTACTGTGGGATAATCTTCTGCCCAGTCAGTCATGTTCCTTTCGAGACATGATCGCCCAAGCGTGTATCACGTATGGCACTTAAATGACTGAATTAACCAGTAATTTGAGTAAGAAAAGATGTGGCTACATATCTTTTCGAATCCCTTTCCTCTTGGGTTCTTTATATTCACTTACACGCAAATACCACGTTCAAGTGAATATAACGAACCCAAGTGAAATTAGAACTTCGCTCTCAGATTAACAATTCCAAGCCATTATCCAGTACACCATATGCACATTCAAGCTTACAACATCTGGTATTTCCATGTGGCCATTCATCAAGGTACTGACCAGACTAGACGTTGGCTTAACTTCGGTGATCACGTGGGTACTAGTGTTTGAATGTGATGTTGCAGTAGGCCTCATTTTGTTATTTGGCTGTATGTCAAAATAAAAAAAAATAGACGTAGTCAATCGACAAATCCGTTAGGAACGGAACATATTTTTGTTAGTTACTTTTATAGATTGTAAACCCTGATACTTATACTATTTGTCTACAAAATGACTTCATGGATTTATAGCATACATTTTTTTGTTTCGGCTTTTCAGTAGACATTCGTTAGTCCCTACTTTCTGATCACGTTTATCAGTGTTCATTGTACATGTCTGCGTAATTTTCTTGATAAGCATGCGAATCTCAAGCGATCAACGAGACGTCAAACACGCTCACCGAACTGGAAAATAAGACGGCTTGATGTGCTTAGTCATGTTCTGCGCTGACGAAAACATGTCAATTTCTGATCTTAATTTTCGGAAAAATAACGTTCTCTTTTTCGTTGTTCGAGTCATTAGAAGCAAGGAAAGATTTTTTTAAGTTTTTGTTTTTTTACTTTTTTTTTCCGTTTGATAAAAAAAAGCAAATGCATAGCATTAAGAAATATACACTCTAGAGATTGATATCGAATGAAAGAGGAGATAGAGGGAGAATTCGATAGATAGTGGATAATTTATTTCTATTTTGTTAAAATCGTGCGCATTCCTTTTTATTATATATATATCCAAATGAAAAAGAACGAAGAATAAAATTACAACATTCAAAACATTAATTTAAACCAGGGCTCAATATATATATATATATATATATATATATATATATATATATCGGTCATTCAGTAATGAATTAGAGCACTCTGGCTATTGCGCGTATATGATGATAATATACACGCTAAAATGTCTGCCTTCTTCTACCGAGCGCCCATAGCCCAGAGGTAGTATCGCCGACTGACGCCAATTCGGTCCGGTTTCAATCCTGGGTTAAAAGCAATCGGAGTCTAACCATACTGATGAGCTGTGATACAGCGAAACAGATCTGTCTGCGGATGACTACATTATATATATATATATATATATATATATATATATATATATATATATATAATTGAATATATGGATCGAAATCCGACAAGATGAATAGAGTCAGTAAAGAACAGGTATGGAAAAAAGTATCTTTAATCTAACATGTCAGATGAATCCTTGTGTTCTTGAGTGGTGAGAACCCATTCACAGAGAACAGTATCTAGTATTGCTGAAAATGACAAACGCTTGTAAACATCCTATCGCTGGCGCACTGAAGCTATTATTCAAGCTACAGAAAACAACAGAAAGTATTAACGATATACAATAAAATTTTGAAATCAGCATTATATAATAAATTTTCATTACAGATTGTTTTTTTTGTTAACAGAAAGCAAACAAAAAAAAAGCGTCTTGGTATATATGAGGGAGCCGAAATCTTTTGCAGTCATTTTAGGGGTAGCCTTGCATGTTCCACATTCCTTCAGAATCCTTTCAAAGATATGATGATTAAGAGTGAAAATGACTCCAATATGGGCAAAGTTTTATAGAAACATCTACTCATAAGATAGAATTATTAAAAATTTACAGTAGTTTAAATTGACCTAAGACTTTAGCACCATACTTTATATATATATATATATATATATATATATATATATATTTATATATATATATATGTGTGTGTGTGTGTGTGTGTGTGTGTGTGTGTGTGTGTGTGTGTGTGTATGTGTGTGTGCGCGCGTATTATAAAAATATAGCTTTATCATATGCTATATTTATAAAGTGCTCAATACCAGGGATTGAGAATATCGTCTGGTGATTGCGTTAAGCATCAAACAAACTGTCACCTCTGGGTGTTAATTTAAATATCTATATCTATCTATATATATATATATATATTTAGTATATCGAGGCAGCATGTAATTTTCTAAACATATACTATTAAATATAAGAGACAATGAATGTCTATTATGTTTAATCATGAGCCGTTCTAAACGTTGTATTTTTGCTTTAATTTCAGTTGAAAATAAAGACAAAAATTCTCCAGCATTTGGATAATTATTTATTGGTTTTCTTCTAAGCTTTCGGCTCACATGAGCCATCTTCAGAGAGGTTATTTAAACTGAAATATTATAAAATCTACCATCACCGACGATTTTATTTTGTGTTGATATAAAACTCCGCTTGGCAACGGCAATAGTTACCAAAAATAATAAACGCAGTTCTTAAGTTTGCGATGCGGTTTTATGACGTCACACCGCGGGATAGCGCGAAATGACAACAAAACCATGTAGTCAAATGCAATGTAATATGTTATTTCCTGTTTTGAAGTTGATTTTATTGAGTGTTGGTTGTTTAGATTTGATGTACATGGCCTCCAATATCTGCAAGTTCCTCTTACTGTGTGTATGAGTAAGAATCACCGTATTGTTGACCAAAATCTGTCTGATATTACCTACATGTTTATGTTTTTCAGAGAAACGTTGTTTAATAGTACTCTGATCAGAAAGATGACATGTAAGTCTACTGGAGAGCGTGGTTGAGGTAAAACCAATATATGTACTAGGTTTTTGATTAGTGTCAGAGATGCAATCTCTGAATGGGCATGTAAATTGGTACACTACATTGGTTTTTTGTAGAGAATTTAGTTTAGTGCTTGTTGGGTTATTATAGACTATGATGTCAATTGTTTTAAACTTTTTATAATATATAATGAGTTTAATTTGATTATTACTTTCCACTGGTTTAACATTTCTACATATTATGTTTTTGAGAGTTTTTTTCATCTTGTTTATAATTATTATGTATTTGGTTGCAATAGTATAAGTTAATAGTGTTATGTTTATTTTGATGTAAACCATTATATTAATATTATCATTATTGTTAGAGCTATTGTTAATTTTGTTGAGATACATTTTAATTTGTTGATCAATAACGGAGTTAGGAAATCCATTATTGACTAGTGTTTGCTTAATGTTGTGTAATTCTTTATAAAATATAGATTTGGGAGAAGATATCATTTGTGTGCGTTGAAGTAAGTTTTTTATAACAGCTAACTTATATCGTTGGGGGCATTCACTATTATAATTAAGAAGACACGAATTTATGCTAGTTGGTTTCCTATATAGAGAAGTAGTAAATTTATGTGTGCTAGAATCAATGAATACATCAAGGAATGGGAGTTTGTTATTAATATTAAGTTCTAACGTAAATTTGAGGACAGAGTGATATATATATATATATATATATATATATATATATATATATATATATATATATTGTTTAATTACTTAGTTTTTTGGTCATAATAAAATTAGACCAGTGCACATTTGTATTAAAAAGTGTTCAACACAATTATATTGTAGAACTTTTGAATATTCTTCATTTGTAAACGAGTTATTACACGACCTAGGTAAATTCATAGCTAGGTACATTCACAAAGGAATAGAACACAGGCTATCAAAAGATTCTTCAAACAAAACAATATTTGATGAAAAGAAAAATAAACTATAAAGATGCATTAAGAAAATCTGACAATAAGGATATTTTACAATATAATTCTTAACCAAATAGGCAAACAAACAAAACAAATAAAAAACGATAATTGAAAACGAAACATTATCTGGTTCAACCCACCATTTACTTTAGAGGTAAAGACCAAAATAGGATAAATACATTTTAAACTGATAGATAAACACGATCCAAAAAGCTCAGAACTAAACAAAATTTTCAATAGAAACACAATCAAGTTAAGTTATAGTTGTACTAGTAATTTAGATAGTTTCATAAAAACAAAACGCCAGAAATTTAGATAGCATTGTACAAAACAAGATCATTAATAAAGAATTCAACTGCAGGGACAAAAATAAATGCCAACTTCAAGGATTTTGTAATACAAAAGAAGTCATTTACAAGGCAAAAGTACATGACTTAAATGGTCAAAATAAAATATATTTGGGATCAACCAAAAACATTAGGTGGTTCAATCACAAGTCTACAATCAAAACAGAAAACTTAAAAAACTGTACAAAATTGACTAGCCACCTGTGGAAATTGAAATCAAAATATGGAAAAAAACCCAGACATAACGTAGAGTATAGTGAAAACAGTCAAACCTTACAACTGTGGCAAAATATAGAGACTGTGCCAGGAAGGAAAGTTAGCGATTATGCTATTCCCAAACAAAAATGAACTCTTGAATGAAAGAGTAGAAATTATAACTAAGTGTAACCATACTAAAAAATACCTATTATGTTCATACAACCATGGATGACAACGTTATAATTCCTTGTAATTTTAAAAACTGCGCGTTCAAAAATTCCCGTGAGCGTTAAAAAAAAAACACCGTTACGTGAGCGTTTAAAAAAAACTGTAAACGGTAAAATCAATTATTGCAAATCGCCTGAAGACACCACATGGAAGAAACTTAGGTCGCGTAACAACTTGTTTACAAATGAAGAATATATATATATATATATATTGCCATAGATTTGGATTACCAATGTGAATATTTACATCTATGGGATAAGATTTTTTAAAAATTTGGCAATTTTGTTTAACCTGTTCATGACTGAATTTTTCCTCTTGACCGGTTTTAAGATAATTGCAATTCAAACTCAATACGCAAGTTCAACATTTTGCATCATAAATATTCATGTAAGGTTACGTTCAGGTTATGGAAGAGGAATTTTCACTTGAAGAATATCTGGCTTTGCTCGTTTCCGTAGAAACTAAATGTAATAAAATGTCCACATCTTATTTGGCAGGCTAGATCTGTCCAAACATTTTGAAAGAGTTACAATAATATATTTTTTGCTGTAACTAAATTAATACAACGAAGTAAGTAAAATTTACTTTTTTATAATCTGTGTGATTTATTTTATCTCAGTAAAAAAAAAAGAAAAAATGTAACAAAGAGAAAAAAGAAGAAAAATGATTAAGCTTTGGTTACCTAATACAATACATCCTCATATGTCTTTAACAATTTTTGTTTATGTTCATATTTTGCTCAGGTAAGTTCCTGGAACATGCAATGAGGAAAGCGGGCTTGGAGAACCTGTTACTAACAGGCCAGATAGAGAGAAAAAAGACAGGAGAAAGTAGCGGATAACATATTTGAAGGACCTAATCAGGTGGATGATGGAACAAGGGTTGCATGGTGTAATAGGAGAAGGCGTACTAAGAGCCACCAGGGATAGGGAGACGTGGAAAGCCATGATCGCCTACGTCATGAAAGGATAGGGCACAGAGAAGAAGAAGAAAAGTCAGTATTTTGCGTATAGAATTTGATGTTAGACAAGCCCCTAACCTATTTAAATTCAGTCTCATTAAGGTGTTAAAAGTAAAACCTTATAATAATACAGGCTTTTTACGTACTTATTAATTGGTTCATCTTTTAAGGCTTATCAAACATTTGTAGTTTATTTAAATCCAGAAAATATTTTAGATTCTAACAATTTGGGATGGCTCGGGTGGTGGGCGGGTAGACATTTCTTTTAGAAGATAATCTTTTTGTGATAGAAGTCTTACTAAGTAACTCGTATGTGGTTAGAGAAGAGTTGAAGTCATACCTATCTCAAAGGTATTTGTGCATGTGAATATAATGAGCCCAACTGAAATTGGAACTTGGCCACCCGACTAACAATTCCAAGTCATTTTCTATTATACCAACCGAATACCCAAACTTAAAGCACTTTGTATTCCCAAGAATTCATGAGTTAGTAATGTACTACTAACAAGAAAGTTACGATAGTCTCGCAGTAGTTTTGTAATGTAGTGTGTGTACAAGTCTTAATCAGTGGCTGCATTCAGAGTAATAAATTGTTTACAGGTTAACCTAAATCACTACAATAAAAAATTCGATAAGAAGAATTCTGTTTCGAACTAAAGTTTCTTTAATTTTTTGTTTAAAAGATACAGAACAATTTTACATCCTCATAATGTTGTGATTATCAATTAGCTAATATGTTATGGATTATGCAAATGTTACAAAGAATAATTTGAACTGCTAGGTAAACTTGATTTATTTGAGAAAGATAGAATTATTCTGAATTTATACTGTGAGCAAACCGTTGCTTAGTGACAAAAAAAAAAAAAGAATTCAGTCAATACACAAAAACAGAAAAGAGCGCAAGTCAAGGATATGTCGTCTGATCAGACTTTTTTGTTTAATCGTTTCACCCTAATCAAGGTAATACTGCAACTAATAGTGTAGTGGTTACAGGGATAGGAGAGGAAAGAGAGAAAAGAAAAACAAAAGGGTACAGGGGATGAAAAAGAAAGAGTAAGAGAGAGATGGACGTCAAGGAGATAGAAGATAGTAATTGATGTTGCACTTAAACCTTTAGAGATCGTAGCTATCAGTGGAGGAAGCACGGGGAAGGGAGTTCTAAATGCATAGGAATTTTGGGTTATATAAGTCTGGGGTTTCTGGTCGGAGACAGAAGAGACAAAAGAAGAAGAAAGAGAGAAGAGAGATCCTCGCCGGCTAAAGAAGCAGAAACTGGCTAACGACTCCCCGACGGCTCCCTCGTATGTGCGCGATCTCTCTCCAGCTACTCTTCTACTTCACACCAATGTCACCGTCGTTGTTTTCCCTTCAGGACGTAGGCGATCATGGTTCTCCACGTCTTCCTAATCCTTGTGGCTCTTAGTATGTTTGCTCCTGTTACACTTCGCAACCCCCGTTCGGTCAACCACCTGATCAGGCCCTGCAAATATGTTATCCGCTGCCTTCATCTGTCTCTTTTTCCTTCTATCTGGCCTGTCAGTATCAGGTTCTCCAAGCTCTTCTTCCTTATTGCATGTCCCAGGAACTTCAGTTGTCTCTTCCTGATGCTCAGTATCAATTTTCTTTGTGTTACCATTCTTTCCAACACCTCATCGTTGCTTGTATGCTCAGTCCACGATATCCGCATCATACCTCTGTAGAACCACATTTCCGCTGCTTCAAGTTTTGTCCTCATTTTCGATGATATTGCCCAGCATTCATTGCCGTATTGAAGAACTGACATCACATAGCAATGCAGCACTCTTTTCTTTGATGAGACTAAAACAAACTCGTATGGCATAGACTGGCCGAAAATAACTGACCAAATACTGGTGTAAATATAATTTTATGCAATGAAGATTCAAGTTTCATATTATTTATAGTAACGACATAATCAACCACAAAACAATATAAAGAGCACTTTTCTTTAATATTTAGTGTAGAAAAGTTTCAGCAATGAGAGGAATGTAGAAAGCTGAAATTGACTACAAAGAGAAACAGTAAATAAAATTGTCAGCTACTTGTTGTTACAACTGGAAAGGAACCAAACCTACAAAGCAAAATGTCCTGCCAGCATTTAAATGAATAAGTGCTTTACAAGCTAATCGCTCGCAAAATGTGCCACATTTGGCAATGCATAAACAGACAAATGATTTATGGCTTATTTACACATATAAGCACGTATTCAAATAATGTTACAGAGCCATTCACCTCAAACGTTACGATAAGCTCACCTTTTCCTTCTTTCTTACTTTTCTTCATTCTTTCAACTGAAGAAAATTGGCCGTGTCTCAGACGACAGAAATGTACGTACGAAGAAACGATTTAACAATGACTATGTCATAGTTTCAGATGAAAGGACTTGTCGGGTTTCCCTGGCTTTAATTTCTCTCAAGGCACGGTCACAAAGGAAGTAGTTACTCAGTTGATCCGCAGTACTTATTTAATGAGAAACAACGGTCACTGTGGGACTGACTTGAACTGAAACTTTGGTAAAAGAACGAAACATCAACATCAACATCTTTTGAAATTCCTTCTCCTCAGATTAGATTTGCAACTCAGCAAAGGGCAATTAACTGAGATTTCAGGCAGCCTAGCGCAGTGAAAGGAAGAGTTCAAATCCATTTCTCGATAGGTGTGATTAGATTACGGATCACATCTCAATGAAAAAGACTTCATTCATTTTGATCAAAGTAGCCAACCATGACAACAACACAGATTTCTTAGAAAAACTGACAATATAAGTTGAAAATAATAAAAAGAAAGGAGTGACAAGTTTCTAGCATTTATGCCTAGAATAAGGGCAACCTTTTCATCTACACAAGCATATCTCTGAAAAATACAAACATTCTCTCCTGCTCAACACGCTCATTAAATTATCACTTGCTTGGAAGTGTTACTCGTAATAAATTCATATTGGACATTTTTCTTTGCCTGCGTACATACTCGCTGTCCGAATGGATAGCTCTGTTGAAGGGTTTGCTAGTGGGGTCAGATTTATTTTGTACTTTGAACTTTGGTCAAACTGAGGAACACTTTCCTCTAGATTATACCGGACACGTTCTTTTCGGTTTTAATAATTCAAAATTGACGCCTCGTTATATTGTTTAATGTCATATCTGCATGAACATAGATAAGGCTGACTGAATACGTTTATTTATATTTAATAAGAAAATATGCCACGTGAAAATATACTTTAATTTTCATCAGCGCTCTCTCCCGTTGAGCGCTATGTTCTTTCAGAACTTTGACAATTACGACTTTCCCTGGCTTCCACCACTGGTGGCCGCAATCTTAAAAATATGAGATACTAGCAGTATAACCCGGCGTTGCTCGGGTGTAATGAAAACTTTAAAACTAATCCATGGTCCTGGAGCTCAGATTCTTTTGACGTTGGCACGACAGACTAAAAAGCAACAGTTGTTTCTAGTTAAAGCGAAACCGTAGACTGAAAGAAAAATGAATGGATGGTCGGGGATACTAAAATCAAGCAGGTACTAAAATTTAAATACCTGGGAAATGTTCTAACGAAGGACAGAAAGTGCGACACTGAGATCCGAAAACGTATTGCGATGGCCAAGGAGGCATTTCAAAAGTTAAGAAGAGTTAAGAAAATTTCGTTGGAAAGAAAGAAAAGAGTACTGAACTATTACATGATATCTGTCCTGTATGTCAGCAAAAGCTGGAAAATTTTCTCAAAGATGAAAGAGAGACTCGAAACGACAGAAACGTGATTCTACAGAAGGATGCTGAGGATACCATAGACCGAACCTGTGAGCAACGACGAGGTTTTGGAGAGAATGAAAACAAAAAGAAAACTTATACTTAACTTCAAGAAGAGTTAAAGTTTCTGGGACACATAATGAGGAAGGATGGTTTGGAGAATCTGATACTCACAGGGCGGATAGAGGGAAAGAGAGACAGGGGAAAATAGCGCCTGGCATACTTAGTGGGCTTAAGCAAATGTATGGCTGGGCAGGGTTTGGAAAAAATAACGAGACAAAATTTATTAAGAGATACGACAGACAGGAAGATAGGGAGGGCAATGATCGCCGACGTTTTGAAGGGACATAAGAAAAAGATGGCCTCCCACTCCCTAAAAATCTACGAACTGTGATTTATAATTACTGTTCTGGGAAATTATAGAGAAATTGTTTCCTCTCTAATTTCTCTATGGTTTTGAATCCGAAATTCTCAATCATCTAGCTTCGTGGTCAGTTAGTACCAGAGAGATCATTCTGCCCTGCTATTTAAACTATATAAAAATACGAGATGGATTCATACTTTTCCCGACGGCATGAAAGTTGTTATGTCGGCAATCTTCGTCGCCACTGTTGTGTCGTGAGTAAGAATAAATAACTCAACAACAGGAATAGGTTAATTGTTGTATTCCGTGAAAATAGTATTTACAAAGGTTATTAGTATCCAATACAAGAATAAGGGTTAATCGTCTCAACCGTCGTAAGACGTAGTATGAGCAATGGGTACTTCCGGGTCGTCACCGGAAATCTACGACTGACTTGTCGATCGACTGCTCGGCACACACACTCCTACGTAGATGCCACCATTACTTTACATAGTAATGGAATAGTCCATTATAGCCGAATAGGCGCGGGCGTCCCAACAAAAGTGAAGTTAACACAAAACTGCAGGAATTTAAACTTACCGATTCCGTTTCAGTGATATTGATAGTCATTTCACCTCTTAATTTTCCTCTTGGATATTTGCAGTAAAAACATGGCAGTGAAAACAAATACAAAGCAAATGCTTGTAGACTCAAATATAGGTACTTCCACGAAATCGCTGAAAAAACAAAAAACAAAGACACAAAACAAAAACAGCATAGTATGAATAAAAAAGGCCCCACACTTAATAGAAACAAACTTTTTCATCAAAATGTTTATATTATTATTAAGAGGAAAGATCAAAGTTTTTTTCAATTATTTTAGATTTTTAAAAAATTCTTTTTAACACGTTCGAATGTTTGGTAAAATACCTTGTTTCGAGTTTAGTTAGCATTACGAGAGTTGACAATGGAAAACGTAATATTACATAAATCAGTTTTTTTCTTCCGGTGACAAACATTAATTAAAAAATTCTTACAAAAATCAAATAATTGTCGGATTTTCAGGATTTATTCTCAAGTAAATGAAATTATTTTTGAAGTTATTATTTTTTAAAATAATATTGGTAAAAATATATTTTTTACATCTGTTACACCCCTCCACGTAAATTCATGAAATTTTAAGAAATTAATTTTTTTTAATTAGCTAAACGCAGAACTTATCATTATCATTTTTTAAAAACATTTTCTTTTATTTCCGAAAATCTTCTCCCAATAGTAAAATAAAATTTCAATAAAACTATGACATTATTTAATTTGATAAGTTCTAATTGCTTGAATAAATATATACTAAGGAAATTTTCTATCAAAATGAAATTTTAAAAGAATAGTTTTCATTTCTTTTATAATAATTTATAAAGTTTCAAAAATATTTTCGAAGTACTTCAAAATGTGTTGCGATTAGTTTATAAACTTATTCAGTGAAGATTATATTTACTAATCGAAAATTGAAACGTTGAATACAAAATTGTCGTGCTTTCGTATTTTAATAATAATTTTAATTGTTTTTTGTGTATTTGAAGTTTTTTGGTAATTTCTATGTGTACATTTAAAGGTCATGTGTTTCAGAGTTTCTTCCCCTTACAAAAAAAATTGTGCAATTATGTCGCTTGTGATCTCCATACACTTATCTTATGTCACATGTCAACCTGTCAAATACGATGGAAAAAGATTAGAAAGTTCAACTCTGTGTTTAAGAAATAGTTTTATTAAAACATTTCATGCTATAAATAAGTAATAGTTGTGTAAATCAGATTAATTTAACATTAACTTTGCTAATTTTCCAAAAATAATGTGTCACAGATGTATATTTTCTTTCTAAAAAAATTCTGAAACCGAGAATTAACTTTTTTCGTTTAGCTTTCAATTAAAACTAAAATAAAAGCTCTAAGAAAACATTTTTATTCTGAAAAAATTAATTTAAAAGTTAGTTATCGAAAATGAGTGGAGGTACCTACTCAGATATAAGCGACCAGTATTTACCTATGCATGAAAAAAAAACTACCCTGTTGTAAAATCTTACACTGACCGTATCTTCTGTTGAAGAGAAACACCCACCACAAAAGGGATCAACTAGCAAATAAATGCTTACCAACTCAAATATAAACAACCAAACTTCGAATCAAATATTTGCTTACAGACTCACATCTAAAACAACTTATTTCGATATTACATATCCCAAAAATTGTTGGTGTCACGTAAAATCAACAAAGGCGACACAACACTGCCCTAGCCGACCATTATTCTTGTCATAAGTTTGATTTTCACTGTACGCTTTAACCTCTTAGGTATACACCATACTCAGCTGAATATGGTGTGATATACTTCCCTTTCGGCGCTGGTGGTTAGGTTCGATCCCACTTAAAAGACAGAATATCGAATGTTGATTTTGGAACATTTTAAACAATTTTCTCAATGTTCATTTTTCCAACTAATCTAAACCGCTTTCTTCTTATATACAGTGTAACCCTGATATAAGAGAGTTGTCGGGACGGGATAAAAGTTCTCTTATATCCGGTATCCTCTTATAGCCAGGTTTGGTCTATTTTATATACATTACCACAGGCTCTAATTTGGGACCAGATAATCTATCTTATATCAGGGTTTCTCTTATATCAGGGTTATACAGTATTTCAGGGCAATCATGATTTGCCAGACATTCCTGACCCTTGCAGCGCCAAACAAGTTAACTTGAATGAATAAACTAGAGGTGGTATTTCAATAGTCAAGGCAATGAAAAGCAACTTCAATATCATTCCCAAGACACATCGTGCCTTCTCACATACAAATAGACGCGCACACGCACACACACACACACACACACACATTTATATATATATATATATATATATATATATATATATATATATATACTCGCGTGCGCAAAAGTATAAAAGCGGTAACGGCGTGAAGGAGGTCAAGTCCTTTGGGATTGACTCTTCGCTTGACCGTCATCCAGCGACTGTTCGCAACAAACAGAAAATCATAATCGGCTTGCATTACGTCAACGTGGGAAACGAGAGGAAAAAAGCTAAAAAACAACACACACAGAAAACAACATATACACAGTTTTTTTTAGCATTTTTACGGGTGTTCTATTCTAAATAGAAGTCAAGATTATGACTACTGATTTAGTGGCAGACAAGTAATCCTATTTAGAAGATTGGCGCAATACAGTCTTTGAAACTAGTTACACTTATTCTTCGAGATTACGAAGGTAAACTAAGTCAATATTATCATCATCCTCATCAAGATTACAAACTTATAAATAATCAACATCATTACTTATAACAACAACAATACAAACTTTGTAAATATTATGATAATCATCAACAACGATACAAATTTAGTAATCATCATCATGTGAATGTGCGTTCTGGTGCAGTGGATATCGGCTCGGAACGAGAAATCGGAGTTCGAATTCCAGTTGAATTCGTTGCATTCACATACGCGTAAATACCGTTGGGAAAGGTATGAATCCGCCTGTCCTTCCTCCAGCTATTGGTTAAACAGCAGGACAGATAGGATTCTATAGCCTTGGTTGGCAACCAGTCTACTACAGAAAGTAATGGATACTGAGGGAAAATCTGCCCAGTCAGTTATATCTCTTCGAGACATGATCACCCAAGAGTGTATCACAGCTGGCACTTAACTGACTGATTTAATCATCATAATCATCATCAAAAACAATACAAATTTAGAAAATATCAACATCATCATCCTCCTCATCATCAGCAACGGCATGTCTATATTTCTGAGATGAGGTATTAGAAATATTTACACTATTTACATTTTTCGGACTGCTGTCCCAATATTCATTGCAATATTCATCTGGCCCAGTGAATAAAAGCTTTAGCTGATTGTTCTAAAAATGACTTGACTCAATGAGTTGTAAGTTTGATTCCTGGTCACAGTAGAGAGGACAAAATCTTGATTCATCAAGGGAAATTTCTAGGATGTGGTATTGTAACTATTTACATCGTTCGGAATATTGTCTTCATCTTTTTAGTCATATTCCCGACGTTTCGTCCGTTAAACGGCCCTGCTTTCTTCTGGACTTGTCTGTATTTCTGAGTTAAGGTATTGTAGCTATTTACTCTGTATACAACGTTCAGAATGTTGTCCTCGTTTTTCTTGCCATATTCACAGCGTTTCGGCCGTTGTACGCTGCGACCGTTTTCAGGTGATATACATTGGTATTTCGAAACAGATTTTATTGAGTCTTCGATGGTTGATTGTTCGAGCTACACGTGGTCAAAGATATATCATCCAGTTAGTAAATACGTTAGATGAGTAATCCAAAATGTGTCTTGACCCAAAGAGTTGTTAGTTGTGAGTTCAATACCTGGCAAGAGAAGAAGGAACAAAAACTTCGAGAGTTGAGTTACTGAAGAGAATTAACTGATGCTGAGATATCCAGAAATAATTCTCAGCATATGGAAGAGGTTAGAGTGCAATTGGTTAAGAAAATTGTTATTCATTACAGGATTTTAGATGTGTGCATAGGTTATTCGTTATATTAATCGAAATGGGTTTAGATTCTATATTTTATGTTCGTTTCCAAATAATTCATTTGGCCATCAGTTATAATATATTCATAATCGAAGATAACAAAAGTGAGTATAGAATAGACTGTGCTAGGGTTAGTTTCGCCTAACAACTTAAGCTGCTACAAAAAATAAAGTATTAACTTAAAAATCGAATAATGTTTTTATATAGTTTTGTCATATGTAGACATATGGATGCCAGGCATAGCGTAAAGCTTGAATCTGGAAGCTAGTTCTATAAGCCAAAACTACGAAAAGAGTATCTGTTGGCATAGAACTTACATCTAGCCATTTAAACTGAACAAAAAAGCCTCAAAACAGAAATCAAGAAAGAGATCAAAAAGAAATATTTAAAAAGCAAAAGGTAACAATATGCGTTCAAATCTTTCAATGTTATATCAAGATTATTTTATCGGAACAAAGAAATGTTATTTGATGTTGATGTCCCTGTTAATAACTGGTTCATAAATTATTGGATGCCAACCTATCTACCGTAGAAAGAAACGACACCTTTATTAACAGAAAATATTATATAAAAGTATGTGACATATGACGTTTCTTGCTTTGCTGTCAACTTTGATCTTCAAAAATTTAAATGCAATGTCAACCATTACCTGTTGTCGTCAAAGTTTTTATTATTTTATTAATCACTCTCCTTAATAAAACTTTTACTTATTTCACAAACAGTAACCTCTTACGTCTTAGTGGCTTTATTACCTTGCGTGGAATAAAATGATTTGATCTTCAAAAATTTCAATGCAATGTCAACCGTTACCTGTTGTCGTCAAAGTTTTTATTATTTCATTATTCTCTCTCCTTAATAATGCTTTTACTGATTTCACAAACAGTAACCTCTTACGTCTTAGTGGCTTTATTGCCTTGCGTGGAATAAAATGATTTGATCTTCAAAAATTTAAAGGCAATGTCAACCATTACCTGTTGTCGTCAAAGTTTTTATTATTTTATTATTCTCTCTCCTTAATAATGCTTTTACTTATTTCACAAACTTACTTGACAGACTTTGTTGTTTGTGAGTTATTATATTATATTGGAAAGAAAAATATAATGAATAACATATAGAACATATAAAAATTGTAATGAATAGCATATACACACATATAAAAATTCTATAATGAATGGAATTTGACCTATCAGTTGATGACTGTGCCTCTGAGGTCTCGTCATGGGTGAAAGCTGGCATTGATGCCTTCATACCCACCAGGAAGTATTGCTTAAAACCTCATTCCTCTCCGTGGTTCTCTCCGGCCTGCTCAGCTGCCATTGCCCAGAGGAACCATTACTTCCGTCTATTCCGGAGACAGCCAACTGATCACAATAGGCGCTTGTTCACATCTGCTCGCAGTGAGTGCAAGAGAACCCTAAATGACGCCAAACAGTTGTTTGCTGAGAGAATGCGACAGCACATAGCTGACCGCAAGTTCGGCTCCAAGGACTATTGGAGGATTTGTAAACGAGTGCTCAACAATAGGAAATCCTCAATACCTCCTTTAATCCATGGATTTGATGTTCTCACGTCATCTGCGGAGAAAGCTGAGTGCTTTGCCCACAGATTCTCATCCAACTCCACATTCGACTCGTCCGGAGTGCACCCACCCGACTTCCCTATTAGAACTGAGGCCAAACTGCACGACGTATATATTACCCCGACAATAGTATCCAGAGTAATTTCAAAACTCGACCCCCATAAGGCGTGTGGAGACGATGGAATCCCGGTGATAGTCCTTAAGAGGTGTGCCCCTGAACTTTCCCCTGTCCTCTCTAAACTGTTTAACTACTGCCTTTCTGCTTCCTGCTTTCCTGCATGCTGGAAATTCTCCTCAGTCGTTCCTGTCTTTAAGAACTGTGGTGAACCCTCGGACCCATCCAACTATCGCCCTATCAGTCTTCTACCGATATTCGGGAAAGTGTTCGAGGCTATAATCAATGCTGAAATAGTTCATCATCTCGCCGCCCACAAACTGTTCTCCGACAGGCAATATGGATTCCGATTTGACATGTCCACAGCCGACCTGCTAACAACTGTAACGGAGTACATGCTACAGGCCCTTGATGAGTCTGACGAGGCTCGCGCGGTTGCTCTGGATATCTCCAAGGCTTTCGACAGGGTTTGGCACCCTGGCCTCCTATGCAAACTACGCGGTTATGGTATTACCGGTCGCCTGCTTGACCTAATCCAATCTTTCTTAAATAACCGCAAAATGAAGGTCGTTCTGAATGGGCGTGCCTCTTCGTCCTACAGCACGAATGCTGGTGTCCCACAGGGCTCTATCCTGGGCCCAACGCTCTTCCTTATTTTCATCAACGACCTCCCAGATGAGATCAAGTCCCAAGTAGGCATCTACGCAGAAGACACTACAATATACTCCAGCTCCAGTAAGAAACCTGTCGTGGCGGACAGACATAATCTCGCTGCTGACCTTGAGCGGGATCTACACTCTGTGGTGAACTGGGGCAAGAAGTGGCTTGTCAACTTCAATTCCTCTAAGACCAAGCTGTTGTCTGTCAACCATTACAGGCAACCTCTTCTGCCTCCCATAAGCATGGACCAGATGATTCTCCCGGAGAGTAATACACTACGCCTCCTCGGACTTACCCTGTCCTCAGACCTCAAATGGAAGCACTATATTGAATCCATAGCAAAATCTACTGCTAAGAAGATTGGGTCACTATGTCGATCCAGGATGTTTTTTCCACCTGAATCCATCCTGCATATATACAAGTCAACCATCCGTCCGTGCATGGAGTACTGCTGCCATTTATGGTCAGGTGCCCCTGCCGTTCTCCTCAGTCTTCTTGACAAGCTCCAAAGGAGAGTCTGTAATGTGATAGGTACTGATCTGGCGACTCGTCTGCAGCCACTTTCCCATCGTCGAAATGTGGCCTCCCTCTGTCTCTTCTATAAATACTTTCATGGCTTTTGCTCGGATGAGCTTAAGTCACTGATGCCTCCTCAACAGGTGTTTACCCGTGCAACCAGACTGGCAACTGGGTCCCACCCATTCACAGTTAGGTTAGCCAAACGCAGACGACAATTCTACTCCTGCAGCTTCCTCTCTCGAACCTCCCGCCTGTGGAACTCACTCCCGTATGCTTGCTTTCCTGACGGCTACGACCTCCAGAAATTTAAAAGCAAAGTTAATACTCACCTACTAACCACTGGACTCTAGCTCTCTCCCCTCCCCTGTATAATCTTCACGTTCTCTCCGCCCATGTATCTGTCATTGCACCTGCTTTCTCAGCTTTCTATTGTTCCTTTCTAACTAGCTTGTACTCCTCACTCTTTTCTAATTAATCTTTCTACATTTGTGTAACCCCCTGCACATCAGTGGCGTTTATGCCTTGCTCGGGGTGAAATGATTAAAAAAAAAAATATAACACATAAAAATTCTATAATGAATGAAATATATAATGCGTATGAACATCTTATAATGAATAACCTATACACACATATAAAGATTTTATAATAAATAACTTATGTAGCACAAATAAAAATTATATAATAACATATACACAAATGTAAAGATTTAATATTTAAGAACATATACACATGTGATCACTTTGGAATACCAGGTGCTGTAAGCGTTTAGTGATGGATGTGCGTTGTGGTGCAGTGGATATCGGCTCGGAAAGAGAAATCGGTGAGCCAAGTTCGAATTCCAGTTGAATACCTTGCATTCACTTGAGCACTGGTACCTTTGGGAAAGGTATTAATCCGTCCCTTCCCTCCAGTTATAGGTTAAATAACAGGGTAGGACTTGGGGACTCTGCCCTTAAAAACAAATCCCAACGAATCTTGATACTCGAAAAGAAAAATGTATTAATAGACACAAAACATATATATATATGTTTTGTGTCTATTAATACATTTTTCTTTTCGAGTATCAAGATATATATATATATATATATATATATATATATATATATATATATATATATAAACAACAACAATAAATTGTTGAAAGAAAAAAGGTATTATCAGCAATAAATAAATAAAAAATTAGTTGGCAATAAATGACCCGCCGAGGTTGAATTGCCATAAAAACAAAACAACCAACCAACCAAACAACCAACATATACACATATAAAGATTCTATAATGAAGAACATATATGACACATAAAAATTAAATAATAATGTATAAACGCATAATAATTATTTAATGAATAATATATAATATATAATAATATATAATATATAATATAATGAACGAATTATAAATTTCACGCATGAAAATATTATGCATACATAAAAAGTCCATATTGAATAACCTATACACACGCATAAAGATTCTATAATAAACAAGTAAACCATATATAAATTATATAAGAACACATACACACATAGAAAATTTCATATTGAATAACATATACGCATAACGATTCTATAATAAATGACATATGTAACATATAAAATTAAATAACAACATATACACATAGATTAAACTATCGCCCGGTTCACAATCCACCCACATCTATTGAACAGGTGAAGAGGCTCATCCCTTGTTTCCTGTTTAGGATGTGGTTTCCGGCTTTCTCTTTTCCATTCTTTGTACCCTTACGTAGCCCCCTGCGCATCAGTGGCGTTACCGCCTTGCTTGGGGTGATATGATTAAAAAAAAAAAAATACACACATGAAAATTATATAATGAATAACATATACGCGCATATAAAGATTCTTTAAGCAATTACATATGTAACACCTATAAAATTATATAATAACGTCTACACACATATAAAAATCCCGTAATAAATAACACAATGTTTTGATTTAGTCGTTACATATAGTGGGGGTCTGCCTGAGAATTCATCTATTGAGGCTACAATCACTAACTCTAAACTTAGCGAACCAATTCCGTACAGTTCTATCAGCTAAAAAGTCCTTTACCGTACGCATAAACATATCTTTGCGGAATTTTTTTTTGCCTTTAAGGTAATAAAAATGCATTCCATTTTCATAGGGATTCCAAATAGGCACGAATTGTCATTTTAAACTTTCTTTCTCATGAGGTAATTTGAAGTGTGCTTTAATCGGAAATGTAAGCCTTTTATATCGGTCGATAAATTTGACGTGTATAACGTGTTGGAACATGATAGACAAAAAATTAGCATAAACTTTCTGAACAACCCAGTACTTTGGCCATTCACTCAGAACCAGGAACCTCATCACCAACATCCTAGAGCGACGCATCGATGCTAGGAGACCGAGAGACTAAAACTTAGGCAACACTGGAGTGATGATATTAGAGACTGGATGCACGGGAACGCTGGCAGGGTGCACAGTCTAGGCGAGCAGGGAGCATGGTTTCCAAACCTTAGCAATGAGGATGGGAAGAATCAAAGCAAAACATAGAATATTATAAAGATTGATGAAGTATTTAGGGGACTTGTTGCTACATGATCTTTATTGTAAGTTGTATATATAAGCACAAATAAAGATCGTAATAAAACGATGCTAATAAGGCAATGAAGAGGAAAAAATATAAAAATATATTAAGATAAAAAAAAATAAACAGATGCTTCGTAAAATTCCTCAATTAGAAATGGAGTAAAAGACTGAAATTCGTGCCTGTTGTTGTTGTGAAAAAAAAAACAAAAAAACAAAAAACAAAAAAAAACAACGAGAAAGCACTACAAAGAAGTACAAAATTCCTGAAATGTTCGTCTCTTTATAAGACCGACTTTCGCTCAGTCACGTTTTTATGTAGAAAAACGCCGACGGCAGATATACACGTTGATACACATTTCCGTGTCCAATATTCTGCATTACATTTTATTTTTCTATCTAACCAACTCCATTTCCAATAAACAGTTTCATGGTCACAAATCTATGAACACATGAACTCATTTCATATTATATTTCTCCCCTCATAATCATAGCTGGGAGTTATATATGACGACTCTCTTAGCCAATCGTTAAATGTGAATCTCTCTACACTCTAAAGCATGCGTTTATGAATTTATCAATTTAGTTATGCAGAAAATGAGGGAAAGGGAAATAGATGAAGTACAAAATGTTGATAAAATGCCAGAACAAAAATCAAGTTTAAAAGCAAAGAAATAATATAGACACATCTACAAATCACTCTGACTGTATACATACATAAATACATATATATATATATATATATATTCAAGCGTGTCTAGATAGAGTATGTCGATGAAAGAAATTCGAGAGTTAAAAACAACAACCATAATGAAAATAAGAACAATAATGTTTACTGTATGTTATTAGGTCTTCAGACAAAATAGAAGCATGATATAAAAAAATTTTAAAAATCGAAATTTTTGGATACAATGTTGGACTTTTAAGGGGAGAGATTTTTGCGCATGTCTTATATTGCTGATGAAATTTATTAGTTTTTGCGAGGATCAGGTTAGTGAAGGAATTGTTGATGGGTTTTCGTAGAAACAGCATTAAATGAGCATTCCTAAACTCTTATTTAAACATAGAATGTATGAATCTATTAAAAAAATTATATTTTGAAAATTAATATTATATATATATATATATATATATATATATATATATATATATATATTTGTATATGTATATATATATAACTCCATGCTATATATACTACATTATATATGCATATATATTGTAGTATGTATATATATATATATATATATATATATATATATATACTATAGTCGTCATCAATAATTGCTTTTTTCTACTCTTCAAACTGTGTTTGGTTAATTCTGACGTTCTTTCGTTTGCTGGAAATATAGAATGTATGAATCTATTAAAAAAATTATATTTTGAAAATTAATATTATATATATATATATATATATATATATATATTTGTATATGTATATATATATAACTCCATGCTATATATACTACATTATATATGCATATATATTGTAGTATATATATATATATATATATATATATATATATATATATATAAGGTGCGATGAATAAATTGTTATTTAAATTCCGCAAAAATGAAAATAACACTGAAACTTGTTTGAACAGATATATTTACCTAAATTACACAAAAATATCTTAAAATAGTAAAAAGTAAATTTATTCAATAAAATCGACATTGGCTTCAACCACGGCCTCCAGTGGCTTTGCAATCCCCTGCAAAATTGCTATATTGTCTCCTTGTTAAAGTTGGTGGATGCTGCCATAATCTTTGCCTTCAGTTCATTTTTGGTGTTACACGAAGTTTTGTTGGTGTCTCGCTTAACTGCGCCCCACATATAATAACCAAGGGGCTTGAAGTCTGGGGATTTAGATGGGCAGATATAAGTAATGATGTGGTCGGTAAAATTGACAGCCATGACTGTGTTCTCCTGCTTATGATTCCTGTTGCCAGACACAGGATCTGCCAGCAGCCAACTTCTAGACCAAGAGTAGTACTACCTCCGCAAGACACTTGATGTAGGCCTCACTGTTGAGTCTGATTCCCTCATAAAAAATTCGGGAGTTATGTTTTTTATCAGAGAGATCAGAGTAACTTTTCTGAGTTGCCGTACATTCTTAATCATTATTAGACTCATCCAACTCTTTCCGAATCCTCAGATTGACACCAAAACACTCTGAAATATTAGTATTGGAGCTTACGGGTCGAATGCAAAACAGTACAGCATGCTCTTTCTCAGTTTCTGGCAAAGTGAATTGCGTCAGGTTGCTCTTTCTCTCACTGATGGTGCCTAACTAACTCTTCTACAACGTGCAGTGAACAAAATAAAAAAAACAAACATTAAATTAAAAAGAGGATTCATTTAAACAGGTGATGTTAATTTCAACCTACAAAGTTTGTCTTTTGAATGTTAATTATAGTTTCCAATTTTCGAACAAGTTGTTACCTATACGAAATGAACAGGTGGTGTAATGGATCGTGGCTAGTAATGAGAAACCGGAGTGCAGAATTTGAATTCTATTCAGGGAAATACTTGGACTGGTTTTATGCGTGCGGTCGAAGGAGAATTGGCATGGCGAAGGACACGTTCCAGAAGCTGAGTAAAGTACTAAGACACAGGAAAATTTCCCTAGAAACAAAGAAGAGAGTGCTAGATTGCTATGTGATGTCAGTTCTTCAATACGGCAGTGAATGCTGGACAATATCATCGAAAATGAGGAAAAAACTTGAAGCAGCGGAAATGTGGTTTTACAGAAGGATGCTGCGGATATCATGAACCGAACATGTGAGCAATGATGAGGATTTGGAAAGAATGGCATCGAAAGAAAAAAAAAACTAATAGTGAGCATCAAGAAGAGACAACGGAAGTTCCTGGGACATGCAATGAGGAAGGAGGGCTTGGAGAGCATAATACTGACAGGCCAGATAGAAGGAAAGAGAGATAGAGGAAGGCAGCGGATAATATATTTGAAGGGCCTGATCAGGTAGATGACGGAACGGGGGTTGTAAATGCGTGGAGTAACAGGAGAAAACATATTAACAGTCACCAGGGATAGGGAGACGTGGAAAGCCATGATCGCCTACGTCCTGAAAGGATAGGGCACATAGAAGAAGAAGAATAAGAAGCCCGACTGGGAATGTTGGCACTCTTAGGCTTCGCTATGGTATCAAACTCGGAGAAGGAAATCTGTGATATAATGCTCGCGGCTTGACAGCATCCAATGATAACAACTAGATATTCTTTTTGTGGCGGTAGGGAACTTTGCAGATTCACTTGCGACAAATTATTTTGAACAATCGAACCATTGGTCACTTTATGGCCTCAACAAAGAATAGTAAAATTTAATATGTAAATGCATTTATGTGCTTGTATAAAAGTTATTGTTTTATTTCCATTGGTTTTCTTCGTTTTCTGCAAATATAATTTCATCGCGTCGTTTATAATTTGTGTTGTATTTTTCATCAAGAACTTTTCATCAAAATTCCGGTTACACGGATCCCCACAAGCGATACAGGTGTATACAAGACGATATATCATTGTACTGTGTAACTTACGTTTTTAGATTTTAACAAATACTAAAATAGATATATTATAAAATTCTATATTTGTACAGTAAAGTTTCTACATACGAACGGCGAGCTAAAAGAATAAATTCAAGAACGAACGGTTCTTCTGAAGTAAAATAAATTCACCTAACGATTTGAAATTTGAACAATAGCCTGCAATTGAACTACGCATGCGTATTAGTGACCGAGAGCGTTCCCAATGGCAAAATCAACAATGGACAAAAAACTAAAATATAAAAAATGATTTAGAGTGTTCAGCTAACTTAGGGAAAAACAGAACTTAGTAAATAACATAGAAATCTTATTGAAGAAAAGAAAAATTTACTTTTGTCAAGGATTGACTAAAAAGAATTACCAGTGATAGTATAAGTGAATCGATAATTTATGTAAAAGCCAAGAACACACACACACACACACACACACACACACACACACACACACACACACATATATATATATATATGTCAGTCATATTAACCGGTTAAGAGACGAAGGACCACCGCGAAAAGTGTCAGCAATTATTTCTGTAACTATGTCCCGAGACCCTCGATATTGTACATGAGAATCTATCACACACACACACACACACACACACACACACACACACACACACACACACACACACACACACACAGATATATATATATATATAATTTAAATTGTGTGTATTTTGGCAGCATTTTTTCATTAATGCAGGTTTCATTGAATAATATAGACAAGTTTTGTCTATTAATTTTGTGTAGGATCCGTTCATACCGTCTGATATACTTGATGGTGATGTCGTTAAAAGACAACAAAAAATCACAGTATTTGTTGAATTTTTTATCAGGTCTAAGCTTTCGGCTCACATAAGCCATTATCAAAGAGTAAATAATAATAACACACAGTAAACATAGAACATTTAAGCTATTAACAATAAAGATAATTGAATTGAAAATGGATGGACTTATATTTTCAATTCAATTATCTTTATTGTTAATAGCTTAAATGTTCTATGTTTACTGTGTGTTATTATTATTTACTCTTTGATAATGGCTTATGTGAGCCGAAAGCTTAGACCTGATAAAAAATTCAACAAATACTGTGATTTTTTGTTGTCTTTTAACGACATCACCATCAAGTATATCAGACGGTATGAACGGATCCTACACAAAATTAATAGACAAAACTTGTCTATATTATTCAATGAAACCTGCATTAATATATATATAAGTATATAAGTATTAAACAGGAAATTGAAGTTAACACCCAGCAGCAACAAGTCTGTTTCATGCTTAACAATCGCTAGACCTAACTTTTGCGTATAAGAATGAAACAGGCTGCCACGGCTGGGTATTGAATGCAGTGTTCACTTTTATATTTACATGAGCTCAATCCCAGGTATTGAGCATTTACTCCATAAATATAGTGTTGTTGGATCTCCACTTTGTATATGGCAATGGACTCGACTGAGTATACATATATCCCTGCCATAGAGAGTGGAGGGCAGAGAGAGAGAGAGAGAGAGAGAGAGAGAGAGAGAGAGAGAGAGTATTCGTAGAGATCCGTTACAGTTATCGGAGAGTACCGGAACTGATACGTAAGTTACCGAGAGATACCGAACTTACCCAGAGACTACCGCATCAGAAGTCAGACTATCTCTGAGCTCCACTCAGCTAGAATAATATACACGGATATACTATTTCCAACTACTTCACTTCAAGACTTGGATATATTTATTTCTTACTAATAGTATTGCTGGATTTACTAACCTGCGTTCAAGTTTGTATATTACGATCAATATAACCTACATTTTTTTATCTCCATATCTGTTTTTGTTGTTCATTATTTTGTGCGGTACCACACCCGGATTCCACAACATATAGCACACTATAAAAGTATATTTTATCATATATATATATATATATTTAAATCTGACATAACTATTCAATATATATTTGAAAAAAAGTAGCTACTCTGGCATCTACGCATCGTTCATTCAGCAATGAATCAGAACGCTCTCAGCTATTGGGCGTGTATAATGATAATATATACGCTAAAATGTCTGTCTCAGAGGTAGTATCGCCGACTGATGCCAATTCGATTGGGGTTCAATCCTGGGTAAAAAACAATCGGCTGTCTAACCGTACTGATGTGCTGTGATACAGCGAAACAGATCTATCTGCAGATGACTATGTATATATTTATATATATACTGAATAGTTATGTCAGATTTAAATTAGTCCAGTAAACAGTTACGTTAGAACGTGCTCAATACATGTTTGAATGAATATGAAAATTTTGTTAAGTTAAAATATTTAATAATTTGATTTTCTTGGCGCCACTTAGAGGTGGGATAAGGTCAAAGGTAGGGTGCCACCCAGTGAGGATCAAACTCACTACGTAGTTGTAATAGGTTATAGCGAGACAAGCTTGCTAATCATTTACATTATTTCGATAGGGAAAATCAGTCTGTTGCGCTACGTTGGTTTCGATTTTTTCTGTTTCGTCTGGCAATTTGTTTTCCCAAGAAACAAATCACCTGAGAAAACCGAAAATTTCGAAACCATGGTAAGTTAACCGACTGATCTTCCCTACCTCTGCCGGATTAATAAATTTAAAATCCATCGGTCACATTACTCAAGCGTGCGCGCACACACACACACACACACACACACACACACACACACACACACACACACACACATATCTAATCTAAGCTTATTTATAAATGGAACTTTGTCTGTGTGTGTGTGTGTGTGTGTCTGTGTGTGTGTCCGTTAGCTATAGACTCCGAAACGGCTGAATCGATTGTTTTGAAAATTTACACAGTTGTACTATAAGCGTCTGCGAGTGTTCTTAGCTTGGTTTTGTATCGAGGTACCCCCGATAAATATTGAAAATCGGTAATAAATAAATCGGGTTATACAAAGCGTGGTCCGATTTTAATCAAATCTGATACACTCATAGACAAAGACATAAGAATCGATATTCAGAACTTTCAAGGTTGCAGTTCTTAAAATCGTGCAGAAAATCGATAATATATATATAAAAGGCAAGATGTTTGTGTGTGTGTCTGTTTATCTGTCTGTATGTCTGCATTTTTTTCAGCCCTTTTATTTTAGTTTTTGCTTTGGGTTTGGATCTAAGTAGGTATAATTGTAGTTCTTAGTCTCAGCCATGATACCATTTACGCAGAGGACGTATTTAGCATTCGGAATTCAGTTTACGACGGAAAAAAACTTATTTGATATCGATACCAGGAAATCAAAATTTGACTTACATCCATTCATTTTTCTTTCAGTCTATGGTCTCGCTTTAACTGGAAACAACTATTGCTTTTTAGTCTTTCGTGCCAACGTAAAAGAGCCTGAGCTCCAGGATCATGGATTAGTTTTAAAGCTTTCATTATACCCGAGCAACGCCGGGCTCTACTGCTAGTATATATATATATATATATTTCAAAATATGCATTTGATGAATGAAAGATCTCTTTTAATTTAAGTTTTTGCGAATTTCACTATGATTGTTTTAGATATACATAATCTAATTCTTCTTCGATGTGCAGAATCCCCTCAGGGGTAGGCGATCAAGGCCTCCCACATCTCCCTATCCTTCGTGGCTTCTAAACCCGGTTTGCCATCCGTTTGCTTAAGCCCATTAAGTATGTTACGCGTTGCTTTCCCCGTCTCTCTTTTCCTTTATCTGACCTGTGAGCATCAAATTCTCCAATCACTTCTTCCTCATTTCATGTCCCAGGAACTTTAACTATCTTTTCCTGATATTTAGTATTAGTTTCCTTTTCGTTTCCATCATCTCCAAAATCTCAACTTTGCTAAGATGTTCGGTCCATGGTAGTCTCAGCATCCTTCTGTAGAACCACATTTCGGTTGCTTCAAGTTTCTCCTTCACCTTTGAAGAGATTGTTCAGCATTCACTGGCAGATTAAGGAACAGACATTACATGGCAATCAAGTATTTTTCCTGTATCTCATTACTCTACTTCGCTTCGAGAATGTATCTTTTTCATGCTAATAAAGAGCTGCAACATACAGGGAACAAGGAAGAAATACAGTTATGAGAGAGTTACAAACACATTAAGATAGATTAATATATATAGGTTGATATAGAGATTTAAAACTAATTCAGTGTGTTCGTGATTATTTCTCTGTTTAACTGTATCTCTTACACCCATTTCTGTTTTTAAGTCTCTCTACCAACCTTATATCTATCTATCTATCTATCTATCTATCTATCTATCTATCTATCTTTTTGTTGCTTGCATTCAAAGTCAATGGGTTTGCACATACAAATTTATCTAAAACATGCTCGATGGCTGATGTAGTTGCATATTCTCCACTAGCATCAACGGACAAGGACTGAGCCTAGTCAAAACATAGAATAACATTTGCAAGATAAGCAAAGATTTCTTTCTTATCTGACAAGAAATTAGTGCAATAAGATACTAGTAAAATATCTTCTTAGTATAAATATCTATAAACGAAAACAGTAATGCTTACAGACAGAAGAGTTTACCACTCCAATGACTGCAAAGAGGCGTGTGAGAAATGCTGACTCAGCAAAGAAGTAGGACAATGAAATGGCATTTTTATTGAATACCATTCTCGCCAGTCAGTTCACTCATGGTCCTTTTGGCTAATGTAAAGGGAGGGGGGAGATAACTGGTGAAAATAAGTTAGGGAAAAAAAAGGGAAGTGGGTGAATATTTCTGATTAAAGAATAGGGGGAAAGGAAAAAAAAGAGGCAGTAGATGCAAGATATTTAAAGAAGAAAAAATGTCGGGAAATGAAAAAAAAAACGGAGAACGGAATAGGGAAGGAAATATAAGAAAAAACTGAAAAAAAGAACATAAAGAAGAAAGGAGGAGAAGAATGAAAGAAAATAGTCTGTGACTTGAAGGGAATTGAAAAGATATATAGAAATTGACGAGAGAGAGAGAGAGAGAGAGAGAGAGAGAGAGAGGGACAGAGAGGGAGAGAGAGAGAGAGAGAGAGAGAGAGAGAGAGTGGATCGATACTATCTTTCATGCGGCGTTTGTATTATTTTTTCACTCCTCTTTTGTTTTCCGTTTATTTTCACACTCCTTCTCTTTTACTTCTCCTCTCCTTCTTCCTCCACTTCTACTTTCTCTTCATGATTACACCTCCTTTCCTACTTTTTCCACACCTACTCCCATTTCCCTCAATCTCACCCTCCCTATTATTTTCAACAGCTCCTCCCCTTTTCTTATTTCCAATCCTCATTTCTCTCGTCTTCTTCTTTCACTCATCCTACCCTCTTCTCCATTTTTTTTGTTTCATTATTTTTTTTTTGACTTTTCATTATTGTAATCCTAAGATTTTCATATTCATCACTTTTACAATCATTTTCTGTTTTTCTGTTTTTTTCCACGCCTTTCTCTTCAGCTTTCACACACCCTCCTCCACCCCCGTCTTCATCCTCTTCTCTTTCCGCTCCTCTTTTTCTTCCATTTCCCCTCCCGTCTTTTTATTCCACTCCTTCACCTACTCTTCTTTTCCTCTTGCATTTCTTTTTTGTTATGCTAAGATATTCATATTCATCATCATTACAATCATTTGCTTTTTCTGTTTTTCTTTTACCATCATCCTATTCGTCATTGTCATATTTCCTCTTTTCCTCAACATTTGCGACACTAGTATGTTTTATTTTTTTTATTTATTGTAACGTTAATATATATTGCTACTACTGCATTAACAACGTCACATCGATTTCTTTTTTTTTAATAATAATTTTGCTTTATCTTTTTATTTAATACATTTATATTTTATTCTTTTACAGAAGCTTACACTTTAGGTGAAGTGACAACAAGTCACTACCGTCCTATAACAATTTAAATTTCTTTTCAATAAGGTCACGTGATTTTCAAGTCTTTCCTTAATTCTTACATTCTCCAGACTTTTTCCTAGGCTCTTTGGGATTTTTTGAAACTAACTGATTCATTCTCTTGCAGCTTATCAACCATTTGCAGATTATTTAAATGTAGAAAATATTTTTAGACTGTAATATTTTCCTTTGGAAATAATAATAATAATGGTTTAATAATAATAATATAAATAATAATGGTTTAATAATAATAATATAAATAATAATGGTTTAATAATAATAATATAAATAATAATGGTTTAATAATAATAATATAACTAATAATGGTTTAATAATACAAGCCTTACTAATTAACACATAGCTGAGGGAGAAAAGGTGGATTTCCCAAGGTTATTTGTGCGTAAGTACAAATCTACTATCCGCCCGTGCATTGAATACTGTTGCCATATCTGGTCGGGTGCCTCTGCTGTTCTCCTCGAGCTTCTCGATAAGGTTCAGAGGAGGGTCTGTAATGTGATGGATACCGACTTGGCAGTCCGCCTGCAGTCTCTCTCCCACCGGCGCGACGTGGCTTCCCTGTGTCTCTTCTATAAATACTTTCACGGCTTCTGCTCCGATGAACTTAGATCACTGGTGCCCCCTAAATACGAATTTGCACGAGATACTAGATTAGCAACTAGATCCCACCCTTTTACAGTGAAACCGATAAAATGCAGCCGTAACTTCTACTCCAACAGTTTCTTTCCTCGCACTTCCCGACTGTGGAATTCTCTTCCAAACGATTGCTTCCCCGACGGCTACAATCTCCAGGAGTTTAAATGTAAGGTCAATAGACACCTCCTAACACACTAACCTGCTCCCATTCTATCAAGCACTCTTCCCATCTGCCTAACCCTCATCCTCGCTATCCTTACTCATTTGTCACCTTCCTCCTGACAATCCCTATGTCTAACCACTCCTTCTCTTTACCTTCCCCTATGTAGCCCCATGCGCAATAGTGGCAGTGGAATGCCTTGCTTGAGGTGAGATGATTAAAAAAAAAAACAACCCAAAAGGAATTGGAAATCCGCTCTCTGATTAACGATTCGGAGCCATTATCCATTACACATCCAAGCTGATATTCCAAAGCATTCACCCATCGAGATACTGACCAGTTCTGACGTTGGCTTAACTTCGCCAATGCTATATTTTATTCCTTTTTTTAAAAATCATATCACCCCAAGCAAGGCGGTAATGCCACTGATGTGCAGGGGGCTACGTAAGTGTCAAAAGATTGGAAAAGAGAAAGCCGGAAACCACATCCTAAACAGGAAACAAGCTTTGCTTATGAATACTTGATTCAGTCTATTGGTCTAAAATGAGATTCATATGGATCCTGGTAGAGTCCAAGGAACATTACTGGAGTCCTCACAAAAATAGCAAATTGGAGATCCACGGTAATAATTTAGTTTTCGATAGAGCAATTCTACTTTGGAACGCTTGTTACGAATGAGAATTGGAATTTCTACAGTCCTCAAAATGTCCAAAATGGAAAAACAACTCTAAAACTAGCAGAAAACGAGATCAAGCAAATGTAAGCTCACTTTTTACTCTACCAGATGTTTTGATTTGAAAACTTAAATAAAAGATAAGGATATATAAAAGAAAGATTATATATTTGTTTTTAATCATTTCACCCCGGGCAAGGCGTAAATGCCACTGATGTGCGGGGGGGGGTACATAACTGAAAGAAAATTAATTAGAGAAGGGAGAAGAGGATTACAAACCAATTAGAAAGAAGCAATGGAAAGATGAAAATGCAGGTGTGATGACAGTTGCAAGGGGGGAGATAAAGGGAAGGATATACGGGGTGGGGGAAGGGCTAGAATCAAGTGGTTAGTAGATGAGTATTGACATTGCATTTAAATTTCTGGAAGTTGTAGCCGTCAGGAATGCAAGAATATGGGAGCGAGATCCACAGGCGGGAAGTGCGAGAGAAGAAGCTGCAGGAGTTGAATTGTCTGCATTTGGCTAACCTGACTGTGAGTGGGTGGGACCCAGTTGCCATTCTGGTTGCACGAGTAAACACCTGTTGAAGAGGCACCAGTGACTTAAGTTCATCTGAGCAGAAGACATGAAAGTACTTATAGAACAGACAAAGGGAGCCACATCTTGTTGGTGGGGAAGTGGCTGTAGTCGAGCCGCCAAGTCAGCACCTATCACGTTACTAACTCTCCTTTGGAGCCTGTCGAGAACACAGAGGTGAGTGGCAGGGGCGCCTGACCATAAATGGCAGCAGTACTTCATGCAGGGTCAAATGGTAAACATGTATATATGCAGGATGGATTCAAGCGGAAAGAACGTCCTGGATCGACACAGTGACCCAACCTTCTTAGCAGTGAATTTAGCTATGGATTCGATGTAGCGGTTCCATTTGAGATCAGAAGTGAGGGTAAGGTATATGTAAGAACGACATTATATTAAGATTATAATACATTATATAAATAAATTTAATATATAAATAATAAATAGTAATATTAATCATATATGCTAATAAAATAAAATAATAATATAAATTAATTTATATAATAATAAAGTCGACATTTACTATTCCGATACGACGTTTGTTTCCTTTGTTCCATTTTCCGACGTCACTACAACACTGTCCGAATGTTAAATTTTTCTCTGGTTTTCTAAAGACAATGACGTGTATTTCTTAAAATTGAGATTTAGTATTTTCTTTTATCTTTCATTTCTACCATATGTAGTAATTTGTCTGGTTTTCCTTTGTATCTATCATCAAAACTTTCTGATCTGTCTACTTTATTATGGTTAAAATGTTGAGTCTTGAACTTTGGATTTTAAACATTTGGACCTATGATTTATATTTCGATATTGCCCTGTTATAATTTTTCTTTTAAATTATTTCTTTTAAAAAATATTACATTGTAATATTATTGAATTTATTTCCGTTACCCATCATGTGATATTTATCAATGGAGGCGAATATAAAAAATCTTGCTGAGCAGCATCAACCACAGGAATCTCATTGCATAAATTTGCAAGTTTAAAAAAAAAATTTATTACTCACATATTTTAAAGTGGTCTATTATGAGTGATTTCACTAGTGTTTATAAATGTTCCTTAGAATTTAGTTGTTAAATACAAGTTTATTTTTATTAAATTAGTTTCACTTCAAAATAAAGCATATGCATTTACTATTTCTATAATACAATTCCCAACCTTATTTATTAGTAAAAATTAAAATAAGCTTTTGTTTTCATCGAATGGTTATGGGGCTCACCCACAAAATGAAGAGTAAAAGTGGTCTTAGGTTTAAAAGGTTTGAGAACCACTGATCTAGATTGACTTTTTTTTAATCTTCAAGTCCCGAGGATTATTATTAGGATTTGATTTAATATTCTCTCTTAGGTTTTTCGACCGAGTGATGATGATCGTATCTCGACTCCTACCCGCAGTTTAGAGATAAATACGAGCTGTTCCAACCAGTGCTACCACTTTCGCACTCCCAGTTCACAGAATATTAAGTGACAGTAAGTTTCTTAATACATTCAAGGACCTCTTTGATATATTCTCCAGCAGCAGGAATAATAATAATAATAATAATAATAAAAAAACTTTCAGGCAAATATTATGCATAATAATATGGATCCAAAATGCAGGTTTTGTGATAAACACCAAGAAACAATAGACCACCTAATCTCAGGCTGTTCTGTGCTTGCCCCAAACGAATATAAAAATCGCCACGATAGAGTTGGGCAATATTTACATTGGGCAATATGCAAACATTATGGAAAAGCTGTAGGCAAACACTGGTATGAACATCACCCAGCACCGGTTACAGAAATAGAAGATGTAACCATTCTATGGGATTACACCATCTACACAGACAGAAAAATTGAAGCAAACAGGCCAGACATTATTGTTAAAAACCAGAAGGAGAAAACTTGTCTATTAATTGATATGGCTTGTCCAGCGGATTGTAACATAGCAATCAAGGAATTTGAAAAACTGTCAAAATATAAAGACCTGGAAATTGAAATAGAAAAAATGTGGAAATTGAAAACAAGAGTTGTGCCAGTGATAGTAGGTGCACTTGGAATGATAAAAAATGGAACAAAACAACACATTGAAAGAATCCCTGGAAACCCCAGCTTAAGAGATATACAAAAAATTGTCTTATTAAGTACAGCCCACACACTAAGGAAAACTTTATCTATGTAATGCTGGAGATGATAGGGAAGATAGAAAAACATGAAATGGAGCCATAACAACATGCCACTACCTGCCTTAGGTCTCCCCGCAGACTTGGTTGGTAGTGAGACCAAAGCAGAAATCGAAATATGATGAAAAATGACATAATAATAATAATAGGGATGATAGGGAAGATAGAAAAACATGAAATGGAGTCATAACAACACGTCATGACCTGCCTTAGGTCTCCCCGCAGACTTGGTTGGTAGTGACACCAAAGCAGAAATCGAAATATGATGAAAAATGACATAATGATGATGATGATGATGATGATGATGATGATGATGATGATGATGATGATTTTACTGAGTATTAAGTGACCGCAAGTGACTGATTTTATTTCATCTTATGATCTGGCCGGCCTACCAACCTGCACTGAACGATTCTTTCGGATTGAAAAGTCTCGTTAGACTTTTTATTCTCAAAAGCACCTTCTCACTTGTGTATATGCCATTGATTTCGTTGGGAATTTTTCAATGCACCCATGTCACTACCGAATGTGACACTTTAAGGTGGAGCTACATAATAAAGAATTCTTTGGAATAAAGGATAAACTTGATTTGATTTATATATGATTTGTTGTATACAACGATTTTTACTTCACGCCGTGTTTAAACAGCAGTTCCCGTACGAAGCTAAGGCAACATCAAGCCTGGTCAGTATCAAATGGATGAATGCTTAGGAATTATAAGATGCTATGAGGTTGGATGTGTGGATGTTATAACCTCTTATAATCAAATGACACTGGGATCAGTATTTGGAGTTTATAGCCTGTCTTAGTAGTAATTTAAATTGCTAAGTTCTGGTTTTCTAGAGCGACCCAAGGCCTTGGTCATGAGGTTTCAGCGAACGATGTGGATTACAGTATCAGTCATGTGAGAACTATCCAGGTTGTCCCAAACCTCCGGTTTATATGCATTTCTGCATTCAGCAGGGGTGTGGCTGCCTAGGATCTGGAATCAGTTACCCCTTCCGCCCTTAGCATCAAACTTTTTTCAAAAATTCCATATTTTAAAAATATGTTTACTCGAGTGAGTTTTCAAATCTAGGGGTTATCCGGTCATTTTTGTGAGTGGCTATAGGAATCAAGACGCTTCTTAGCTCTAAATCACTTTACGTCTTATCTCACACCATCACTCCATATAGGCGATGCTAATCTCTTTCATCCTTCTCAAATTTTCCCAGCATCTAAACTCAGCCCACTCCAAGGGCCGGCACACTGTCTCTATAAGGAATCGAAACTTTCAGAATGCGTAGGCAAAAAGGGGATTTCCAGTTATTAATTTTTCTTTATCAGCTTGTCTTACGCTGGTTGTTTTTAGGTTGTTGTTAGATCGACCAGGCTGCTGATGATTACGTCAGGGCTAGTAATTCATTTTCCCTAATCACTAATATCCAAAGAAATTCGAAATAATATCGGCTATGAATTTAAAAAATTGTCGTAGCTAATCTATATTTTTGTATGGATATTTTTCTTTTCGGTGGTCGATTAAAACCAGATGTAATTCCTGGCTCTTTCTTCAGAACAATCTCAAATATTGTTTCAATGACCACCCGAGTTTCTTCATCGATAACATACGTTTTTTGCTATTTACCAGGACCGACGTAATCGAGGATATGTTAATTGTCTCTTTCTTATCAGCAGGGATTGAGAAAAAAACGGACAGTCTTGGGTTTTACTCAATCTTACTGAATTCCGTGTAGTTAAATTTTAATTCGAGATTTCATTTTATTATTTTGAAACCTGATTGTTCAACGCATTTCGTTTTTTTTTTCCACCTGAAACTATTCTGCACATATACAAATCTACCATCCGCACGTGTATTGAATATTGCTGCCATATCTGGTCGGGTGCCCCTGCTGCTCTCCTTGGGCTTCTTGACAAAATACAAAGGAGGATCTGTAACGTGGTTGATACTGACTTGGCAGACCGGCTGCAGCCGCTCTCACACCGGCGTGATGTAGCTTCCCTGTGCCTCTTCTACAAGTACTTTCATGGCTTCTGCTCCGATGAGCTTAGATCACTGGTGCCGCCTAAGCACGAATTTACACGAGATACTAGATTAGCAACTAGGTCCCACCCTTTTACAGTTAAACAAATAAGATGTAACCGTAAATTCTACTCCAACAGCTTCTTTTCTCGCGCTTCCCGCCTGTGGAACTCCCTTCCACAAGTCTGCTTTCCCGACAGTTACAATCTCCAGGTGTTTAAATGTAGGGTCAATAGACACCTCCTATCACACTAACTCCCAACTATTCTCACAACACTCTCATCTACCCAACCCTCATTCTCTGTATCCTCACCCGCCTATCACCCACCCTCTGTTATTTCCTATATTTAATCAGCCTTTCTCCACTCTACGTAGCCCCCTGCACAGTAGTGGCAGTGACATGCCTTGCTCGGGGTGAAACGCTTATAAAAAAAAAAAAAAATTTTCTTCTCAAAATTTCAATGCACTTTCCTGCGAATTTCAACAATTATCATCCAGTTAATAGTCTCTTTCCTCTTTCTTTTTTCATTATTCCTTTTTTTTTTTTATTAACCCTCTGAGATCTCAGTGTCACACTGCCAAATTATGGTACCTCTGTGTTTTTCACCATCACGATCTTATCCGAAATCTATTAATTTTCTCTAAGATTTATTTTATAGTCTGTTGAAACAACGAAATCAATTCTCTGGTATTTTCCTTATGTTCGATAATAGTAAAACGATCTCTAGAACTATTTGAGTCTTAAAACCTCAAATAATTTATTTCTACCAATTTTTATCTTCACAGCTAACGTCCACCATGCCAAGTACACAGAGTCGAATTCATTCTCATTCCTTTTGTATTTCATTAGTAAGGAGGAAGTTCAACTCAGACAGTTTCTTACCCAGAAATACCACTTTGTAGGATAAACTCCTGAGGGGAGGCTTCTCCGCTCAATACAACCTAAAACATTTCAAGTATAGGTTCAACCGTTATCTATTCTACATATCCCACGAATATTCAAATACCCTTTGGAAAGGTATGAATTCATCTCTTTTCATCATAGCTATGGGTTAAATATTAGTAATTGTATCGAAAAAAATCATTGTTATCTCAAAATAGTTAATGTAATATTTACTCCCAAAAAGCAAATTTTCTTACAACCTAAAGTAAGTTTCATTCTTACATAACCCACAAAGTGTTGATAAACGGTAAAAAACAAAATCATCAATCAAAACCCTTAACTCATTTACAACAACCTTAATCAGTAAACCTCTATCATAAGTGGTTCTTGGGCCTTGTATTAGTTGAATAATAGTATTAAGTAATTTCATGTCTCATTCTTATAGAACTATTTGTGTCTGTGCATTATCATCGGCTTGTATGGTGAAAATGCACCCTCTTGCACAGTTCTTAATAGATGATCTTCCACATCTAATCATGCTTAATGTTGTATTCTTTCTGACTCGCTACATTTTAATGGTTATGTGCTTGATTGTCTCTTTGTTATTT